>QEPC01013957.1:2490532-2532197 GCA_003113815.1 Sphenodon punctatus
CAGAACAACAAAAGCAATCTCCACAAGTGTCTAAGCAAAGGGCCAAGGCCACAACCAGTGACACAACCACAGAACAGTGGAGTGGATGTTTTAGAGCAACACAGACCAACTCATCACAGGACTGGTGTGTCAACTCTGGAGCCACGAGTTACATGACCAGTGACAAGAACTTTTTCACAGTACTGGACCCAAGCAACAAAGAAGAGATATGCCTCACTGGTGGAAGCAGCATCACTGCAGAAGGTATTGGCGAAGGAATTCTAAGTTGCAACAAGCCACACGGAGGCACACTAGCAATACCGGTAAAGGATGTGCTATACATACCAGGCTTAGAGGGAGGCCTCCTATTCATTAAACGCCTAACAGAGAAAGGGCTCATCATCAAGTTCTGAGGTAATGAATGCACAATCCAAAAGGGGACAAGGGTCCTAGTTAGAGCCTATGCAGGTGAGCACCTGTATTGCTTAAGTGCAACCAAGGAACAAGCAAAACTCACTGCACACGAGCAACACAAGGACTGCGTTCATCTGTGGCATCGACGCCTAGGTCACAGGCACCCAGAAAGTATAAAGGAACTGCAAAGACAGCAGCTGACAAAAGACCTGATAGTAACAGCATCATATGTCCCTTGACCATGAGATGTGAATGCTGTATCAAAGCTAAAGCCACCAGAGCAATGCTTCCTAAGGCAAGCCAGACAAGAACCTCCAAGCCACTTCACCTCATACACAGCAATGTGTGCGGCCCCATGAAAGTACCCACACCTGGAGGGAACAGATACATAGTGACATTCATAGATGACCATTCAAGATACACACTCACATACCTCATGAAGCATAAGGATGAAGTACTGGAAAAATTAAGGGACTACATAACCATGACAAGCAACAGATTCCAACACAAGCTGCTCGTACTTCGAACTGACAATGGAGGCGAATACACAGGAAAGAGAATTGAAGATTTTCTGAGAGCCCACGGAATAGAGCACCAGAAGACGGTACCATACATGCCCAAGCAAAATGGGGTAGCTGAAAGAAAGAACAGAACCTTAACAGAAATGATCAGGTGTATGTTGACAGACTCTGGACTGCCAGAAAAATATTGGGGTGAGGCAGTAGTTATGGCGACATATCTACAGAACTGACTCTACTCAGGAACAGCAAGTAAAACTCTGTACGAACTCTGGTATGGAGAGAAACCTAGTATGGGACACATCAAAGTGTTTGGATGCAAGGCATACGTGTACATTCCGGAGGAGAAGCACAGCAAACTACAAAACCAAGCTGTGGAAGGGATTCTTGTTGGATACAGTGAACACTCCAAAGGATACAGAATCCTCAACCCATACACAGAAAAACTAACTATCAGCAACAGTGTGACTTTAGAAGAAAACCCAAGCAACAGTATAATGTCCTTACAAAAATCAGGAGAAGAAGCGTGTCCTGAATCAGGAGGAGAAGCGCGTCCTGAATCAGGAGGAGAAGAGCGTCCTGAACAAACAGTTGAAATCAGCACAAGCTCAACTGAGATGCAGGAAGAAACCCAATCACTTGCAGATGTTAAAATCAGAAGATCTACTAGGGAAAATAAAGGCAAACCGCCCCCCCCCGCCTGTCCTACAAAGCAAGTACCGACAGACTGTCTGAGCCATCGACATGGGAAGACGTCTTACAAACGTCAGAAGGGGAACACAACAAATGGACAAAGGCAGCTACAGATGACATGGTNGGACTTTTTGAGGATAGGAGAGACAGTGGTGTGCTTGAAGGCAGATGGGAAGGAGCCAGTCGAGAGGGAGAGGTTGATGATGTGCAGGAGGGAAGGGATTGGGAACAATGGAGGTCAGGAGGCGGGAGGGGATGGGGTCAAGGGGGCAAGTGGGCAAGTGGAAGGGTTGGAGGAGGAGAGCAGGGATGAGATTTCCTCAAGGGAGGTGTGAGGGAAGGAGAACAGGAGAGAAGGAAGGGGAGGAGGGAGAGGGAAGGGAGTAGGAAGAGGAGAGGAATGGGAAGTTGGGTGAGAAAAGTGTTGGTATATGCAACATCCATAAGTTAATGCCTGCTGTATTAAGAATAGTAATTAACTATAGACCCACCAGATGGCGCTGCTAAGTTTATGTGTACATGGAAGGGAGATGGGGTTTTGCAGTTGAATTCTTTTGTGTAACCACTCGTTCTTCCCTTCTCTCTCTTTGTCTCAGTCTCCATTTTGTCTTACTACTAGCTAGATGTAACTAAGGATCTGTGCCTGGAAAGCTTAAGTAAAGTTCTGTTTGTTAAACCTTCAGCTGCATTTGTCCTTACTGATTGCGAATCAGTTATTACTCTGCAACAAAAAGGAACTGCTGGAGTCAGGGGCCTGATAGGGCAGTTCCATGGGTTCCTTGGAATAGCATTCAGGAATCAATGGGCCAGATTTCCATGGCACACATGATCCCAAGCCCCACATTTATTTTTTCATACAAATTATGGCTTGGCTGTAGCAGATCTAACCTGGAAACTAACTATGTATATAGAGAGATTATTCCTGTATGAGTCACAACCTGGGAAGAACTAGGGATGTGCGAACCCCCGGGGGTTCGGGGTTCGACCCATTCAGGGTTTGGCCAAACCTGAAACCGTTCGGTTCTTCCCATTCGGGCTGAACCCATTTGGGGGGGCCAAACCCATTTGGATGGGGGGGGGTTTCCCTCCCCTCTCCCCCCTCCAGGCTGCGTGGGTGGAAGGGGCACCAGAGAGCACCTCCCCCTGCACCCTGCCGAGCCTGGATTTTTTTTTTTAACCCCCCCACCCTAGGGATCTCCCTACTTGGTGGTGCCGGGGCTCCGGCCCTGGGTCTGGCAGCGGTGGCGGCAGCGGTGGCAGGTCCAGTGGTGGCACTACTCTGGAGTGCTTCAGGCCGCTACTAGGCCTTCCGGGTCAAACTGGTTTGACCCAGAAGGCCTAGTAGTGGCCTGAAGCACTCCAGAGCACCGCTGCCACCGGACCCGCTGCCGCTGCTGCTGCCACCACTGGACCCAGGGCCAGGGCTCCGGCACCACCAGGTAGGTCAGGGTCCAGGTCCGGCAGTGGCAGCAATGGCGGGTCTGGCGGCGGCACTCCAGAGCACTTCAGGCTGCTACTAGGCCTTCCGGTTTGACCCGGAAGGTCTAGTAGCAGCCCGAAGCACTCCGGAGCACCGCTGCTGCTGGACCTTCCACCGCTGCTAGACCCAGGGCCAGAGCCCCAGCACCACTAGGTAGGGCAATCCCTGGGGTGGGGTTAATAAAAAATCCCAGGCTGGTCAGGGTGGGGAGGGAGGTTCTCCCCGGTGCCCCTTCCACCCGTGCAGCCTGGACGGGGGAGGGAAAACTGGGTTCCTCCCTGCCCCCCGCCCTCTTCTGAATGCGTTCAGAATGCAAACTTTGTTCAGTCAGTTTGGGTGGGGGTCGGTTCGGATTCGGGGTGTTTGCGAATGGGCCGAACACCTTGAGTTCGGGCTGAACCCCGAACTTCCAAACCGTGTTCGCACATCCCTAGCAAGAATTTGGAGTGAAGAGCTGGAGAATCCAACCTAACGGGAAACTATCCTGCAGGGAGGAAGGGAAGGGACAGCTTTCTTGAAAGGCTAATAAGCTTCAGACAGAGGGTGAAAACAAATGAAATGGGGTGAACCAGCTCGCTGAGCTGCTCCAGGGAGGGCCACCGCTGCTGCCACTCATCAGGTCAGCAGGGAGGACAGTTCACATGAGCAGCCCCTCCTAGTAATCCAGGCACAGGGGCTACCATCACAGGTCTCTCCATGCCACAGGTCAGTCAAGAAGCCATCCATACGGGACAGGATGTCCAGTGCCCTGCTGTCCAGCAGGACTGGGCCCCTGAGAAGAGCTGCCATCAAACAGCTAATGGGGGGACTGGAGGGGCATCCACACCTGCTCTGGTGTATGCGCAAAACAGCTAATGGGCGGGGGGGCTTTCTCTGGGGGGTTCCACCAATCAGCTGTTTGGCGGCTGAGTTGAGTTCACTTCTCTGAGCCGATCTGCACACCTCATCTCATGGAAGAATTGGACAGGGCCTAACAGATGTGAGGGTGACCGTTAGCCTGGGTTAGCCCTGGTGGCTAGGCCTTCGCCAAGGCTGCATTGTCAGCCACCTCTGGCCCACGTGTATGGTAGCAGCCGTCTGCACCCTCGAGGCAGATGTGGGTGAACATCTGGTCGCAATATCTGACGAACAGGTGACTCTTGAGCTACTGTGGGCTAACATGGGCTACTGTCACGTTTATTTTTATCCAGAAAGCATGTTTGGAGAAAAGGTTCCCTTCCTGCCCCTGGGAAAGACTGTAAATGGAGACATTTCAGAGCTTTTGCTTTGGTCCAAGTGGTTATTCATTACAACCTGCTTGGATCCAAAACCTAGCATGAGGTTGAAGAGCTATTTGCTGGGGAAAGCAACTTTTGGATTTGCATGTCTGTGTGTTCCAGACACTCTTGGAAGAATGTAAAGGAATGTTTTGTGGTTAAGATATTCATTTCTCTTCATGAGATCCATCAGTTCTGAGATCCTTCCAAACATCCTGTTCCAAGACAAAGTGCCAAAGGATAAGTGGGCCTTTTAAAAAAATAAAATAAAATAAAATCTTTTCACAAAGCTAAGTGTGGATGACATTTTTTAAAAAACAAAGTTTAATGTCATTTAACTATAAATAAAAAGCAAGCAATATAATTGTTCAAAAGACAAAATATATAAGTTTAGGAAATTACATTAATTAAGAAAAGAAGAAAAAGAACAGACATGCTTTTTTGGAGGGGAAAAAAATCACCCTTCGTCATGCCTTAATAAGCAATATTAATTTGGCAGCAGTGGCTTACATGGGCAAAGCTTGCCTATGTGTTTGATTGGCTGAAGAGTCTAATAGAACAGTAGCCTTTTGTGACTGTAGCTTGACATTCACTCTTGACAATAACTTAGGGATTTATCTGGATGATTAGACATCCTGATCTTTAGATCTTTAATGCAGGGGTCAGGAGGGGAATGGCTGAGGATTTTTCTTCTTATAAGGGGATAGGCTTTGTTGCCCAGTAAAGGGGTTGAGGAAGAAAGAAGGGGAAATATGATGAAGTAGTCCTATTTCAAGTGTAGGACTGGTGAATGGAAATAACCCAGGAAAATTCTGGGTAGTAGGTGCACATATAGAAATCTAGGAAATAAAAGCAGGTTACTGAGAAAGGACGCTTAAATTCCATTAATATGTATTGCCTATCTTTCCATGTTCTGCTATTCAAGTGTGCCATTAAGTGGAGGGAAAAACACTGCAGATGATTTGCATTGTGTTATTAATTCAGAGAAATATTTTTTTTAAAGTAAGAAAATTGTCAGCTATATGCCTGGACGAATCTTTATAAAATAGCAACTATTTCAGTGTGGGAAGCAAATATGAATAATAATAATAATAATAATAATCTGCTAAATGAATAGAAATGTAATTCAGAACAATAGCAGCACTTCATCTTCATATAATGACATGGGCAAAGCCTGGATTCCTACACTTTGCAGTGAATTATGGGACAGAGCAGAGCTTGTAGGGCTGCAGCTGCATCATGCAAAATAAAACACTACAGTTTATGATGTCCCATTAGGAAAAGGTGAGATAATGAATTCTCTTTTTATAGTCTTGAAATGACACATTTCATTCAGCAGGTTATTTATTCTCTGGATTAGACGGATGATGCTCAGAATAAATGTGAAAGAGTACTTTTCTAAAAAAAACAACAAAAAACTAGAGAAACTAATTTCTCAGACTTGATTTAAATATTTTATTCAAATAGGTGCTTGGCACCCCAGTGCTTCTAATCTGGGCAAACTGCCTGGCTCGGTGAAGAGTACACTGAACTGGAAGTTGAGAGATCTGTGATCTAGTCCGGCTCTGCCATGGATCACTAACATGACCTCAGCTGAGTCGTTTCACTTCTCACACTCTTTTATCTAGCTTGGGAATGTAGGCCATTGGCCCCTTTCAAATGGGCCAGCAGTGCAGAGGGAATGGGTGGAGGCTGCGGCGGGTGGGCAGTGCGTGAACGGCCCGTTGCACGAACACCCACCCACCTCCACGCACGGAGGCACCTCCATTTTCTCCAATGCCTCCGTACGCGGGCGATGGGTGGAGGTGAGTGGAGCGCGGGAGTGCGCATGCATGCACCCCCTGCCCACCCGCTGTGGTGGTTGCATGGATGACCCCCCCCGCCACCCCCCAACCTCACACATGGGCTGGGGGAGGGAGGGAGTCTGTGCAAAAAGGGCCATTGACTTTGACAGATAAAGGCTCAAACCCTAAGACTGTAAATTGTTCGGGGGCTGGGACTTGCTTACCATGCAACTTTAATGTATATTAAAGTTGGGGCCCTAGAGTATGGGGAACACCCTCCTCCCCCAGCGGATCACTTTGAAAATCAGTACAGCTCTGCAGACTGGATACAACAAGTTGGTCAGTGTGGAACTGGAGAGGGCACAGTCAGGAGATGGAAAGAGACAAGAGTGGCGCTATAACAGCAACGTTGCCACCTATGCAAATTTTAAGGAACACTTATAGAAAATACATGTTGCAAGTCCTACACTGGTGCCTTAGGCAGGCCCTTCAACATGTATTTTTCATAAGTGTTCCTTACATTTTTGTATAGGTGGCAAGCAACCCTATGTAACAGGGACAGGTAGTGTAGCTGCACCAGGGCCCACAAGCCTAGGGGGCCCCATGCTCCCTGGGGAAGCAGCCTGGAGGGGGGGTTGGGGATCCTGGATCAGGGGGGGCTGTGACTGGGATTCCCTTCTCTCTGACTGTCTCCCAAAGCAGCACTAGATCATCCACAACTCAATTACCCTGCATACAGCAACCACTGAACACCACTCTCCCCAGAAGGTGCCAGCTTGTAGGGGCTAATCCTTCATTGCCTGCAATCTCAGGGTCCCACCATCATCGGAAAAATAATGGGTTAGGCTCGTCTTGGTGGTAAACCAGTCAGTACTCAGTGCCAGTAACCACACAAGACACACTTTATAGTGAGAAAGTTTTATATAAGTATTAAGACAGATAATACTGGTTCAGAGTAAATACAGAAAATGCATAATTGAAATGAAATCAAAATAGTGTGCAATGCTAACGCGACTTGGGAAACTTCCCTTTTTAAGCCCTTACCTAAGTTCAGGTCTATTTCTATAAAGCAATTTGTCGTCATCTGCCTGCCATGCAGATAGGTTGGCCCAGGTGTCACATGCCAAATGCTGCTTCTTAGGAATTCCTCTCCAGGAACACTCTTTTTAAGGTGCTATCCAGCAGCCTTTAAATATTTATGCTATTCCTTTGTTTCTCTTCCCACCTCTCCCCTGGTATTTGTCTGGGGTCATGAAAGCTGCTTGGATGTGTATTGGGAGCAGACCCCTTTGTCTACATCAGACTTGACTTATCTTCATTTGATTTCCCATTCTATTTACTGAGCTTTTACTACTATAATTTTAATTCTTGTTTATACAATCAATATTTTACATCATATAATCCACACCATGTTGTTCTATACATTACACAGACCGTTTAGACACCAAACACCCCCAGGTTACATCACTTGGTTTTACAACACATTACTGCTGAGAACCCATGTATTCATGACATATTAGTGACTCATAACTCCCATGACAGGGGCTGGGGAGGAGCCGGGAGGGGTGGGGACTTGAGGGTTGTGGATATGGAGGGCTGGGAGGAGCTGTGGGGTGGGGGTCCTGAATCTGTGGGACAGCTTTTTATTTAATTTTTTCTTTTTTTACCTGGTCCAGAGGAAGCCATGTGTCACCAGAACTCCTCCAGAGGGTGAGTACTCTACCCTCTCAGCCCCTGCTAGGCCCACACCCCTTCTTCCCTGCCCCCCCCAGCTCCATCTGGCCCCCTCCTTAGAAATTACTCACAAGTATTCACTGAGGGTCCTCAGACTGGCCCGAGCACTCAGGGCTGGTCCTTGGAACTTGGGCAAATAAAAGTAGGTTTTTTTACTACTCAATTCAGCCCTAGTCCTGGGTAAGTGTCTTCTGGATTCAAACCCAAAGACCCATGTCCATATGGGATCTTATAAAAATGTCCTTTATTCACAGTGCTCTTCCTTATATAGTCCATTCCAATGGGTCTCTCCCTCAGGCTAGGCACCACCCCTCCTATAGCCAGGTAGCCCCATACAAAGTCCCCTAGCTAACTCTAGTGACTCAGGCCTCCCTGGCCATGCACAGTGCCTTCCTTCAGCCAGATAGCCAGCTATGAGTCAGGGCCCTCCCTGGCTCCTGCCTCAGCTACAGTCACCCCTCTACCGAGCTCCAGGTTCAGTCTTTCCACTTCTGAGCTGGCTCAGTAATACCCAGGCCAACTGGCCCCAATCAGGCCCTTGGTTGCCCAGTTCTGGAGGCTGACCCAGCTGAGGCGCATTAAGATGCTGTCTCATGCTGCCTCAGTGCCTCTGCCTCCTAAGCCAGCTCTAACCCTCCTTAAAAGACCAGGGTCAGGCACTCAGGGTGATTTCAGACGTGACAGGGTGCCTATTGGCCCCATCACGGAATCACCTTTCTGATTCCCGGCCGGAATCAGAACGGCCTGTCAACAGACGAACCGGCTGATTCCGGCGGGGAATCTGGGGAGGGGGCCGGGCTGCGTGGTGCAACATGCGGCCGCACAGCCCCACACCCGCAGCAGCCCGCCCTCCTGGAGATGGGCGGGCGCAGTGGCCAATCCGGCCGCTGCGCCCGATTCCATCCCAGGGTCTGGGCCACGGCCCGGAATTGGCGGCAGTAACAGATGTTACCGTCCGCCAATTCTGGGCCATGGTTCAATTAACCATGCTTTCGGGGATGGTGCTCGGACTAGGGCTGAAGTGGCAGCAGCTCTTACCATGCCGCCATTCCATTCTGCCATTTCGGAATTGCCCACACCACACCGCGGCTTTTCTGCCGACATTCCGCTAATTCCACCGGCATTCTGCAAATTCGGAAACTATTGGAAAAATTGCAGAATTGTCGGAAACTGTCAGAAAACCACTGTTCCACTATTTCGTGGTGCAACATGCGGTCGCACAGCCCCGCACCCCCAGCAGCCCGCCCTCCTGGAGATGTGCGGGTGCAGTGGCCAATCTGGCTGCTGCGCCCAATTCCATCCCGGGGTCTAGGCCACGGTCCGGAATTGGTGGCGGTAACAGATGTTACCGTCCACCAATTCTGGGCCATGGTTCAATTAACCATGCTTTCGGGGATGGTGCCCGGACTAGGGCTGAAGCGGCAGCAGCTTTTACCATGCCGCTATTCCATTCCGCCATTTTGGAATTGCCCACACCACACCGCGGCTTTTCTGCCGACATTCCGCTAATTCCACCGGCATTCTGCAAATTCAGAAACTATTGGAAAAATTGCAGAATTGTCGGAAACTGTCAGAAAACTGCTGTTCCGCTATTTCGTGGCGCTGGCGGAATGGCGGAAGTAGCGAAAATGGCATGTTTCTGCTATTTGTGAAGCCTGTGGAAGTAGCGGAATGAAATTAGCGGAACTTCGGAAGTAGCAGAATGAAACTAGCGGAATGAAAGCCTCTGCCACGCCGTACCACTAATTGCGGAAATGCTGTTTCTGGCAGAAATAGCTACTGCTGCGACTTTCCGCTACAGCCCTAGCCTGGACCATCCTCGAAGGCATGGTTATTTTGCTCACCACTGGTGGTTCACCATGGTGAACATCTGGTGACGAGCCACCAGACGTTACGGGACCATCCGCCACCACAGGGGATTGTAGGTTGTTGACCGTGATCTCGTAACGTCTGAAAATACCCTCAGGCTGCCTGGCCCAGCTACAGTGCCCTTCTGTTGTCAGTTGACGACGACGACGATGACATAAGGAGGTGCGAGAGAGAACTTGCATGTTGCCCCAAAAAAGAAGTTTTAATACTTCAATTTCTTAGTTTATAAGGAAGCTTTCTAACTGGTTTTTCTTTTTTTTTAAAGAAACAACAGCCCTCAGCTTGAAACAAAAACATTGCATGCTTTTATATGAATCACCCGAATAGGCCCTGTAATTACTGTTACTGCAGCGTGTTTCAGCAAATATATCTACCAACCAAGTTCTTGAGTTGGTAAATATTCAAGGTTTGATTTTAATCAAAAATACTGTCTCTACAGAGAAGGAAGGTAATGTTTTCTATGCAAATGTTACAGTACTATCGTTAGTGTATCTCTGAACAAAAAAATAGTCGAACCGTGGCCTTCAGTCCTATATTTAAATAATATATAAAAAAAATTCTTTCCCTCCAGAGACCCAAAAAGCTGAATATATTTTCTTAGCTGATTGATGCTTTTCCATTTATTTTTAAATGTAATTTTCCCTTGGTAAGGAATTGTTCTCTTGAATGTCAAGGAGGAAATATTTTCTAAATCATATGCTCTCATTGGCTGGTTTCAGGCCTAATCAGATAGATGCATTGTGAAGAAAGGAAGGGGGGTGGGGGTGTAGTGAAGGGAGTGATTTGTCACGCTGGTTTTCCAACCATTGCTAAAGAGCTGCTTTGTAATGCCAGCCTGCCAAATCTCCCAGCCACAATCAAATTACTCCCCTCCCTCCTTGCTCTACGCATGCATGCACATGCACACACCCTAGCCCTTTAGATCTATCACTGACAGAAGAGTTATTAAACAAAAACTCAGCCCAGATAATTATTAATCGCAAAGATTCATTTCTTTATCAAATGTTGTGGCCTGAAGGGAGAGCTCTTTAAGCTTTCAGAAAGACCAGAACGCATTAATCACCAGAGGAGAGGGTGTGGGATTGGCATTTTTAATACTTGTCAGATCAGAAGCAGAACATATAGAGATCAAAGAGCCTGTTTACTATGGAGAGGGCAGGATCATAGGTTTTACTATGAGTTTCATAACACTGGATTTATTTATTTTTTTAAAAATAAAGGTTCTTACAACAACTTTTGTGCAAGCAACACATCAGGAAGCTGGGGAGGAGGGGAGGAGGGGAGTTATGGAAAGAGTATACATTAAATACTAGGGATGAAACTTTGACAAGTGCTCAACAATCTGAGATCTCCAACTTGAGATAGCTTGAGAAACAGAACACTCAGAACTCCAAGTCAACCAGATCTGTGGATGATTAGCTCCTTAGAAAAGCCAATCCAAGTTAGGCACTCAAAATCTGACATCACTTCTTAACACTTTGGCCTAAAACGGCACTAGAGAACATCCAGCCCATGGCCTAAATCTGGCTCATGCCTATTTTTTTATTTGGCTGCTTTCCAGTTCCTGAATCTGGCCCATGGATCCAGCTCCAACCCTCAAGAACTGAAGGAGTACACTCAAGGAGAAGGGAGCAGAGATGAGGGCATAGGCCGTTTTTAGACAAGATGCTATCACGCATGTCCACCCAGTGGACACGTATGCAAATGCTCATCTAAAAGTGGCGGTGGGTGGGTGCGCACTCCCATGACCCATGCACCTGTCCCCATCCCCCTCCCCGCACAGAGCAACCCAGGTTTTTCCTGGGTGCTTCATGCAGGGGCATGAATGGGAGGTGCATGGGTGCTGGTGCACACCTGGCTCACCCCCACTCCCACCATATGAATGCCCCCACACTCACCGGAAGTCCGTGTGTGCTCCACCGAGTGCATACGGGCCCTCCTCCCAGCTGCGTCCATTTAAAAATGGCCATACACTCAAGGACAGGGGAAGGATCCATGGCACATGGTGCTTTTAGTACCTTCCCACCCACTATACATGTTGCAGGGCTACTGTGGTGCCTTATGGGTACCCTGCGACATGTATACTGGATGGAAGGTGGGGGGTAGTGGGTGGGGAGGTGCTTGTCTAAAAGCACCCATAGATCCATGAACTGCCCCCCCGTTTCCTTTCTCCATCTTGTACACAACCCCCCTCACCAACAACACCAGTCTGACCCCAGAACCTGTACTAATTTCAAGTAGCCTGTGAGAGGGAAAAGATTCCCCACTCTTGGTGTAAGACTTCAGGGATGTTGTAGCTAGTATCTATAGTCATCCTGAATCCAAGCAGCAGTTCAGTGATTCTAAAAGTTTCACTCTTAGGATGTGTTTAGACAAGTGCCTCCCCACCCATCACCTACTCACCGTGCATGTTATGGGACTGCCTAGGATGCCAATGTGGCCCTGCAACATGCATGGTGGGCGAGTGGTGGGTGGGTAATGGGTGGGGAGGTGGGTCTGCGTGTGCTCGGTGGAGCGCACAGGCACTTCTGGTGGGTGGGGGAGGGTTTAGACGACAGCGGATGGGTGTGTGCTCTCTGTGCATCCCCATCCACCCGTCGGCCATCCATGCCACCGCACGGAGCAACCTGAATTTTTCCCGGTTGCTCTGTGCAGGGAGATGGATGGGGATGGGTGGAGTTGTGTGAGTTGCAGGAGCGCATGCCCACCCACTGCCACCTTTGCACAGGCAGTACCACACGTGTCCAGTGGATAGACTTGCATAGTACTATCTTGTCTAAAAATGGTCTTAGTCTGAAATACTGCTTTCGAGATTGCAATTTGTGATACGGTTTACCCCATTGACTTCAGAAAGATTACTCTGGAGAAAGTAGTTTCAGCATAGCAGCCTTGGTGTTCGGGAACAGTATGTGTGACAGATTAGGCTACGTTGCACAGTGCCTGTGGCAGGATCTAGCTGCCCTGTAATTAGTGAAATTGTTAATTAACAATGACCTTGTTCCCTTGTATACTGTGACCCCCTACTCTCTGTGGTAGGTAGGGAGCTGGCTTCTGTTGGCAATGCTGAGTTCGGTGCACTTTGAGAGGAATCTAATGCAATTTGTTCTTTCAGTTGACACATCTTTTCCAAAGAAAAGGGTGGTCTATCAATTCAAGCAAGAGGCTTTTATCATTATAGCTTCAGCAGTCCTGCGGCCACTGCATTAACGATTTCCTCGCTATCGCTCTAGATATGCTACCTGGCAGTTCTTCAAATGGTGATGCTGAGTGTTGGGCCCGCAGGTACAATCACTACCATTTACTCACCTCCTCTCATCCTCAGTGGAGAAGCATGGTCTTGTGTGCTTAAGGAATGTGACTGTAATGCAGGTGATCTGAGTACATTTCACAGCTCTGCCACTGACAGCAACTTTCTCTGTGCAGCCTGTGGGCCCACCAACTTCCTTTGTGTGACTTTTAGGCCTATTAGCTTCCTCTGCATTTCATGCAGGCCTAACATTCACACCCACAGTGGGAGCTGTGAGTTAGCTGGTCAGTCCTTCTGAAAATAAGACCCTTAACCTCTATCTCAGTTTTCCCTTGTGTAAAATGGGTATAATGCCTATCACAAGGAAGCATCTGAGGAAAAAATCATTAACCCTACAATGTATACTAGAAATTTCAATCAGGGTCCTAATTCTTTGGAGCAAGGACTGTGACTTCTATGACAATGATATATCCCTTTAAGGACCTGTTTGTTTACCAGCTCTGTCTAGCGTTGCCTGAACACAAGTTGTTATATATATGCTCGAGGGGCAGTCTGCCCTAGATACCAAGGAAGACAGACTGATGGGGAACCTTTTCCCTCCCAGGGTCCACTTTGAAAATGTACACAAGCTCCGAGGACCGCACAGAAGTTGGGGGTGAAGGTGTTTAAGGGATCGACACAGGAAGAGGAAGGTCCAGATCATGGATTTATGTCCTGTATCCTTGTTTGCACGCCCTGTTCCCACCCCACCCCCATCTCTGCTTCCTTTACCTTGAGCTCACTCTTTGGCCCTTTTTAAACAGGCTGCGGGGGGGCACGAACACCCTGGGTGGCTGCTGCCTGTGTGAATCCCGTGGAGGTGGTTGCTGCCTATGTGGAGGTGGGTAGAGATGGGTGTACTACGGGAGTGTGCACGCACTCCCTCCCACCCACCCACTGGGCGGTCACACGGATGGCACCCACGTAACAGATATGCATGAGAGTAGGAACTGGATTCAGGGGCCAGATCAAGAAACTGAAAGGAGGCTAAATAAAAACTGGCCATGCCCATGGGCCCCATTTGGCCCTCTCTAGCCTGAGGTTCCCTACCCTGGCTCTAGACACAGGGCTTTTTCAGACAAGACACTCTCCACCCACTACCCACCCATCCACCACCCACTACCCACCCACTATACATGTTGCAGGGCTGCAGTGTTGTCCTATGGGTGCCCTGTAACATGTATAGTGGATGGGAGGCGGGTGGGGATTGTCTGGGTAAAACCTGTGATATAACCACCTGTCTCCCTTGAGCTCGATCTCAAGATTCCATCATCTGAATCCATCCAAAGCCACATCTTCATGTGTGATGGCGCTGCACCTAGCACTATAAAACTCTAATCTCAGCGACGGCTGTAAAATGCTACGGTAGTAGAAACATTAATAATAACTGTGCTACTTCTGGTTCTTTGGAGGAACAAACTATCTCCCAGGCAGTGTGTGTTCATATTCAAGCATGTATTTTGTATTTCTTCGACCAAGAAGCAGGGAGAAACTTTCTTCCATTAGCCAGGAGGGATGAGAAGGTGATGATTAATACAGTAGCACCTCCCATATCTGGATCACTCAAGGGGCATGCCTTTGGTCTGGATTAGAGAGGTGTCTTGCATAGGAATGTCATAGAATGTGTCAAGAATTGAGAAGGGGGACAACATTCAAATCCCTCCGAAGAATCTACCTCTTCCTTTAGCCCTTCCCTTTCTCCACACCCTATAGCTTCCTTGTTTATGACTGTTTAGCCACAGGTTCCTCCTCCTCCCTTGTAAGCCAAGCACTTCATTAATGTACCCCTGTCTCTCCCTATGTGTTTCTCCCTTTTCTTGCCTCTTCCCTTGTCCATTTTAGATCATAAACTTCTCAGGGCAAGGATCTGTCTCTTATCACAAGTCAACTGTTCAGCACCAGGCACATTGCTGATGCTATAGAAATAAATAACAATAACAATAAATAAATCTTATCCAGAATAAAGAAGGACTTGGATATGGAAACTCTAGATATGGGAAATCCTAGGGCGTCTTTAGACATAACAAAGATCGGGTGACAAAACCCCTAAGCACATGTTTGGCCGTTGTGTGTAAGCACCATAACAATCCCCAAACCAATATGGCCACCAGTTGAACACGCACTGTGAACACCATTGCATCACAAGGACAATTTGCGTGTTTGGCTGAACATGTGGCCAATATCGTGTCTAATGATATTGCATGGCGTGTTAGCAGGTACAACACAGGGAATGAAAGAGCACCGCTTGTGTGCTGGGATTGGGTGGCGAGCAAAACACCGATTTGTCCCAAGATGGTCTGTGTCTCTAAGCAGTGCCACATGGTGAACACAGGGCCAAACTGGTGTTCATATCAAGGTCAAGACACACATTCAGACACCCGTTGATGTTATGTCTAAAGACACCCTTACTGCGCATCATGGGTGGGGAAACGTTTCCCTCCTGCAAGCCACTTTGAAAATTAGTATAAACTCCATAGGCCAGATAGGAAAGGGAGGGTCCAGATCATGAATCTGTGCTATGGATACATCCCTTGAGTGTATGCCCTCATTTCTGCTTCCTGCCCCTGAGCTCAGTCTTCCAGTGCTTGAGGGCACTAGGGACTGGATCCAGGGGATAGACCCAGGAACTGGAAAGGTAATACAGCTTCAGGCCAGAGATTCTTCACCCTTGTTGTACATAGAGTGCTTTTACATAGACGGCACCCATGCCTCTGCTCCACCTCACCTCAAGTGGCCCATCTGGGCCGTCCAGGTGTGAGATGCAGCAGAGGCAGAGCAGGCACTACCTGCTCTGGGCCAGCTCCGCTTGTGATGCTCTGGAACATTCTAGAGCACCGCTAGTGGAGTGGGCCACCCAAACCCAGAGAACCAGCTAGGGGAGGGCGGAGCAGTGGTCTGTCTACTCCATGGACAGGCCGCTGCTCTGCTTCAGGCTGGGGGTTGTCTTGGCAACACGGGTGTAGTTAGGTTGGAATGGGCCCATGTGCATGAAATGGACCTGGGCCCCTCTGTCACCATCCTCTCTCCTGTCCTCCCCCCCTCCCCACTTCCTTCCCCCAGTGCCTCTCCCTCCCTCTGCTTGCTGCATCTGAGCACTGGAGGCTGCGCTCCCTGCTTCATGCTACTGCCACTAGTGCTAGCTCCATTCTGTGCCACCTGCCGGGTAGGTCCCACATGTCCCACGCACTGTGCTTCAACTTAGCTCAGTCTCTGTGCAGCTGCACCACAATAGGACAAGGTTTATGCTCTCCCCCGTCCCCCCCAGCTTGGGCACCAGGAAAAATGTTCCTCCTGTCCTTATGATAGCTAAACTCCTGCCTGGCAATGTCATAGAGCTGGGAGCAGCAGTCTAGAGTGGCAGTCGATCTGCCTGCAGCTCTATGGCATGAGGTAGGTAGGTGCTGCACAGACAGGCTACTGGCCATGGCAGCTGCTGGGTCTGTTTAAATCCAGCGCTGTCGCTGCATATGGGGGACTCCGGAGCAGGTCCGGGATGGTCCGTCTAATTACACCAACAGTGTCAAATGTGTTCTCTGAAAACTACAAACTTATTATGACATGTTGTTCTGAGTGTGGTGTGGTATTGTATGTCATTGGTAGCAGCATACATGAGTGTGGGCAGGGTTTAATTTGTAAAAAATGAACTGTTGGGCCCCAAGCCTGTCCTGGAAGCCAAGCCCCCTACCCTAGAACTCGTCAGAGCTGGGAATGAAACCCTAGTCTCCAGCTAGCAACCTAGCCACTGGACCATCCTGCATCCCTACTGCAATATGAAACAGAAGTTCTTGTGATTTCAGTGACCTGCACAGGAAGTAAGGCAGGAAAATCATTAATGGGAGCCAAATAACCCATCCATGTTTTTATGTCCTTTGTTTCTTACCCTGAAATGGCCAATATTGGCCTTTTCCTGCTCTTTCACATTTCAGAGTTTACATTGCTACTGGGAACATTTCCCAGGACTCTGCCCCCAAACTTAATTACTGGGACAGAGCCCTAATGAGTCCCCCTCCTCTCTCCTCCCAGAGCAAGTCCTGAACATGGGTAGCTATTTATGTGGGAGTTTAGTTTCCTGATGAAGAGGCCTCCTTGCTCTGCCAGGTTGGAAATTACTGCCATGAAACTGAAGAAATTTGTATGCAGTGTCCACTTCCTCAGCATCTCAGAACCAATCTGGGTGAGTGGATTACGTTTTGCTGCTTGGACTGCAGGTGACCTGTAATTCTATCTGCAAACGTGCCAAATGGATCCTTTGTTCCACAGAATGTAGATAAGCAAGAACCGCCTGTGTGATGAGGGAAGTGGCAAACCTGAATCTACAGATTAAATACAGTACACAAACTGTGTTTGTGATATATTGTTCACTTATCAATATTTGTGAGACATAGGGCTACTGTATTTTTATTTTTGATTAAATTCAGCATTAGATAAAGAATTACTTCTGTCTCATGAACTGGGTTGTCGCTTATTGGGATGCTTTTGGTAGGGCATGAGGTAAATTTGATATTTTGTGGCAGGTTTGCCGTGCTATAGACCAGAGGTGGCAAATGGTGGCTCAAAAGCCATGTGTGACACTTGGGCACCTGTCTATGGCTCTTGTCAGAAGTGGCTGCCTAAAGGTGTGTCCATATGGCTCCCTCAGAAGCAAGAGAAGGCAAGCCACCATTTTGGCCACTGGAGTCTCGCGGGGGCTATAGGAGCAGGAGGAGTATGCCCTGTGCCACTATTGCTGCTACCCTAACCCACCAGACTGCCTCTGAGCCAGAGCTTTGATGTGAGGGGGGAGCTGGAGGAAGCAGCATGTCCCTGTCCCTGGGATTGATATAATGCTTGTTGTGGCTCTCGGTGACATGAGAAATTTGGTGTGCGGCTCTTAGGCTTGGGAACTTTGCCCACCCCTGCTATAGAATATGTCAGGGAATAGATCATACACATATCCTAATCTGCTAACCCTTGGAATAAACTGTCTAAGCAGGTTTTGTCTTTTTGGTTAGACTATATCACAGGCAGCACCTAAGGGACTTCGGGGATTAATGGTTTTTTTTTTTAGGACTCTGTGGTAAGATGTGGAATGATTAGAAAAGAATCTTTGCATAGCGGGGATTGTACATTCCCTCTGTTCCATTAAAAACTGTTTTCTCACCTTTCAGCTAGGTGCTGTGGCTGGGTCTGTGAGCAGGGGAAATTATAATCAGGGTCTCCAATCCCCTTATTAACAGTTCAGAGGTGTAATGGATCCGAGAAAGTTTTCAAGCTCAGACACTCTTTTGGTTGCGTGGTGTTTAAAAATCTTTAATTAGCAGCTCTCCTGCTTCAGTTCTGGCTTGCACTGAACAAGAGCCATGGTATGGTACAGATCTAGAGCATCTTATAAGGATAGTAATTTGGGGGAAGGATTTTCTCTGTCAGTGATATTGCTTAACAATTGATGCCCTAAAGATGCATGAATGTCTCCGTTGACATTTTCCAGTTAAGGAGGAGGGCAGAGCATTATTCTTGGGAGGAGGTTTGTGGTCGGGATGAGTGCTTCCAAAACTAACCCAGGGCTAGTCAGGACCCAGCCAGGGGTCACCCTGGGTCTCTCTGGGAGGCTTAATTTACCCTGATAGAGAGGCAATTAACCCAAGACTGAGCTGATTGGGGCTAATTAGCCCAGTAAAGCCAATGAGGCTAGGTGACTGGAAGCCAGGGGTCAGGTGGCTAAGGCTGACTAGGATTTAAGGCATGAGGGCCCAATCAGTGGGAAAAGAACTATTATGGAGAAAGAAAAAGCTGAAACTGCCTCAGAAGAATGATACTTTCCTTAAGACATCCCAGTAGTAGTGGGTTGAAAGCGCTCAGCCTGGAGCCCTGTGTTAAGAGTGGGTCTGGCTGGAGGATTACATAGAAGCCCAATCCTGTGAAAGGACTTACAGCCTGGGAGAGAGGCTGGCAACTCCCCAAAGGGCTCTGTACAAAAATGTTTGGGATGGGACCGTTTTTTTAACAAATAAGGAAGGTTGGGTAAAAAAAATCTGGTGTGAACTGTAGCTGACTGGCCTGCTCCTGCAACAACTTAAGGCCAGTGTCTGCCCCGTTACAATTGAGAGTGATCTATTAATTCAGTTTATTACTCTTATTATTTTAATTCTATATTCTGTTAATTTTTGAAGGCCTCGGGCCAGAGCATGTTAAATTAGGCAGTTTACAATGACATAGTCTGGCAATCACAGTTGGCCCACAGATATGGGGAAAGGGAAGTAGAGCAGAGAGAGGTGAACTGATGTGCGTGGGGTTGCACAGAAATACTAAACGGCAGAGTTGGGAGCAGAATTCTGAATCTAGAGCCCTATCTATGGGGCTGCCATCCGCCTACTGCAGCTGTAGACGAAGTGTGACCCTATTCTAGTTAGGTATCTTTCCAAGATGTCTTTCCATTCCTATATTAAGTGATTCGGACAGTGATTAATGATCCAGTGGCTTTGTCTATATGAGGACTTTTCCCTTAACATTTCTCAGTTGTCGCTACCACTAATGCAGCTTCATTGGTGGGGGTGACAGAGTGGGGATAGTTGGGGCTCTAGGTGACTGATAGCTAGTGATGACTGATGTGTTCCAACCGCCAGAAAATTCTCTGTGGAAAAATGCTTTTTCAGTAAAGGGAAATGTCTTATAAAAATGTTCTGACTTTGTCATTTCCCAGTTTTTGACAAAAGTTTGCAATTGGAAAACATGGTATAATTTCTTGAAATGTTTCAGAATGCTTGATTTCTTTTTGAAAGTAAAAAAAAATCCTTTTTCCTGAATCTTTTTAGAAAATAAATGGTGGCAAAACATTTGTTCAAAACCAGAAAAAGAAAGCACAAAAGCTTCTTTCTAAACTTTTCATGAATCAGTCTTACTTTATTCCCTCCCCCCACTAGTTTCTACTAGGATTGCCACCTGTTTCGGGGACAAAAACTGGACACTGCTACTGTAACTTGCATGCATTTACTTGTGTAAATTTACAAGCATTTAAAACAAGGGCTGGAGATTTGGGTTTCGATAAAGCACAAACATAAAAGTCCCCTTTGGCTTCCATATTTGAAACATGAATACTGCCCTGCAATTTACAGGTATATGTTAGTATACTTGGTGCCTCTTAATTTCCACTTCTAATCTGATGATTTTAACTGTTGGTCTAGCAGTCTGAGCATCTTTCATGCCATTTGAGCCGGTCAGGGGGGAGTTTAGTCCTCACCAATAGTGATCTATAGGAGTGGACTGTGTTTTGATTTAGGCCACTTTTGATCTTTGAGTGCTTTGTGGCTTGGGGGCTTGGATTACTTCCAGAGGCAGCTGGAGAAGGAACTTCACTCATAGAACTGGATCCTCATGTTGAGTGATGATGATGCTACCGAGCAGGATTCCCTTGCCTGGGATGGGGCAAGGGTGTGGGATTCCTTTGCCTGGCACTCTGGAGTTTGCTGATACCAGGGTTCTTTGCTATTTTATATTTCTTTTTCTTTCTTTCTTTCTTTCTTTCTTTCTTTCTTTGTTGTAGGGTCACCACCTGCGCATGATGCATTCACACATACAGGGCTGCACCCTTACACACAGAGAGGCTACCCACACAGAGGCTGCACCCCTATGACTGTTTGCATCCCAACTAGAGCTGCAATCGGGCAACCAAAGATTTGGGCACCTCAATGAATCTGGGGTGCCTGAATTAACCCAGCCCTGTTCGAGCACCATCAATGCCAAAACGGGACCTGGCAGGCTGCTTGAAGGTGCCAGCTGGACTTTGAAAGTGGCAGGCCCTGGCCAGGACTGCTGTCCCAGCAGGGGCTTGTCAATTTCAAAGGCTGCTCTGACCTCCCCCCCGCCCCGCAGTAGTGCCCCTAATCTGGGAGGTGCTGTAAGTGGGGAAGCACTGGCTGGCCTTTGAAATTGACAGACTCTGACTTGGGCCACTGTGGAGCCGGGCTTCACAGCACTCTCGGTCAATGCTTGTCAGTTTCAAAAGTGGCTTCCCGCTCACCTATGCCTAGCAGAGTGCTGTGTTGGGGAAGCCCCAGGCTGCCTTTGAAACAGACAAGCCCCAGCTGGAGTGCTGCGGAGCTGGACTAACCTGCTGGGTGCTGGATGGGGTGCCTGAAACTGTGGGCATTACCCGTGGGTACTAATATTAGTACCTGATGCAGCTGTAATCCCAACCAACCGTACCAGCTACAGACCCTGAAAAAATTGGCACTGAAACCAGAATAGAAATCAGAAATGTAAAATTTGTTCCTCTTGTTCATCTGTATTTAAAACACTCTGGCCACCTTTAAATGCGTCGTGTTCTATAGACCTTAGTTTTCAGGTCTATAGAATGTGGCTCTTTGAAAGTCCCAGGTCTTCAGCTGCCACCGCTGAAGAGAACGGGCGACACGTCACTTCTGGTAGCACGGGGAGCATGTAAACACTCCCTGCATGACTTTGCTTTTGAATACGGGGCTCTGGAGGTGCTTCTAAGCACCTCGTTTAAAATTGGCCTCTATTGCCTAATGTTAAGCCTGGGCTTTTCTTTCTTTCTTTCTTTCTTTTTTTCTTTTTTAAAGAAAAACAAAAGAAAAGGAATTAGGTGAAACAGTGGGTTTTGGATAGTCAGGGACAGAAGCTAGATTCAGCCCACACTGGCTCCGTGCATGGGGGCTCTCTCTCTCTTGCTCCTCCTGCTCTGGCAAGCACAGTGTCTCACCCATCCAGAGTCCTCCATGGCTTGAGCACAGAAGTTGCTGCAGGTCACTGCCAGAGCTGGAAGCCAGGGGATCTAGACATTTAGCACACTGGGGCTGATGGGAAACACAAGCCCAGCTGTAGGAGGCCCTGTCCTGTTGCCCACTTTGGAGCTGCCTGGGGCAGCAGGGTGCCTAAGACTGTAGGCAGCAATGTGATTCAGGGCTCTGATTTCTGGACACGTCGTATCCCAACCTGGACATTGAACAAAGACCGCCCCCCCCCCCCCTCCCTCTGGCCACTGATTCCCAGACTTTCCAGGTTAAAACCAAGTGGATGGCAACCCTGTATCTACTGATGGCAGTTTAGACACTGTATCATGTGGGCCTGAGGTGAGCCATCTAGACTGATCAATGACACAGGCGCCCTGTTTTCACTGCTACGTCTACTCTCACTGGCACCAACCATTAGGGAAAACAATCCATCTGTCAGAGTGAAGTGGTGTGGGGCATCTGTGAATGGAGTAAGGTTCAGGGCCGGGGAGCAAGGCTGAGGGAGAACACAGATGGGGACAAGGCAGCGAATCACAGTGGGAAGCTAGGCTGGAGGGCAAGGCTGTAGATGATCATGGGGGACAGGAACTGGGAGTGTTGTTCCACTCATCTTCCTGCTGCCACCAGCTAGCGTTATATCTTGGCTGGCAGCCAATGGCAGGGGCTGGTGACAAACAGTGGGAGGGGTGTAGCTAGGTCAGCAGGGGGTGTTTTCAAACATGACGGCGCTTGGGTGCTGTCACGGACTTACCCCCTCTGAAGATGGGCTTCCACCATGGCTGGGATCCCACCAAGTACACGAATGAATGTGATGGGGGCCATTGGGGAGGGTGCGAGATGAAAGGATGTGTGTCCACTCGCCCCTGCACTGTGCCTGATGGACAGCCATGGCAGCCGGAACCGGTGGGGACTCTGGACAGGGTCTAATAACGTGGGCTTTCAAACAAGAAAGTCCACTTTACTCCCGCTCGGGCATTCAGATCCCAGCCATGGTGGAGGCTAGAGCGAGCTTTGACGCGAAGACTTGAGTCACAGCCTGCGCTAGCCGCCACCAACACCTGGCATGGGAAACCTAATGTGATGGTTGTCCCCGTGACAAAGCATGGCAATGCAGACCAGCATCACGTTTGAAAACACCTAGAGAGATTTCATGGGGGAGATTGGCTGACCCAAAGGCAGAGTGGAACAGTGGTGCTTCAGGCTTGGCCACTGTTCTAAGAACCCTTGGGTGGGGTTTTGAGTAGGCCTGAAATGACATGCAGCAGTGTCCGACAATTCTGTCGGAAACATCCCATCTGTTGCCATTTTCCCGACATGGCATGGACACAGCATCCCCATACTTATTCCGATGCTTGCTGCCACTTTCCGCTATTGCATGTCACTATTTCTCGGCAGCAGAGAAATTGTCAGAAACTGTCACAAGTCCCATAAAGTGTCAGAAAATGCCGCAAACTGTCGGAATGTGTTGCTAAAGTGTCAGTAAAACTGTCGGAAATGTTGGAACTGTCGGAACTTTTGGCACTGTTGGAAATTGTCACTTATCTTAAGTGCTTCAGAATACCTGGAACTCTTACAAAGTTTCAGATAATACTGTAAACTGATGGCAAATGCTGTTGGAGCAGTGGCAAGACTGTCAAAATGTTGACAGTAAACAGCAAAACGAAAACAATGCTGCTGTTTTTGAGGCCAGGGTCCGACACCTCTCTGTACAATCAGACAGAAATTCCTTACCTTTGGCAACACGAAAAGGGAATTGCACAGAGCTGGAGTAGATGATAAGGCACCCCAGAAGGACCTACCAGTGTGTAGTAATTGGGTGACACACTGGCAGATGAACTCCCGTGCTGACAAGTATGAGGTGACATGCGTTGGAAGGTACAATGTAAACTATTCATACATACTGATACATTTTGATTCAGCCATAGCCTTCCAGAAAAAAGATTTCAGAGAAGATGTCAACTCATTGTGCGGCTGTGGTTTGAGAAAGAAAAGAAAAGCAAACAATATGGGAGGTTGTATTAAAGAAGGAGAATTGTATGGAATTACTAAAATACGATTATGTAAATTGATGTTACAACTTCATTCTAAGTACCATGTTAAGCTCTGATTGCCTCATTTCTAAATGGACACTGCAGACCTATTGCCAAAGAATGGCGAATACAATTAGTAAAGGCATAAGGCTGTGAGAGGAGGAAAGCAGTGTCCATGCTAGATAAGGTCCATGCTAGATAAGATTATTATCTAGATTATTTTGTTTCAAAGGAAGCGGGGGAAGGAAAGAAAGTAGAAGGATGCCAGGGCCAAGCAAGAGAATTAAATTTTTTAAATACAAGGTGGTTCCTGATGAAATAAAAAGAAACAGACTTAAAATGGATAAAAGGCAACACATGAAATGCAAAATATAGGGGCAGATTCTCATTGCACAAGTCAGGAAATGAGAACAGGATTGTAACAGATGGTCCTTGAGTTTCTGCAAGATTAGGCCTAAATGGGGCCAGGTAAGTCCCCACAGGGCATAACTCCAGAGGAACAGGGAGTAGTTATTTACCCTCTCAAACAATACTTAAATTCTTTCTTAGATTGTAAGCCCATTCGGGTAGAGACCTCTCTATAACTATTGATTGTACAGTGCCACGTACATCACTGGTGCTATATAAATAAATAAATAAAATCATAATAAATGGAACAATAAGCCTGTGTTCAAAACACTCACCTACGTGTCCATGGGTGACAGCACCCAATAAACAAACATGTGTTAGAGAGACACAAACAGCTTGAAAACAGGACTATTGTCGTGTTGTGCCTCAGTTTCCCCAAAAGGAAAATGCGCTTAGTGGTCCAGGCCTGACATGATCTGGTCTGGATATAGGGCGCTCTTTTCCAATATGTGGAATTTGAGGTTACGCTTTGCTAATAAGCCAGCCAGCTCAGCACAGTATTGTAAAGACCAATTTGTTTATATAAATGAGACTATGAGACTTTAAGAATATTATAAAAATATGAAGCAATAGTTTACTTAAGTTCAAATAAAGACATAGTACAAAAGAAACAGTGTCAGTTAAAAGTACATGACTTAGAAAGACATTTCTGTTCAAAGAACAGCTCTGTTACAGCTCTGGGTCAGTGGGGAGGGGTAGGAAGGGGGGAAAACGCCACCCAGTCACGCCTCTCACACACCAGGGAACTCTGCTTTCAGGTTACGGAGGAAATAGGCCCGTCAGGATAATGTGTGGGTCTGTTCGTGTGCTCACGCACTCTGAACATAGACCCCTATCATCATCGAGCGCAGAGCTGTATACCAGAGGAGGGGGAGTCATGCTTTCGGCTCTCACACAATAGGGGAAAGGCTGGGGAGATACGTGAGGGGGGTGTAGGATCCACAGGGATGGGGCCCGGAGGGTCACAGGAGCAGATCACGGGACTTGCACACTCCAGGGGGAAAGGCAAGGGATGGGCCCAGGGAGGAAGGGGGAGGCCACACACACGAGCCCGAAGAATCACTTACAATTTCCGCTGGCCACTCGTGGAGCTTTATGACATGCCGTATAAACAAGAAGGCAGTGTGGTATGATGTTGGTAGCTCTTTACATGCTACAAAATGGGCTAAGTTTGAAAAGTGGTCTACGATAACGAAGATCATGTTGTATCCTTGCGATGGGGGTAGCTCCACAATGAAATCAAGTCCAATTGTTCTCCAGGGTCCCGACGGCATGGGGGAAGTTTGTAGAAGGCCCGTTGGGGCTTGTCAGGGAACTTTTGTACGTGCACATGTTGCGCAGGCCTGCACATATTGTTGAACGTCCCTTGCCATGGATGGCCACCAATATTGGTGCTGAAGGAGAGCTAAGGTTCGGGCCGTGCCCGGGTGTCCCGCTAAAGGTGCATCATGGTACTCCCATAATATCTGTGGTTGGCAGGATGGGGGTACCACCACCCGGTGCTTTCTTTTTAGTAATCCATCTTCCTGCGTATACGTTGAGTCGGTGACTGGTGCTAGTTCCTGTATGGAGGTTTGTCGTAACTGATCCAGGGAAGGAGACAGGGACACACCCGCCGCTCTAGAATAGGCCCATGTAGGTGTGTCCCTGTCTCCTTCCCCTCTTGATATCGAGAGAGGGCATCGGCCAGTAAATTCATTTTTCCGGGGTGGTAGTGAATGGTAAATGAAAACCAGGCAAAAAACAAGGCCCAACGGGCATGTCAATGATTGGTGATTTGGGCAGTTTGGAGGAAGGTCAAATTCTTGTGATCAGTCGTAACAGTGACGGGGTGTGATGCCCTTTCTAGATAGTGCTGCCATGTTTCAAAGGCGGCCTTAATAGCGAGTAATTCTCGGTCGAGAATGGTGTAGTTCTTTTCGGTGGAGGAGAGCTGGCGGGAGTAGTAAGCGCATGGTAGGGTTTTCCCTTTAGTTGCTTGTTGCAGCAAGACTGCCCTGATGGCAAGGCTGGAGGCATCTGCCTCTACGTAGAAGGGCTTGGAGAAGTCGGGGTGCTGGAGGAGGGGTGCCTTAGTAAAGGCTTCTTTTAAAAACTGGAAACTATATTCCTGCTCCTGCCCCCACATGTAGGGGTGGTTTTTCTTGAGGAGCTGGGTTAAGGGGGTTGTTACTTCAGAATAATGGGGAACGTACTGCCGGTAGTAGTTAATACTACTGAGGAATCGCTGGAGAGCCTTAACAGATTTCGGGGAAGGCCATTGTTGAATGGCCAGAATTTTCTTCTGGTCCATTTGGATCCCTGCGGGGCTAATCACAAATCCCCAGAATTCAATGATGGTTAGATGAAAGGCGCATTTTTCTTGCTTGCAATACAGGTGGTGCTTTTGTAATCGTTGCAGGACCTGTCGAACATGGCTTACGTGCTGCTCGTATGACGTGAAAAATATCAGAATATCATCTAAATATGCTATTACAAAGGTGTCCAGAATGTCTCGTAAGATGTCGTTAATGAGGTGTTGGAAGGCAGCAGGGGCGTTTGCCAACCCAAACGGCATTACCAAATACTCGAAATGCCCATAGCGGGTACGGAATGCCGTCTTCCATTCATCCCCTTGAGGAACGCGCAATAAATTGTAGGCTCCGCGGAGGTCCAATTTCGTGAATAGCTGAGCCCCTTGGAGCCGATTAAGCAACTCTGGAATCAAGGATAGGGGGTATCGGTTCAGTCCCTGTTCAGTCCCTGATAATCTATGCAAGGTCTCAGTCCCCCATCCTTTTTAGGCACAAAAAAGATAGGTGCTCCTGCTGGTGATGTTGAATGCTGGATAAACCCATTTTGTAGGGCCTCCTCCAAATATGCCCGGAGTTCTGTAAGTTTGGGTTTCAAAAGGGAGTAGATAAGACCAAAGGGGGGCTCCGTTCCTGGGATTAAATCGATAGGGCAGTTGTACGGACGGTGTGGGGGTAACTGGGCCACCCGAGTCTTGCGGAATACATCTTGGAATTCCTGATACTGTTTTGGAAGGGCCTCCAGGGGTTCTCCACTCACTAACCCAACTGCCCTAGGTGCCGGGCTTGGGGGAACCAGAGTTAGACGGTTCTGGGTGCATTAGGGGGAAATAAAACGCAGCTGTCGTTGTGCCCACTGGATTTGGGGTTTGTGTAGCATCAACCATGGGAGGCCCAACACGACAAGGAAAAGAGGCGTGCAAACCACATCAAAGGCGAGGAGCTCTTGATGGTTCCCTATCACACAGGATAAGGGGGTGGTCTGTTGTACTACTGGACCCGAGATGAGAGGTGACCCATCAATGGTATGAACTGCTTCGGGGTGCTCTTTTGAACATGTTGGCACGACATGGTGGTGCACTAAGGTCACATCTATAAAGTTTGCAGATGCTCCAGAGTCCAACAAGGCCCATACTACCAGGGATCGATGTGGGGCAAGGGACAGGGTGATGGGCACCCATAACTGCTGGGGGTTCTGCGACGTGAGTGAAGGGGCAATCTTTATGGTCGGGCGGTCCCCTGTTCGTCCCAGCCCTTGGCATTTCCCTGCTGCTGTCGGGAAGGCAGTAATGCGAGGCATTCGTGGATGAAATGGCCCAATTGGCCACAGTAGAAGCATGCCCTGGAATGACGGCGACGATCTCGTTCTTCAGCCGTAAGGGGACCCCGGGAAGCCCCTAGCTGCATGGGTTCTGGGCCTGGTTGAGATTGTCTGTCTGCAGTAGGGCTAGAGAACGAAATAGGCACTGACCGGACTGGGAAAGTCCTACTGTCCTGCTGCCTCTCTTTTTGCCTTTCTGTTAGTCGTGTATCGATCTGTAGGGCCAGAGCAGCTACCCCGGTCCAGGTTTCTGGAAGGGCGACATAGGCCAATTGGTCCTTTAGTTCATCTGCTAGCCCCTTTCGAAAGTGGGCCCGGAGGGCATCCTCTGACCATCATAGTTCCAGGGCTAACTGCTGGAAGAGTATAATATACTTGAGGAGGGGCAGACGGCCTTGTTGTAAAGAGAGTATGGCAGCCTCCGCATCCCTGTGGAGGTGAGGGTGGTCGAAGAAAAATTGGTATTCTCGTATGAACCCCTCATAGTCGGTCAAAAGGGGGCTCTTGCTCGTTAGTAGATTGGTGGCCCATTCTAGAGCCACCCCTCCTAGGTTCCCAATTACAAATGCAACCTTCAGGGCTTGAGTATCGTAAGTAGCTGGCTGCATGGTGAAAGTAAGTTCACAGAGAGCCAAAAATTCCTGGCAGGCTCTGTGTTCCCCCAGGAATTTGTCTATTTGGGGCCCCCGGGGTTCATGCCGGGTTACCAGAACAACCGGTGCCGGAGGGGGAGGTGGCACGATTGCTGCTGCCTCCGCTACCTCCACCGCCGGAGGCGGAGGTCCGGGGGGTGCCAGCAGAATGGCCACGGGGGGTGCCGTGCCTGCTGTTGGGCTATGGCAGTGGCCAACTCAGTATGCTGGTCCTGCAGGTCCTTGATCTGCATGGTCAAGGTCTGCACTGCATGCACCAGCTTCCCTATTTCTTGGGCAGTCCTTCCAGGGTTGAAGCTCTGTTCACCGGCGCTGCTACTCGTGCAGCGCTGGCAATTATAGTGCTGGCTCTGCCCCCCTGTACGTGCCTGGAGGCACTCGGAGCCGGGACCGTCCGTCATGTTGTTTTTGCCCTCCGGGGCTTCAGGTGGGGGCAGGGCTTCCTTGCTTCGGGGGCAGCTGCCGGGCCGCACGGCTGACACTCTGTCAAAGATCTTAACGTCTATAAGATATAACATATGCTCTAAGTATTATTGCTATGGTTGACTCAATGCATCATATAGGATATAACATATTACCCAGTCCTTGACTCCTTTCCCCATTCTGCCAGATGAAAGAAGCTTCAAGAAAGGAAGCTTTCTGAAAAATCCATTTCTCCTCTCCCTTCTTATAGAATGAAAGATGCTTGGAGGTCAGCTAAAAATGACGTCAGGTCAAGACTGCTGACAGGAAGGGTTTTTTCTCAAAATACATAGTAAGAAGCCTGTTAAACATACTAAACAGGTTGCTATCGTATAAGATAGGATTAAAAATGAGTAAACTCCAAACAAACAAGGCCTTTTCCTGCCCTGCCTGAGAATCACGTATCTCAATTCTAGTCTACAGAAAATGTGGATTCCTTTAAGAGACAGACATGATTATATCTGCTATTCCAGTATACAGGCTGATATTCCAGTATCTGGTCAAGAGTTCAGTAGAAAGGTCATTATAGGACAGCTCTTTAAGAAGTCATCATACAGAGAGGCTAATTCTGATTTCCAATATATTGAAACACAGATGGTCAAACATATATGCCTAGATACAGGATACATTACACTATCACACCCTCTCCGTGTGCTGGAGCTTCAGGCCCGAAGGAGCTGAGTGGGGCTTGCAACCAGAATGCAGAGCCTCCGTGGCCCGGCTGAGCTCCCTGCTTTGCTCCTTCCTGCCAAGGAAGAAGTGGAGCAGGGATCTAAAGGGAGGGTCATGGCTGCGGAAAGAGCCCTCCTGACCATGACCCCCTTAATAGATGGCACACACACATGTTGGCCCGGGGTCAACACATGTTTGTACCTTAGTGTAAAGATCTGGGCTTGAACTGGTACCTTGGGGGTCACAGCTGGCTTTGTAATACCACCGGTTCCCACTGGCCAGGACCCAGTGCTGATCAAGTCACACCCCTCCTCAGCCTTAGTCCACGCCCCCAGCTTCTTGGTTGGTTGCTGGTCTGTATATTTATTTTATTTTATTTTATTTTATTTAAATAAATTTAGTATTCCACCCCTCCTGCCACAGGCAGCTCAGAGTGGCTCACAACAGCGTAACAACCAAAAATCATAAAACTATAAAACACCCCCCTACACCCTCATCCCTCTCCTCCCCCGCCGAATGCCTAGTGGAACAGCCAGGTCTTGCAGCTTTTACGAACAGAGGGGAGGTCCGGGGCCAGACGCACCCCACACCGAGAACTAGGGATGGGCGAAATCAGGTTGGAAGTTCGGAGTTCAGCCCGAACTCGGCCTGTTCGGATGACCAAACCCAAACCCAAATCTGAACATGAACTGACCAAACTGAACTCAATTCCGAACGTCGAAATGACCGAACAGTTCGGTCAGTTCTGATCGTGTTCGGGTGGCAAAAAAAGGGTCACTGGAAGGTCAAATGTGACAGGGATGGGTAGTCAGCTGAGGAGCAGACTTCCAGGCACCAGGGGTGGAGAGGCTTACAAGAAACAAAACTCTCTGCCTCCCCGCTTCCCAACACCTTCTGAGCTAGTCACTGTTCCTGAACAGCAGGCGTTTCAGAAGGCTCCCTCTCCCAGCATTTCCCAGCTCCCCAATCCATTGCAATCCTCCTCCCATTTCACCCATCCAACCCATCTACCCCCATATTCTCATTCATTTATTTAGCTTAGCTTAGATAGATTTAGTGGTTATTTTTTGTTTTTACCCCTCCCTGTGTTCCCTGTGTTCAATCTTCCTTCCTCCCTCCCCCCTCCATTGAATCCTTTCCCTCTCCCATATATTCCATCCCAGATTCCCTTCCCCTGTTTTTTCATTTAGAGTAGGATTATTAGATTGCTTTAAGTTTCATTTCAGTTTTGTACCCCTCCTTGTGTTGTTTGTGATTCCCCCCATAGATAGATAGATAGACGATTCGAGATAGTAGACAACCGGTCATCCGAACAGGCCAAGTTTGGGCTGAACTCCGAACTTCCAACCCGCCTTCGCCCATCCCTAGTTCTCAGTGTGGAGTGCGTCTGGCCCCGGACCTCCCCTCTGTTCGTAAAAGTAGGAGTTAGCTTAGTGATAGAGATAGCATTAGTGATTTAGTTTTAGTGTTTGTAGGAGTAGGCCTGTGTACTTATTAGATAATCCATTTAGTTCATAGCCTTTAGAATAGTTAATAGCAGTTAGATTTAGTGTGTGTGTTAAAAAAAATAAATTAAAAAACCCTATATAAAAACAAAAAAACCAAATAAACACACCCACCCACCCCCATATAAAAACATTTCCCGACCGGCCAAACATGAACTGAACGGCTGAACCTGAACCTGGCAAACAAACCGAATGGCCGAACCGAATGCAGCCGAACTGAACGGCTGAACCCAAACTGCGATCTGTTCGCCCATCCCTACCGAGAACGCCCTCCCCTGCATGCTCCCCCGGAAGACTTGGAGGACCACAAGGAGGGCATCCCCCGATGACTACAGGGGACAGTCCAGTACCCAGGGGGTGAGGCGGTTTCGCAGATAGGCAGGGCCCAGATCATTTAGGGCTTTATAGGTTAAAACCAACACCTTGAATCGGGCTCGGAAGACTATCAGCAGCCAGTGCAGAGATCGGAGCACTGGTGTAATGTGCTCCTGCCAGCCCAGTCCCACCAGGAGACAGGCCACCGCATTCTGCACCAGTTGCAGCCTCTGGGCCATCACCATGGGTAGCCCCACGTAGAGTGCATTACTATAGTCTAGCCTAGAGGTGATGAAAGCATGAATGATGGTGGCCAGGTCGGAGTCTGACATGTATGGCCTAAGCTGAGGTACCAGATGTAATTGGCGTAAGGCACCCCTCGCCACAGCCTCCACCTGGACATCCAGGTGGAGCTGTGCATCGAGGAGTACCCCCAGACTCCGTACCTGGGGAAACAACGGAGGACAGACCCCACCAATGATGACAGCCATTAACTCCATTGCCTTCCCCACCAGCATCACCTCCGTCTTGTTGGGATTCAGCCTCAGTTGATTAGCCCTCATCCAATCCCCCACAGCTGTCAGACATCAAGTAAGCATGGAGACTGTGGGGTCTGGATCAGTTGAAAAAGAGAGGTATAGCTGAGTGTCATCAGCATACTGGTGACACCGTACGCCAAACCTCCTGATCACCTTGCCAAGAGGCTGCATGTATATGTTGAACAAGAGCGGGGAAAACACCGAACCCTGTGGGACACCACATGTGAGGTTTTGGTATGATGAAAAACACTCCCTGAGTACCACTCATTGGGTTCTGCCGGTCAGGAATAAGCGGAACCATTCAAGAACAGTCCCGGCCACCCCTGCACATTCCTGCAGGCACACCACCAACATCTCGTGATCCACCATATCAAAAGCAACTGACAGATCTAAGAGGACCAACAGGGTCAAGCGACCCTGGTTCATCTCTCGACACAGATCATCCACCAAGGCCACAAGTGCAGTCTCCGTGCCATGACCTGGACAAAATCCCGACTGTGAGGAATCAAAAAACCGATGCGGTCAAGATGCCTCTGCAACTGCTGAGCCACCACCCGCTTAATAACCTTCACTAAAAAGGGAAGGTTAGAGACAGGTCGATAGCTTGCAAGGGAGTCAATGTCAAGTGATGGTTTCTTGAGCAGAGGCCACACCACAGCCTCTTTGAGACAGCCCGTCACTCTGCTCTCCTGAAGGGAGGCATTGACCATCCCCGCCAGCAACAGCCCCATTGTCTTCCGGCAAGATTTAATTAGCCAAGATGGGCACAGATCTAATTCATAAGAGGTGGCCCTAACAGCCCCAAGGGTCTCGATCGCATCAGCGGGTGTCACCGACTGAAATTTATCCCATAAAACCAGACAAGGCTTGACTTCCATAACCTCTGGTTCTCCTAGTGTAATAAGTGCAGCATCAAAATCATAATGAATCAGTGATTTTATCCACAAAATAATTCATAAACCTATCACAGCGTGCTATAGATGACTCCACTCCAGAGTGGAGGGAGGCCGGACCGACAGAATAGCTCCGCTGGGCGTGATTTTGCGGATGCTATAAGAGCAGTGAAAAAAGCTTTTTTCGCTGCCCTCATAGCCTCGGCATATGTTTGTAAACTGGCTCTATGCCGCAATTTGTCAGCTTCGGTATGATAACGATGCCACCATTGCTCCAACCGCCACCCTTCTCACTTCAGCATTAGCAGCTCCTCCGAAAACCACTGAGGCCTGCGGTGCTATCGCCTGGGCAGCGGACGTCTAGGAGCCGTCCGATCAATGGCCTCAGTCAGCAGTGTTCCATAGTGCAAAGAGGTCATCGATGAGATGGTCATCGAGGTCAGAGGGTAACTCCCTGAGAAGCAACCAGAACTGTTCCAATTCCATTAGCCTCCGGGGGTGAACCATTTGAATTGGCTCCATATAAGGCCAGCCAGTAGCCACAGGAAGCTGGGAGAATTATCAGTCACTTCCTGGTTCACCTGCCTGTTTCCACCTGCTTTGTGTTTCCTCCTCACGTCTGCATGCACGTTGAACTGGCTGTGCACTCCTGGAACCTAGTGTGTGCTTTGGGCCAGGTGGAGGCTGGCCCTTCTGATCATCCCTCCTGGAATCCAGTTTTTGGATACTGCCTGGGAGTCAGGCTACCCATCCTTTCGGCTGCCCTTGTTCCTGAGAGTGTGGTCTGGCATCTGCTTGGATGGGGACCCAGCATCTGCTTGGATGGAGGCACTATGCGACTGCTCAGTGAGCCCTCTCTGTGACCAACCCAAGTGTCCTCTCTGCCCTGCTCGAGTCCTGTCTGCCTCTTCTGTCCAGACAGCTCCCTGTAACTGCCTTGCCATCCTGCCTTGTCTGTCCATGTACTGATCTCCACCACACCAGGACCCCATGCCGTTTTCATTTTTCATTTTCATTTTTGTTATTCAAAAATGTCGTTTTTGTTATCATTAGTAACGACAATGTTGTTTTTGTTTTCATTATCATTACTGTTTTTGTTATCATTTTTGCTGTTTTCATTATCGGTATCAATATCGGTATCGATATTTGTTATCATTATCAATATTCGTTATTGATATTGGTACCATTTCAAACAAAGATTTTATTTTTGGTATCGGTATAATTATCGATTCCCATGCACAACTAATATCTATCTAAATCTAAGGGAGACGGGAAGGGAAAAGGAAAACTATATATTATCTAATCAATTATCTATATAACTATTCTAATCTATATGTCTATAATATATATATCTAATCTATACTACCTATCTACAATGTACAGAGGGGAGAAGGGCAGGGAAAAGGAGAAGGTAAAATGTAGGGTATGAGGAAGGAAAGGTATTGGTGGTAATACAATGAGGGCTAGGGAGAATTTTTTGTGTGCAAGCACCACAGTTCTGTAAGAGCAACCTGACAAGCAGAGCTCTCACAGAAAGGAGAGAAAAAACCTGGCCCTCCCATTATAAAGGGTTGCAGTGTCCTACCCCCAAACCCCCCTGATTGGTTGTGGGAGGCAGCAGTGCCATGAGACTGCTGGGGCCTGCTTGCACTCTCATTGGGCAGCGATACATCCATCAGATACTGCTGAGCTGCTTGCCCCTCCCAACACAGGCACAGTTCAAGAGTTCAACCCTGTTAAGACTCCAAGATGTCTGCTCCCTCCTCCCCTTCCTTCCCCACGTTTTCCCTCCAAAACCCAACTGCCACAGCACTAATAATGACAACAATAATAGTACCATTTTTGTTTCTCGTTATCGTTTTCATTTTTGTTGTTGTTGTTATCAATATCATTATCATTATCGATACTGTTATCATTATCGGTATTCTTGGTTGTCATTTTTGGTATTCTTGGTTGTTGATTTTGTTATTGCAATAATGAAAACAAAAATGACAGTTTTCTTTATCGTTATTGTAATAATGAAAACGACATGCACACCCCTAATTCCATGATCCTTGGACCCTGCACCCTGATCCTGCATCATGTTTGGAACTTGGACCCTGTTCCAGCACTTAACTCTGGACCTAATCCTGCATGAACTCTCCCACTATGTGCCCCTCTGAACCTCATCCTGCACCTACTCTCCATTCCCCGGCCTTGGTTCCTGACACTTAGCCTGTATGGCATCCTCCTCAATCTTGAGAAGGATGCTGTGCAGGAGACACGGATCAGGAATACATGTTCCCAATCTGTGTTCGCCTAATAAATGGCCCAATAGACATCCATTCATGGGTGGCTACTGTACCATTTATTAACACCCTAAATGGCAGCATATTTAAAACAAACAAAAGGAAATACTTTTTCACTCAGCATACAATTAGGTTGTGGAACTTGTTGCCAGAGGATGTTGTTAAGACCAGTAGCATAGCTGGGTTCAAACAGGGATTGGATACGTTCTCGGAAGATAGGTGCATAAATGGCTACTGTGGCTATTCAGACCCTGCTCAAGAAACCGTCCTTAGACATTGACTCCCCAGCAAGTTATCATCCTCTGTCTAACCTTCTCTTTTTAGGGAAGCTTATTGAATGGGTGGCTGCCCAGGAGCTTCAGGCACATCTCGATGCTATCGGATTCCTGAACCCATTTCAGTCAGGCTTTCATCTGGGGTGTAGCATGGAGATCACACTTGTGGCCTTGGTTGATGATCTATGCCTGGAGATCGACAAGGGGAATTGTGCCTTGTTGATCTTGTTAGGCCTTTCCGTGGCCTTTGATACAGTTTGTGACAGGGTGGCCTGAAAAGCCCTGTCCCTTTAAGATCAGCAGGGCTAGGAGAGCAGAGTCCCTTTAAGAAAGCTGCCAGTTGAGTGGGGTGGCATTTCAACGCAGGACAAGGTGAAGTAAGGATGCAGGCTGGGTGAGTGAAAAGCCAGTGAGGTGGTTTGTGGGAACAGGGCCCAAGGGTCTGGGAACATCTTATTGGACCTGGGGAAGCAAGACCCGTCTGGGTCAGGCTACAGAGTCAAGGGGCAGCTGGGAGATTGAGCAGCGCTAGCTGGAAGCAGTGAAGCTGAGATTAAATTGACAAGTGGTGACTGGACAGTGAGTAAGAAGCCACCAGAGCGACAGGCAGCCAGAGTGACCGAGTTGGGGATCCGAGAGATTTGCCCAAGGGACTGGAGCATGGCCAGAAGCAGGAGCACTGGCTTGACCAAGGGATAACAGGGGACAGATGTTGAGAGACTAAGGCCCGGGCTGGGAGCTAGCAAGCTTGCCCGAGAAGGTACTTGTGGGGCCTCTGGGGTGGAATTGGGGTACCAGCGAGCCTGACTGTGGGGCCGGGGAAAGTGCGCTACTATACATTTGATCATCATGAGGTGTTGTTGATGCGACTGTGGAACCTGGCAGTGGTGCACAAGACTGCTCTTGAGTGGTTTTGATCATTCCTGTCAGGGAAATCCCAGTGGGTGGTGAAGGGAGATTGCTTGTCGTCTCCTCAGAACCTCTCCTGTGCTGTCCCACAGGGTTCCATCTTGTCTCTCCTCTTGTTCAATGTGTATATGAGGCCGCTGGGTGAGGTCATCTGGAGGTTTGGACAGAGGTACCATCAGTATGCTGATGACACCCAGCTCTACCTGTCTTTTTCATCTGACCCTGGTCCAGCAGTCTCGGTGCTTTCCCAGTGCCTGGAAGCTGTTGGGGACTGAAGGAGGGTGAGCTGATTGAAGCTGTATCCAGACAAGACTGAAGTGATGATGACTGGCCGGCCCTGTGACTTGGAGGTAATTGGGACTCCTGTTATTGAAGGGGTCTGACCACCTCTGGTTACCCAGGTTCACAGCTTTGGAGTGCTTCTGGACCCTAATAAAATAAATAAATAAATAAATAAATGGGACAATAACCTTGTGTTCCAACTGTGAGTGTCCTTGACACTCACCAACATGTCCATTGATGACAGCACCCAATAAACAAACATGTGAGAGAGTGTCCAAGGATATTCTCAGGTTGAAAACAGGGCTATCACGCCCTCTCTGTGTGCTGGAGCTCCAGGCGGGAAGGAGCTGAGTGGGGCTCATAACCAGAATGCAGAGCCTCCATGCCCCAGATGGGGTCCCCGCTCAGCTCCTTCCTGCCAGGGAAGAAGTGGTCCTGAAAAATTAGGTTGCGCCAGTAGCCAGGAGTGCTTTTCACCAACTTCATCTGGTTAGGAGGCTGTGGCCTTTTCTTTCCAGTTTGGCTGCCGTCACCCATGCTTTCATCATCTTCACGCTAGACTACTACAATGTGCACTGCTCTACGCGGGGCTGCCCTTGGTCACTGTCTGGAAGTTGCAGGTGGTGCAGAATTCGGGGGCCCGGCTTCTTCCAGGGGTGGGTCACTATGAGCACATTACACCTGTGCTATAATCTGCACTGGCTTCCTATAGCTTTCCAGGCACAATTCAAGGTGCTTGTTCTGAACTTTAAAGTCCTAAATGGCCTGGGCATATCTGAGGCTGCTTTTAAACGAGGAGCGCTGAAGTGCCGCCTCAACGCCGCGATAAAGCAAAGCCGCAGGAAGTGACGTTCTCCCCGTTGCTGGCGGCGGCGGTGGCTGGAGACACGGGGCTTTGGAGCGGTGAGTTCTTAAGACTTCAATTATCTGGCTTAAGAACGCGCCACTCCAAAGCCCCGTGTCTCCAGCCGCCGCCGCCGCCGGCAACGGGGAGAACGTCACTTCCGGCGGCTTTGCTTTATCGCAGCGTTGAGGAGGCACTTCAGCGCTCCTCGTTTAAAAGCAGCCTGAGAGCCTGACTTTCCTTCCATGTTCCATTGCGACCCCTACAGACATCTGGAAGTGCTCTTTTGTGGGTACTACCTGCCAGTGTTGTTCGTGCAACAAAGGCCTGCAGAGAGGGATTTTCGGATGCTGCCCCTATGTTATGGAACTCCCTGTCAGGGCCAGGCTTTGAACCCTGCTGGGGTGGGTGGTGGAGGGGTTTCCCCTGTGCTGCCTCTCCTTGTATCTGTTAGCGTTCCTCCCCACACTGATCCCAAGCTCTCCCCTCGCCACACCAAATGAGGTCAATTATCACTAGCACTTGGGCCTAGTTGCGGTACCAGGAACTAAGCTGTTCTCCCATTGGTCCTGGGGGCAACTAGCTGGCTTTAAAAGCCAGTTTATGCCCTGAGCTTCTTAGAGAAGCTCAAAGCCTCTAGCTGGCCACATCGCTTGCTCTGACTCATGCTCTCCGCAACCCCTAGCCCAGTTCTCTTATCCCAGTCCCTTGTTCCCTAGTCCCTACTTGTGTATCCGTTCCCTCTCTCTCCCCCTTTACCGCAAGGGCAGATCTCTGAGCTTCACTCCTGCTTCATCTTGGACCTTGGCTTCCTTCACCCGTACACAACATTATCCTATTGGACTAATTTCCCAGTCTGACCCCTGCTTGCTCTAGACTTCAAGGTACTGCTCCTACTTTTTAATTTATTTTTTATTTATTAAAATTTTTATCCCACCCTTCCCTAAAGGCGCAGCTTGACTAACAACATACATAAGAACATAAAAATCTATAAAAACAAAATACAATCTCCCCAAGTCCTCCGACCATCCCCTAGCCACCCCGCCCAAACCCACCCAATACCACCTCCCCATGTCCCACTCCATCTCTCCTCAAAACCCTGCCCACCAAATGCCTTTACGAAGGGACAGGTCTTACACCACCTCTGGAAGATGCTCAGACTTGAACTCAACCAAACCTCTGGGGGAAGGGAGTTCCATAGCATCGGGCAGCAACTAAGAATGCTCCCGTGAGCCCTCGCTGTACGGAAAAGACTAACGGATGGCACCCACAGGTAGGTGCTCCCAGCCAATCACAGGGGCCACAATGGGGCATGGAAGGACACGATATGTGGGGCCCAGACCATTTAGGGATTTAAAGGTCAAAATCAGTACCTTGAATTGTGCCCAGAAAGCTATAGGAAGCCAATGCAGACTACAGCACATCGGTGGTAATGAGACACCAAGTGTCTCTCCCTGAAACCCTGATAGTCCATCTTACCCTCCTGCCATACCTCCCCATGCCCAACACAACCCCAAGAGCTGCCCCACACAACCCCTCCAGACAGGCCTCCCCCTCCAGCATAGGATGTTCAACCTCCACCCACCCCAAAATGGCCACAAGGGAGGTGGGTACCTGGAGAGGGTCCTCCAAGCCCAGCATCCCCAGAGATGGAAGGGGAAAGACAGCAGGCAGGGAAACACCCCTGCATCCCCCACCCTCCTTCCACATGCACGCACCCCCCCTCTCACACGGGGGTCATGGCACTTCCGCCCGCTTGCCCCCCCTTCTCCCAGGCCCATACTTCCCCTCTCACAGGGGGGCTGGGACACTTCCTCCCACCCAGTTCCTCCCTGCCAGCCCCCCCCCCTCACAGGGAGGCTGGGGCAATCCCCCCCCCCCCCCCCCGCCACCCCCCTCACAGGGGGGTGAAGGCACCATACACCACTTCCAAACCTCCGCATTTAAACCCCTTCCTTCCCCACAAAAGCCATAACCCTCCCATCCAACCATTCCTTCTATCTCTGCCACCAAACACCCCTAAAAACAATTTAAAGTGAAACCTCTCTCCCGCCCCCAAACAGGCCCCCAAAAGCCAACTAACAGCTGCCGCCTTTGGTGCCAGCCTTTGGCCGCTGCCGCAGGAGACAACAGTGTTGAAATTCCCAGAGGGCGTGGGTGGGGCAAGCCTAGGTTTTCCAGCAGCAGCCACTGACTGTTTTTCCTTTCAGGAACACACCTACTTGCTCTTATCCTGCAGGGACTCACCCAGCTGGGCCCAAATCCTGCAAGACTTACCACTAAAGCCACCCGCGCCCCAGCTACCTTCCCCCAGAGGTCCATCACAGCCTAAGCCTGAACATTTTCTAGAGGCAGCATAAAAACTTTATCTTTAACAAAGCATTTGGCAGGTGGGATTAGGAGTTGAGGTGGGATGGTTTACAGGTGAGGGTGGATTTTTTAAATGAGGTTTTTTAATGGAGCTGTATTGCATTTCTAATCATGTGTGTGTTTATTATGTAAGGCGCCCTGAGCCTTAGGGGAATGGTGTGGTAGAAATTTAAATGAATAAATAAATAAATTTTAAATAAATATAAATAGTTGGTCAGGGGATTTAACATCTAACTCTCGGCAGCTGGGAGTAAACAGCGGGAAATGGATCATTGCGCTATATTCAAGTGTATTCAAATTGGTCACTGCCAGCAATTGTGTAACAGCTATTTAAACCGAAGGTTGGAGCAGGCAGCCCTGCTGCTTTGGCTCCTGAAGTCCTGGCTTTGTTTTTAAACTAGATTTTAAAAGCAAACTTTGGGGAAAAAATGAGATCACAAAGAAGTCTTCAGCAGCAGCAAGCCTTTAGATTCCCTTTTAGAACTCTGGCACCTGAGCTCCAGAAATCAAGAGCTGGCTGCCTCTTTTAATGCAGACACCAGAGAAGGACTTTGCCTATTACAAATAGCTCTTTGTTAGATTAAAAAATAACCACCAAAAAACCCCAGCATTAGCAAGGTGGCTGGGCAGCTAAGCTTTGGGACAGCCATGCTAAGCATCTGTGTTCTATTCCTTACTGGGTCCATGTGTCACTTCTTTGTTTGCTTGTTTACGAAATGAAGGAATTGCTCCTGGTTCTTTACCTGGCAAAGCAGGGTGTTGGTTCGATTGTAAGGGTGAAATTTAGGAGGAATGATCAGAAAAGGATACAACACTTCATGTTCCAGTTTGGGAGTGTTCTCCACGGCTGCATGAAGTCTATGGCCCTTTTCACAGAGACACTCCAATACTGATAAAATGGGTTTACATTTTATTATACATGTTGCAGGGCACCACCCATAGAGCACACCTGCAGCCCTGCAACATGTATAATAAAATGTAAAACCCATTTTATCAGTTAGAGTGTCTGTGTGAAAAAGGCCTATAATTAGAGTTCCTTCTTTCCTTACTGCATCTAAGTAGGGGCAGCACCCTCCTTCCTCGATGGAGGGTACGCATGACCAACCCCACTTTATTTAGCCTCAGTTGAATGAACATGCTGTGAAAGAGGAGTGCTTTCTCTTGCCACTTTTTATTTACAGAAGAGACTGGATCTGTTGCTTTTTCAGTGATATTTTCTTCCAGGTAACTGGAAGAAACTTTAATGCACAACCACTCTCCATTATAAACATGGGACTGCTGAAGCCTCGATTTTGAGGAAACTGCTTGAGCTACACTTCTGAAACGTTATCCATGGCTGTAAGTTGTGAGGAGCATCATATGCACAAAGTTTGAAAAAGATCCATCAGGAAAATAAAATGTTATGACTGTTTAAATGTTAGTTGCTTGTGGTCAAAATGCAGACATCCTCACGATTTTGAATCATCAGTATCTCCTCCCCCTGGATGAGGTTGAGTCCCCAAACATCACAGATCAATAACAACAGCTTATGTAATATCATAGTGATTGGTGCAGCCAAAACCGAGTTATTAATGATTAAAAAATTGGTTCTGCAGGCTCGCACATGCTCAGTCGAGGGCAAAAAACACAGCTTGGTTCTGCAGGCTCGCACATGCTCAGTTGAGTAGCTGCTGACCTGAAAGGTATGTGACTCTACTTTTTAAAATTACACAACTTTATGAGAAGGCAGCTCCAACACAAAGACCTTAATTTAAGCTCTAGTCAGTTTCATGTCAGTTACACAGCGCCCCACTTCCCCGGCTCCTGGAGAGGGCAGAGGAGCGGAGCCAGGAAGTGGGGCGCTGTGTAACTGACATGAAACTGACT
>QEPC01013957.1:2554733-2569084 GCA_003113815.1 Sphenodon punctatus
TGGGCAGGGTGGGTGGGGGGTGTCCCCCCTTCCACCCGCGCAGCCTGGGAGGGGGAGGGGGGAGGAATTAATTGTACTATTTATTTCATTGATTTCAATGGGGACACAGTGCCCCATTGAACTCAATGAAATAAATCCGGTACCGGTATACCGGATTTAATCCAGGAATCCGGTTTTTAGAGAACCGGTAACCGGTAAATCCAGTACCCGGTAATGGGCCCGGGGTCCCACCTCTAAGTAATATATTATATTATAATATCTCGTGTGTATGAGAGACCGATTGACTTAGGCTGCAATCCTGAACCCACTGAAGTCAATGACTTTAATGGATAAGGACTGCAGCTTTTAATGTGCATGCATGCAGACAATCCAATTACAACTGGGTCAGGACAAGACTGAAATGATGATGGTTGACCAGCCTTGTGACCTTGGGGCAGGACCCCATCTTGTCACTGATGGGATCTGGCCCCCACTGGTTACACATGTTTGCAACCGTGGGGTGCTCCTGTGCCTGGAATGTCAGGCTGCAACAGTGGCCAGGAGCCAAGATTGCTCCTCACCAACTCCATCTGATGAGAAGTCTGTGACCCTTTTTTTTTCTTTCAGATTTGGACCTGACCATGCTTTTATAACATTGAAGGCTAGACTACTGGAGTGTGCTCTATCTGGGACTGCCCTTGATGTCTGTCTGGAGGCTGCAGCTGGTGCAGAATGTGGACGCCCACCTTCTGACATGGGTGGATCACCAAGAGCAGATTACACCAGTGCTCCAGAGCCTGCACTGGCTTCCAATAGAGTTCCGGGCACAACGTAAGGTGCAGGTTTTGACCTGTAAATCCCTGGCGCAGAGCCTCATCCTGTGTATGTCAGGGCCAAGGAGAATACAGGCCTCAAGCCCTGGCCTTATGGATTTACAGGCAGGAGTGGGAACCCCTTGGCCTGAACAACCAGATGATGACCTGACTTTTCACCACCTTTGACTTGTCACCTACAGCCCAGCTGCTCCTGTCTAGCCTTTTCTTGGAGCAGTCACCCAGCAATCAACCCACGCACCAGCCCTGATGATAAGCATTGCTAGCATTTGGAAGTGACACCCTTCAGAACTCCCAGCATTGACCCAGCCTTGCCTGACTTTCAGATGATGCCTCTCACCTGCCCTCGTGCACCAGACACTTGTTCAGATGGATATCCTAGATACTAATTTGTGGCCCTACTCAGACTCTTGCCCTGATCTGACATCACAGGGCTAGGAACCTGACAGTGTAATTCTTCCATTGATGAACTTAACTGGTCTATTGGTTTGCGGCAATTTGAATGCAGAGTTGATCACCTTGCATAGCTTCCCCTCTCAAACAAGCATCCTGCTTATGATCTTTCTCAGAGGGAGTAGTGTGGCTTCAGCTGTCTGTTGACTAGTGTGGGCCGTTCTAATGCATTTTTTAAAAAATGGAATCTTAAAGACAGCCCTGTTTGGGAGTGTGGTGCCTCTGCCCAGAATGCTGATCACTTTGGGTGTAAAAAGATGGACAACTGTCCTGCCTCTGCCCCACCTCACCCTCGGGTGACCTGTCTATGAGAAGGTTGGCCACCAGATGGGTAGGCAGAGCAGAGGCAGAGACAGAGCAGGTGGTGCCTGCTCCGGGGCAGCTCCACTGGCGGTGCTCCAGAACATTGAGCAGCATCTCCAGTGGTGCAGACCATTCAAATCTGGGGCACCAGCCGGAGACGGAGCTGCAGTCTGTCTGCTCATCAGATGGCTGTTGCAGCTCTGCTCTTGACTGGGGGTTGCCCCAGAAAATGCCACAGAGCTGTGGGTAGCAGCCTAGAATGACAGGTGATCTGCCGCAACTCTATGGTGTGTATGTGTGGGGGTGCGATGTGCGGGTGGAGTGTAGGCTGCGGCAGCTGCTGGGTCCCTATAAACCCGTCACAGGCGGGGCTGGAGGGGATGCAGGACTGGCCACCCATGGAGCAGGACCAGGGTGGCCAGCCCCAGGTCCATCTGAAGATGACCTTTGTTGAGTAATATCTCCTGAACTGCCTGGAAGATGGATGGAAGCACATGGAAGATCTTACATACCCTGCTGTTTATTCATGGCTAGAGACAGGTCCCTGCCCCAGGAGGTATACAATCTAGAATGGACAAAGGGAGGGATTGGGAATACATTCATTAAACTGAGAAACTGCAGGTGCAGGTGCTTAACCTAGTTACAAGAGAGGAGGGGGATTCTGAAGGATGGGACAGTATGAGAAACCTAAAAGGAGCAATCTATGGGTTTGAGGAGTTAGGGAAGGCCCAACAGAAGATGTAGGTTTTTTAGAGGGATTTGAAGGTTGTAAGGGAAGGAACAGAGTGTATGTGTTCAAAGAGGGAATTTCAGACAGGGAGAGCATGGGACAAGGGGCCAACATCCTTTAGGGAGACTCTGGAACTCTGGGACAGGTGAGGGTGGTGGCAAAGGATGAGTGAAGTTCCTGGGTGGAAACATAGTGGGAAATGAGGATAGAAAGGTAGGAAGGAGCAAAACCATGTACAGCCTTGAAGATGAAGATAAGGAGTTTGTGTTGGATGCAAAAGGGAGGAGGTAGTAGAAGAATGAGAGGAGGGGCTGAACATGATCAAAGCAGTGGGCAAGGTGGATGATCTTGGCAGCAGAGAAGGTCAGGGAGACAGTGGAGGAGGCCAGTAAGAAGGAGACTGTAGTAGTCAAGGCGAGAAATGACTAGGGCATGGATAGAGTCTGAGCATTGGACTAGAGTCTCAGCACACACAAGAAGACAACAAAGGGTGACTTCCTCACACATTAAATCAATGGGAGCTGAGCCCTTTTTGCAATGAGGACAGGATCGCACCAATAAACATTACAAGACGCAGAAGTTGTAATCTGAGAAGGTCAAACAGGAAATGGGGTTCAAATTATCAACAAGGAAGACAACTAAAACAGATTGTCAAAGGGCATAACAAAATGGAGTCTCCTAAATTGAGATTGTGTGTTCAAAAGATGTTCTCTGTTTAAATACAAACTATCACGTTCAATGGGTGAAATTCTATGGCCTGTAACAGGCAGACAGTTTGGTTATCTAATCATAATGGCCCCTTCTGGCCTGAAAATCTATGAATCCATCATGTTAGCAAGGAGAGCTAAATGTTAGTGAAATAGTATAGGTTATTAGGGCCAACATCTAACATTTTAAGAGTTAGAATGGGTAATAATGTGTTTTGTTCATAGAGGACCTAATGCAAACAGAGTTCTATCAGGCTCCTATTATCATGTTATCTGGTGTGCAAGTGTGTTCAGGAGCTGTGCTGTCCCTCCTTCCCTTGCTCAGTCAGGATTGATATGCTTAGAAAATGGATTCCCCGGGTCTTCAGGATTCAGAAACTGGCCCATTCTTAGACCGGTATATGAATGAAGCGCTGTTGTTAAGAAATGTAGCTGTCCAGCATGTTCTGTCTCTGATAAAATGAATATTTCTCCCAGTGTCTAATAGGCAAGGGATATCTCTCTCTCTAACTGTTGCCACCATTCCAGTCATCTAGCATATGTTTGGTCACACAAACTGGCAGCAACCCATTGAGTGAACATGGGCTTGCTGAAGTTTGTTCTCTGGAACATTTCCATGGAATTCCTCAGCAGATCCATGGAACAACCTAAAACATGCCACAGAATCAAGATCTGTTCATTAGCGAAACTTCAGGCTTGTCTTTCACCAGCAGGAAACTTAGCCTTGTAGGAGGGAGCTTTCCTGTGTCAATTTCACCAGAAGGGAACTTTACAGTGCCAATTTTACCACTGGGATTTTCAGGCTTCATTTATTTATGCTGCCACTCAGTGGGCTCACACACTGATCAAAGTCCATAGGGTGGCATGTTTGTTCCTGCTGCTCCATGATAGAATGATGCTGTAGTTTACGGAGTTGATTTCCCCACTGTCAACTGTAACATGTAGAGCCACCTATAAGCGTTACCAACCATTAAGAGCTGAGCCCCATGATTCAATGGATGTTTATGAACAAGACAAATAGCCCGCTGGAGTCTGTGTTTGGTCTGTTCAGCCCCCACTCACATGTTTTAATGTGTAGAGCTAATAAATGAGCTGCTCCTTGCTTTCATCTGCTGGCATAGGTGCCACTGGTGGGGCCACTCATCACTTTCACTCTCCACAACCCTGGCTCTGATCTTCCCCCTTTCCATTGCACTCTTCTCTTGCAGCAGTGCTCACATGGTCGGGTGGCTGTAAGAGGAGAAGATCCTTCCAGTAGCCCCACTCTCTACTCTTCTTGCAGCTGCTTCACAGCTGATCGCTCTCACGTAGCAGCCCGAGCACGTGAGCAGTGATCAGCTGTGAAGGGGCTGCAAGAGGAGAGAGCATGCTCGAGCAGTAACCAGCTCTGAAATGGCTGCTAGAGGAGAGAGTGGGGGTACAAGTAGGACTTTCTCCTCTTGCCCCCGCTCTCTCCTTTTGCAGCTGCTTCACAGCTGATCACTCTCTACGAACCGTGCTACACGCGACATTGAGGTGCTGGCGGACCTGGATGCAGTCAAGACTGCGGGTCGGGTGAACCTAATAAATGGGAGGCGGATGCATGGATGTGCATTAACATGCACTAACATGCACAGTGCGCCCACAATGTCCTTGGATGATGCTGTGAGTGGGGGATGGGTGGGGGGTGGGCAAACATCTGGAAAACACCTAATACACAGGCAGGGGAACACACGCCTGTGTGGGTGTTAATGCAAGTTATCATCTTGTTTATTTTCACTCAATGTTGTACCTCATTCTTGGCAATATAACAATAATGCCCTTGTCTCTGACTTCAGCTGTGTCATGCTCCTGAAGAATAGGAGCTCTATTCCTGACCTAGATAGGGTCCAGAGAATTGCTTTTCAATTTAATCTTAACCCTTTACTTTGGATGGAGTTTTGCTTTAGTCAGGGGCAATGTGTGAGCAGCATGAGCACCCAAGCTGGGAGAAACACCGAAACCATATTCCTAACCCCAAGAAATCCCACCGTTCAGAGGGAGCTTTAGACACAGATGACACTGGCCACTGTCTAGGGCTGTGTGGCTGGAGGGGCCATGTGGCTACTCTCAAAAAAATGTTTGTTAAGAATACACACATGCTGCTGTCAGTGCTATACCATGATACACCCTGACCGGCCTTTCCTCTCTCTCACATTGCTAGCCATGCCCCCTGCCCCCTTCTTGGGAAAAGTGCAGGCTCATTCTTCCCTTCTGCCTTCTGACCAAACAGAGCTAAGACAGGAGCCACACTCCCCTTTCTATGGCCCTTTACTGAGGCTCAGCTACTGTCATTATGGCTCAGTTCTGGAGAAGAAAACACCTGGCTAAACAGAGGTAAGTTTCACCCACACAAACCACTTTCACACCTCCCCGCTGCGCATATTTTGGCTGTGGGAGGGAATGCGCAAGCCAGAATCTGCATGGGGTTTGGCCGGTCTGAAAATCCCCCCTCCCCCCTCCTTGCCGGCAAACACACGCAGAGATACAGAGCAGGAAATCCAGCTCTGTATCTCTGTGTGTCTTTTCTGGCAAAGCTGTGTTGGGGGGAGGGTGGGGGCTTTCACACCGACTGAACCCCACCCCAGACTGCCTGATGGCAGGAGGGGTGGGGTATTAAATTAAAAATTAAATAAAATATTCTGGCTTGCGCATTCCCTCCCACAGCCAAAATATCTGCCATGGGGTGGGAGGGAGAGGTGAAAGTAGTCTCAGTCTCTTCCCCCTCTTCAAATTTCAGCTCCAGCAGCTTGGACTGAGCTGGCTGTGTGCAACAAGGAGCTAGCTTAAGGCCCCTGAAAAAGTCTTCACAGGACAGATTTGGTCCACAAGCTGTCTATTGAGGAACACTGTCACTCTGACTGGCAAGTCAAATATTAGTGTAGTTAGGTCTCAACTTGTGTATCTGAAGATCAAATGTAAAGGCCCATTATATTTTTTTTGCCTAGGCCCCTTAAAACTGAGAGCCATCACCACCACCACTGGTTGTTTTTAAATGGGCCATGCCCATGCACCACCCATTCATGCCCACCCATGGAGCATTGGGGAAAACCCCAGGATGCTCCGGGCAGAGGCATGAATGGGCGGTGTGTGGTTAGGCGTGCACACCCAGTGCACACCCATCCTGGCCTGTCTGATTCCCCCCACTCACTGGAAATGCGTGTGTGCTCCACTGAGCACAGTGAGGCATTTGGTGGGTCATCACCTTGGCACCCATGGCGAGACGCTGCCCCTAGATTCAAGTTTTACCTATTAGGGTGATTAATGTGTCTAGTTTGCATTAATCACACACAGTGGGTTTCTCTGCCCTAGGAATTTGCAGTGATGGATTAATCCAGACCAACCCAAAAATTAGGGCTCCCAGTTATGGTATTGCCCTCCTCTCCCATCCCCCAGGGCCCTGGAGTGTTACTTCCCGGCTTCAGAGAGCTTGATTGAAGCACTACTGCTGCTATGGGGGCTCTGTAGGCTTCCCCACTATGGCATCCTCCCTGCTAATCACACATGTAAAAAATGGCCACCGCTCTTAACCAAAATGGTGGATGACATCATTTTGGCCACTGCCTTTTTGGTTAAGGGCAGCAGCCATTTTGTTCATGCGCAAAACAGCCCCGGTGGCCATTTTGAACATGAACAATAAGGAGGGAGAACGCTGCAGTGAGGGAGGCTGACCAAGCCCCCACAGGAGCAGCAGTGTTTCAATCAAGCCCTCCGAGGCCAGTAGGTACCATTCTGCATCCCCAGGGAATGAGGGTAGGGGAGGTCAGACCCACTGCCCTGGGTTTTGGAATGGACATGGGAGTACAGTTCCTTCCAGTTAAGTTTCCCAGTGACTTCAATGGGAAGAATATGAAACAAAAAATATGAATCTGTAAAAAGATCCGGATTTTCATAAGAACAGAACAAAAAAAAACCAACAACTGAAATTTTGTCTGAAGTCCCACCCCTAAATAGTATTTCCAACTCACTCCATCAGACCAGACTTGAAGCAGGAAAAATTTGACAAATACAGTGTTTGCCACAGATACTAATCTCAGCTCATCTTTGATATACGTTCCATTCCTTTACTCCAAAAGACTCAAGCATCCAAATCAGGAGACTATCAGAGTTCATTGTGAGGCTCATCTTTTCTTTCTGGGCATCTAAGGGTGATTTCAAACGTTATGGGCGGGTGGTTCACCACAGTGGATTCCAGTGGGGGTGAACAAAACAACCACCCCCCGGGGCCAATGAAAGCCCCGAACAGACGTGACGGGACCGGGACCACGGATGGGAATCAGGCCGACAGATCACGGACCGGGGCAGCACAACAGACATGACGCCGATTCCCAGCCGTGGTAAAAACACCAAGAATCCACTGGGAAGGGGCGGGACACGGACATGGCCGCCTGAGGGCAAACGAAGCCAAAAGGCACTAAAGGGAACGCGCACACAAGGGAAACGGGAAGGGAGGGGGGCGAGGGAGAACACACACACACACACACACACACACACACCGGGGGCACCCACAGCACCAGCACATGCCGGCCCAATCCCCCCCCCACACACACACAGAGGCAAGGAGGATATTAAAGAAAGGGAAGGGGGGGACACGGGTGATGAGACACCACGCAAGGCATGCCGGGCACTGGGGTGTGTGTGTTGGGCTGCAGGACCGTGAAGAGGGGAGGAACGGGCACAGGGGCATGGCAGGACACCGCCACCAGATACATCACACCCCACAGCATAACAGTCCCCACGGGCACCCCCACAGCAAACACACAGTCCTGGAAGGGGGGGGGCCTCCAGCTCATGAGAAAGTCACAGCGGGAGACCGTATGTCACAGCAAACTGGCCGGAAAGGGTCCAGGAGGCACATGCAGTCAAGGCATCCCACCGAGGGGCAAATGGATGGCAGCCAGGAGAGGCGGTCCAGCACAGCAGGTCCAAGTATGGGTGGCCCCATAAGTGAAGGAGGTTGGGAGGGGCAGTCCTGGGGCCCCAGACTCCCGGGGCACACAAGCAACCCAGGAGGGAGAAGTGTGGCCCAGAGGGGGCCCAGTTGCACAGCTGGGGCAGCAGCACACAGGGAAGCAGGCATCGCGGAAGCAAGGCAGAGACAGCAGGGTGGTGGCAGGCACCGGGGTCAGGCCCACGGGTAGGTCCCGAAGTCCACACGGCCCAACACACAAGGGGGCCAGGGAGGTACCCAGGGGCTCACAGGAAGGCATTGGGGGCAACTCGGGGCCCAGGGTGCCTGGCCCGATGAACCAGGTGGGGCCAATGTATCATGCCCTGGTGGTACCCCAGCACGGACATGTGGTGGGCGATCAGGTAGTAAGCCTCGAAGGGGTCATGCACAGAGAGCCCCAACTGGACATCAGGACAGGACCAGACCCGCGCCAGTGCCAACATCTCCGCCACGGAAGGCTCCGTTACACAGAAGTTAGCAGCAGGGGGCTAATGAAGATGCCCCAGCCCCAGAAGCTGGTGATACACCGCCACACGTGTGCGCTGGTACCCACGCGCCCTGTGAATGCTGCCAAAGTAGGACACGGCCAAGGCAGGTCCCCCCTCTGCAAGACACAGCAAGCAGGCTCCCAGGCTGCACACCCACAGTGCACTCATGGTCTCAGACCCGGACCAGGGCACATGTAAACACCTATTCACCAGGACACACCCATCAGGGAAGTGGACCAGCCCCAGGGTCTCGGCATGTAGCTGGCAATCACGTGCACTTGCTTCATAGCCGAGGTAGCGGAGTCCAGAGCTCAAGCTTGTGAAGGCAGACGAGCAGCTGTCCGGCCTGCCCAGGAGCAGCTGCACGGCAGGGCTACGCCACAGGTCACATAGGGACATGGTCTTGGTGTAGGTCCAGATATGGGGGGCCCCCTGGGGGACGGGAAGCGGGAGCCCCATGGATGGACAAGCAGCCATGGGCCAACCACCCGGGGAGAATAACACAGAGCTCTGGGGGCCTCAAGGACAGGGAAATTAGCACAACAGAGCGAGGTGTGGGGTGCGGACCCAGCACAGCTGCACAACACAATAGCTCTCACATACCAACTAATCAGCACTCCAAGGCCAAGGTGCCTCAAACATTTGGGGGGGGGGATGTTGTTGGCAGATCATTTCCAGCTGCACAAGGAGTATGCGGAGGAGAGCGCCCATGCAGGGGTGTGTGCCCACCACACTAGCACACCCCCTGGGGTTCCTCTGACCAGTCCCTGCACGGCCACGGTTGCCCCAGCCCCCTTTCTTCCACATACTGAACCAGGAGCCACTGTACCATAAACACCTTTAATATCACCCATGTGTACATTGACACCCAGTCCCTCATATCATGGGACCTGTCCATCTTGTTCGAGTGCTCCTGCAACATGGCATTTATGTCCTGCCTCAGCCACCCTAGCAGCTCCTCCTGCCTGCTGTGCTCCCTGCACTCCCACCTCCACTCCAGGTGCACCTCGGCCTGGAGCCTCCTGTCCCGCTCTTCTGCCCGCTCCAGGGACCACTCGATGGCTGCCTCCATCTGGTCCACGGCCGCGATCATCCTCTCCCCCTGTTCCTCTGCTGTCCAGGCTATCTCCTCCGCCAGGTCCTCCCTGTGCCTGCAGACCCGTGCCTGGTGCTGCCTCATGCACAGGGCTGGAGGCACGGGCCCAGGGGCAGCTGGCTGCTGGGGTTGCCCTGTGGGTAGAGGAGGTTGTGCTACAGTGTGCCGTGGGCCCCTGGCCCCGAGCCAATATAGCCCTGGGGCACCGCGGTCCTGCTGCCTTGTGACCTGGCCCCTCTGCACCCATGGACCCTTTCCCTTTCCCCCTCCTTGCCATGCCCAGGTAGCCCATTGGTGAACCCCGGTGGGCCCTCCATGCAGGACCTGCTGCCTCATATGCTCCCTCAGCCTGCTGGGCAGGCTCCTCGTCAGCTGGCTCTGTTGTTGCCAGGGTGCGATCCCATGGTGGTCTGTGGCCTGTGGGTGAAGGGGTGGTGTTTTAGTGTGGTGGGGTGCGGTTGGGTGCCCTGGGGCTGGGCCCCCCTCCTGCCTTTTGGGGGGCCCCAGGTCTCAGCCGGTGCCTCTCCCTGGCCCTTCTAGTTCCCCCCCACTTGACCTTGGTCCCGTGGGCACAAGCCCTCTCCCCAGTGGGGCGGTTACTTACCCTCTGTGTCAGCCACAGAGTCGTCCAAGGCCAGGCCCTCGATGTGGGAGCGCTCCCCCAAGGACCCCCGGCTGTGTGTGGTGCAGGTTCCGGTCTCTGAATCACCCTGGCCGACCTGGCCCAGGTAGCTCTTCAGGCTGCTGTCTGGGGGGAGGGGCTGTAAGTTGTGGAGCACCCGGGCCATTCTTCCTGAGGGTTTGGGGTCCTTGAGCTGGTGTCTACTGAGGGGGTACCTCAACCTGTTCCCTGCCCTGGTCCACAGCGCTTCCAATGAGTTGCGGGGTGACTATGGAGCCCTTCATGTGGAGGAAGTGGTCCAGGGCATCGTAATATGGGGCTGCTGGGCTCCGTGCCCAGACCTCCTGTTTTTGTCCTGGATTGCCTTGTACCCTCTCCTCAGCTCTTTTGCCTTTGACCGGCACTGTGCCACTGTCCGGGGGTGCCCCGCCGCCGCCATGTCCCGCACTATGTCCCTGTAGACCTGCTCATTGTGCTGGTTGAGCGCGAGCTCCAGTTGGTACTCCAGGGTTCCCCATATCCGAATGAAGTCCCTGGTTTCCTGGAGCCCCCACTGGCCCCCTCTGTGGTAGGCCTTCCTCCCTACTCTCCTTGCTGGGTCTTCTCCCTCCTCCTCCAACCCTTCCTGCTGCACCTCCAGCCGGGCTGGTCCGGTGTGCTCCAGGGGGTTGCCCGCCCGGGCCATTTTCCGTGTCTGCGGGAGGCAGGGGGTTGGGGGATTATGGTTTGTTGGAGGTCGGGTCTGCCTCACAGGGTGCCCCCCCCGGGGGTGGCTGGCCATGCCCCTTGCCCCCCTTTGCCACCCCTTTGCCCCCTGTTCCCCTTGACCTTGCTCCTCATTACCCGTTTCCAGGGTGCCTCCTCCACTGCCGGCCCAGCTGCTGTCCCCGGGGCGTCCTGTGCTGGCTGCTGCTGGTGATCACTCCCTACCACCACCTCCATGTTCAGCATGACCCCCGGCTCCCCCACCCCCTCCTGTGCTGTCTCCCCCTCCACCACCACCACCAGTGACCCTGCCTCCTCCACCTCCACCTCCTCCTCCTCCTTGCCCCTCGCTCTCTCCTCTGCCACCACTCTCTTCCTCCTCCTCCCTCCTCGCTCCATCCCGCCATGTTAGTCAGCTGTGTATTTCCCTTTAAATCTCCCTCCGGTGAGTGTGTTGATGCTGGTTGCCTGGCAGCGCCGTTACGTGCATTGCCCATGCCTGGGGATCATTTCCTTTGATCCCGGGCAGTGTTTGCCGTCCAGATGTTACGTTTGGTTGATCCCGGGTGGGGATCTCATTGACCACACGTCCACGGGAATTGGTGTGGGGAGCCCGGGAAGCGTGGTTGAAATTTACCCCGTGTGGGTATTGAGCGTGGTGAACATCAGGCGGCCACCAAACAGATGTTCAGGGTGCCTTGGCCCCGCCGTGGGGTTGACCGTGGTTCACTGTGGTTGAGCGTGATCTCGTAATGTCTGAAAATACCCTAAATGGGGGTGGGTAATAGCAGAGGAGGGAGATTTTGCAAAGGGATGGAATACATTGCCATCCATGTATTTTAAAGTTATGACAAGGGTGACTGGAGTGTGTGGATGGATCTCCTGTGTAACAGTTTACATTGCCATCAATGTAAAAAAAAAGCTGTGATATAAGCAGAAATAAGATGAGTTATAATAATAAAAAAAAGATGAGTTATAAACAGTACTGAGCCATCTGGAATAATTATACACCTAAGCAACAGACCACAAATAAGGAACAGTCTGCTAAAAAGGGACATTAATTCGCTGGCTTGCCCGTTTAGCAGACTATATTACAGAGCTGTAACCTCACTGCCATTGAAGTACATTTGCCTTTTAACATTGTGTTATGGAAAACGCGGCAACATTTGTTGAAATACATTATCTAGCTTTCTGTTTTAAGTGTGATTAATAGTTGGTTGCCAACAAAAAAGATTTCTTCTGGGCTTGCTCTACATATTTATTTGTGGGAGATTTAAATCTGAAGGGATCTAAAACAGGGAGAATGATGAATTATTGTTCAGTCATTAGAGAGGGAATTTGTCAAAAATCCAAGAATGGTGGGGGTGAGAGGTGGGATACAGCTTGCCTGCCAGGTTTATATTATGCAGCTTTAATCTTGGGTGTATATGGAGTGGATAAGCGTGTTTATGATAATATAACCAAGGGACTATAACTTGGGATAAGAAGACATATAGTGGGACTATAACTCATATAAACATGATGGACAGAATTAAAAAAGAAGGGAGGAGAGCAGAAAAGCTAATTTAAACTAGGTCACTTTATGAGCTAGCTAGTTAAAATATTACAAATGCAATGCTTGACTAAAGACTGGCTTTAAACATGCAAGATTATTTTCCAGCTATCCAAAGCTTTAGCTGTACAGAACATAGTAGTAATACGAAAAGACTATATTTTCAAGAGCGATTGTAGACTAGGATGTCTGATTTTCAGAAAGTGCTGAGCATCTGCCCACCGAATTGAGATATCACATTCTCAGCACCCAAAAACTGAGGTGCCCTAAATCCCTAGTCATTTTGGAAAGTCTTTCCCTAGAATCTGTACTTTTATATGGACAGCAGCTTTCATCCTGAAAAGATCCTAAAAATATGTTCTAAAATATTTTATCCACCTGAAATTGTAAATGCAGGGGGCTGCATCTCAGAGATTCTCCCAGTGGTTCTCCAACTTTTTGAATCATGACCCCCTTTTGGCTTGCCTGTGGTAGCCGAGGCTCAGTGGTGACTGGTGGGTTTCAAGGCTGGTGGGGCGTAGGACAGGGCCAGAAGTGGGAGGGGACAATGGTAGGTGGGGCCTGGCCAATGGTAGGTGGAGTCTGGCCAACGGTAGGCGGGGCCAGCAGTGCACATGCAAACACAGAGAGAGCAAAGCAAATGATCTTAAGCCAGCAATATTATGTGAAGTCTTTAGCACACCACAAAAGCATCAGCATGGAGTTCCACTTGTCCCCAAAACATGCTACACAGTTTTATTGCAATATAAAAGGCATCTGCTCCAACCAGAGAGAAAACATGCAAAGACTAGCCATTAGTGAACCAACATGTGGCATGGTGGCCTTCTTGCAGCAGAAAAGCCTTGAAACTGACACTTCAAAGGGGTCATTTTAAGTGCAGAGAACATTCCAGCAAAGATTAGAAACCTGTCACGCCACACCGTGGCCGCCGGCACAACGGGTTGCTAGGCAACTCTGGGGATGCACAAACAACACAGCAGCCCCAGTGCAGCCCATGTGGCCCACACGCTGCAAGTTCAACAGTCACAGCTCTGCCGCAGCATAGCGCAAGGCTGGTGGTGCTGCGCAGAATGTAGGAGGCGGAGCCAGAACCCCGTGCTAAGGGGTTACACCTGGTGAGATCAGATAAAAATACCGGCGGGGCAGCAGATCCCCGCCGGTAATCGTAATGAGAGGCTGGCCCCTGTTGAGAGAACCTATATTGTCCTTGTTCCCACGTTTAGGAGTTGTTGTCCCTGCCTTGCACCCTGCGTGTTTACCCCCCGCTTCCCTCTTGTTGTATTGTCTTGCCTGAGAGTTTGTGTGTGTGTATTACCTCCCTGCCTGAGCATTTCCACTCCCTTGGCTTCCTTCCTCCCCCCCATCCTCTTTCCCTCTTTCCTGAAAGCTCACCCTGCCCTCGCTCCACCCCCCCATTCCTCCTTCCTGCCTTCTGCCTGGACACTCCCGGACCCTGGGATTCATCTCCCTCACCGACCAGAGCACCTTACCCCGGACCCGTGCAAATCTGTGAGTACAGTGATTGCTAGTTGTTGTTTACCCCTGTGGGTCCTTGTGCAAAGCCCTCCTCTCTATCCCTGTGATGAGCTGGGTTGCCCTCAATACCTGAGGGAAAGCCCAAACATGACCCTGAGGGAATTTCCTTCTCCAAAGAGTCACCCGAGGGGAGTTTCTTGCCAAGGAACCATCCTACCCATCCTTCCTTGCCCTTTCCCTCCCTCCTATCCCACTCTCCTGTGACAAAACCCTTCCATCAATCCTCCTCCAATCCCACCACCCCCCAAACAGACAGAAAGCAGACAATTAGGATGACAGGGTCTCACACAGGGTGAAAAACAGCAACGGCCAAGAAAATATTTTAAAGAATAGGAGGAGAGGCAGCACAGCCCTTCTGCACATGCAAACACAGAGCAA
>QEPC01013957.1:2627783-2653537 GCA_003113815.1 Sphenodon punctatus
TTTTCCCCACATATTGTATTTTTAAATTGTTTTAAAATTTTATACTGTTTTAATTTATGTTGTTCGCCGCCCTGGGCTGCCCTGTGGGCAGGAGGGGCGGGATATAAATTTTAAATAAATAATAAATAAATAAATAATTCCCTAAATGGCTTGGGCCCAGGTATCTGAAAGACCACCTCCTCCCTTATGTCACTTTGTGGCCCCCAAGTTCAGCCGGGGATGCCCTCTTGCAGGTGCCATCCGCCTGTGATGTTTTTATGACTAGGGTGTTCAGGAAGGCGTTCTTGGTTGCTGCCCCACAATTATGGAACTCTTTCCCCTTGGAGGTCTGCCTCAGTCCAAACCTGCTCATCTTCCAGAAATGATGTAAGACCTTTTTATTTGGCAGGAAGGGATTGGGTAGGATGAGATTGGGCGGGCGGTATAGGGGTGGGCTGGGTGAGGGTATTAAGGGTTTTTAATTGATTTTAATGGCTTTCTTACTTGTTTTTATTATTTAAACTGCGCTGAGCCTCTGTGGGAAGGGCGACATAGAAATATATATGAATTAATTAATTAATTAATTAATTAATTAATTAATTTTTGATGTGATACTGTCCTCCCCAGCTTCTGCCTTCCACACCCAGCCCCTGCCCAAAGGGCTCAGAAAGGAAGGAACTAGGTGGGAGCCAGAAGTGAGCAACTTAATCCCTTTGCCTTCCTTCGTGGTGCCCATGATTCAGGTACTTAAGGGGAGAGGGGTTGCTTGGAGTGATCATAGAGTCTCTGGTCCTCCACAATACCAAAAGTAGATCAGAAAGTGGTATAGAGGGGAAGAAGAATAAAGGAAGAGCTTCCAGTGCAGAAGCATTCTGTTTTACTTAAACCTAAAGTGGCGCCCAATGTTTCTTGCACACACACACCACACCAGATGTGTCAGACGAGGGATCCGAACACACATCCATGCGGAGACCAGAACCTCTAGCTAGACTTACACCAGGGGATAGAGTTTGATTAAACGTTCCCATGCATTTCTGCTATAAACTCCCAGAACTGACCTAGCAGAGATGTCACAATGACTTCTCCAAAGGAACTGGGTTGATCCTCAACATCTCCCACCTCAACTAGACCAGAATCAGACACCTGGAGATATCCAACAGAAAATAAGACCACTTGCAGACATGCTGATTTTTGCATGAGATATTATCTCGCACTAAGGCAGCGATCATAGAAGATTCCTGCAGGGCTGCATGCCCACATTATTTTCTTTCTGTTTTGGGGGAGATGAGGGGTTGCAGGTGTGCACCCTGCACATGGGCTTTGAGAGCAGCCCCTTTAAGAACTAGGGGGCCAAGGAACCAGCAGGCAGACAAAGAGAGGGCTGAAAAGTGGAGTAGGTGCTGGTGGGCTGCAATAGGGGAATGCTGCAGTCCAACATGATATTGGTGCAGCCAGCCTGAAATTGACATGTAATAGTGGGGAGCACGAGAGACTGAGGTCAGGCTGGGAGCTAGAGAGCTCACCTGGAAAAGTACTTTGGGACCCCAAGGGAGCTGTTGAACTTGGAGTTGGGCACTGGGGCTGGGGTAGTGCCCTGTAACAACAACTATCCGGGCATTGCAAATAATGTGAGCATCTACACGGTCTAATTTTAGCATAAGTTAAATGAACATTAAATTCATCACATTCACACAGTCCAACTGCACATAATACAGAACTCACATTACCATCAGACAAGGATTCACTACCCTGACATCCGTGATGAAAATCATGGACATTTTTATGACAAATGAGAATAGGCGCATGCATACATTATTAAACCTCCCGTAAGATAGAAAATAATGTGAAATAGTGTCATTTCATCATTTATCATTTATCAAATTTCTACCCCGTCCCTCCTAAAACAGCTTGGGGCGGTTCCCAAGTGGAAGCGCCCAAAGTCCCTTTCTCAGAAGACTGTACATGAAAACTAAACAGGGGTGAAGATGAGGTAAGGAAGATTAGTTAGATCACCTCAAAACTTGACCTTTAGAATTCAGTTCACAGTTGTCCTTAGACTTGACCTTCAAAATTTGGTTCAGAGTTAACAATAGATATTTTTAAGCAGGAAGTTCCATATAAGATTATCATTTGTTGAATAGAAAAAAGGGAGATGTGAGGGGATCATCATAGTCTCTTTTCTTCCATTGTTCCTAGTGTGGGTCAGGAAGTGGTATAGAGAGGAAGAAGAATAAAGAAGAAGCTTCCTATTGTAGGCATTCTGTTTGAAACCTAAAATGGCTCCTGTTGTTTCTCTCACACACTACAGTTGCATGCCTTGCCAAAGTGCTCCATGAGACCTGATGAACAGACAAATCTCCATTTATGGTGAAAGACATTGGGTTCAGCCACATGAGAATGCTGTGGGTAGACTACCACGCCTTGGGAAGTCATAACCCACTCTGGACAGCTGTGCCACACAATACAGTGCATTGTGTGACTGGCGGCCACCAGATGTTCCCCCTGAGCAGCTGACTGTTATGTGAGTCCTTAGAAAAAAGCCAAGGACACATTGTGTAGCAGCCTTATCCAGAATGGGGTAAGGCTGCCCAAGACATGGTAGTCCGTGTGCCTGGGTCCTTCTGCCCGACTGTGTTGTGAGCTCCATGGCAGGGCTTTGAGTGGCAGGTGCTGTTGCCCATCGTGTGCAAGCCACGTCACGGTCGGGAAAGGGATTTGGCTCAGGCCAGGGCAGGGAGGTGGGGCAGAGCTGGGCTCCTGCTTGTGTGTCTGGTGCCTTGACCTGCCCCAGCCGTGGCAAGAGATCCATCTGAAAGGCAGTGGCAGGAGCATACGCAGCTGTGTGCAGGGGAGTGGGGGGAGAGGGGGGAGACGGTCTGCCCAGCTCCCTATGCTGGCCCCATGACAGCTGCACTTGCCTGCCATGGGACTGCATGGGGATCGGGCCCTCCACAGCTGCCAGCTCATGTGACTGCACCCATTGCTGTACAGCCTAACCCTGGTCAGTGGCTGCTGCTATAGTGTGGAAACACAGAACACCTCTCTGTACCTAGGGGCATTATTACAAGTGGTCAAACCACACTTAAGTGCTGCTGACCATCCTCTGCAGGAATGACCCAGGGGGAGTGACCCAGCATGCACAAGTAAGAGTCAGCAATGGGCAAAGATGCCTTGTTACAAATGAGGATTCAGTACCTAGGACGCAAAATGTGCAGGCAGCTGCTGGGCACCATTGGTGCCCAGAAAACTGAGGCTGGCAACTGGTTCAGGGATATAGTGGGGAAGAATGGTTTAATATCAGGATAAAGTCTGGCAACTGGATTTTTTTTTGGGGGGGGAGGGGCTCCCCGAGTTCGATCTTCAGTTTCATGCCCTGCAGTACCCATTTAAGTCTAGTGCAGCATTTTGGTGCACAACTAACACATGTGCAAACTCCTTGCACAAAGTTTACAAAGACCTTTCAATATGGCTACGCAAATACTTCCCGTGCAATTTCTCGTGCAAAGACCTTTGCAAGTATTAGTCACACTTTTACTGCTGAAATCTAGCTCATTAGTCTGTGTCCAAAAGAGAAGAGCAACCCTTCAATAAAGTCCCCTTTTTGTCTGAACATGTATTTTCTCCCAGCATTCACCCCAAGCTACATGTGAAACAAAGCAACACATCATGCATCGCTAAAGGGAATGAGAAATTGGAAGCTGAAATGGTTTTGACACTCTCCTTCCCAAATACAATGCTCATGAACGTCAAGTAAGTATTAAACACGACACTTGTAGCAAATTGTAGCAAAACCATATGACAAATCATAAAAAAAGCATCCAACTTTCTCATCAAATGGGTTTGTACCAAAGTAGTACAGTCAGCCAGAAAGCCACAATCTGTATTTGACAACTATTATAATGAATCAGTGGGGGTAAGAGACCTGTCTTTTTGAGCTCCTAAAGTCACTCCCACAAAGACTCTGGTCTCTCGTTGCCCAGTAAAATATCCGACAGTTCTCTTAAATGTAGCTCCCAGGATGCAGCTTTCTATTTCAGATTGTTTCCATTCCAAAACACTGTCTTCCTTCCAAAATTAAAAGCAGATGAATTCAAACTGTAGCTCAAAGGAGCAGCCAAAAATCAGGTCATCGAGCTTGCTCATGTGGAGGAGTGCTAATACTACCGTTGTTTGAATTTTAAAGAAATAAAAATCCTACTGGGCAGGTTTGCATTTTCCAACTTCAAATGCCAGTATTAAAATGCAGCAGAATTCTTGAGATTCCCAGGCGGGGAAAGCTTGCTGCTTCTTCCGTTGGTTGCACTCTCCTCTTCAAAGTACTTCAGAGTTGGGGTGTGGTGTCTTGTTTTACTGGTTGCTTTATAACAAGAGAAGAGGCTGTGTTGTTGGGGTTAAATATCACTTTAGAACTTCAAAGTGATTCCTTTGTGAAAAGGGTCTTTGACTTTTCATCTGGGTGGAGGACACACATGGAATGGGTTACTAAGAGAAACTGCTTTTCCCAGCTGTTGCCTGTCTGTCTAAAATTACTGCAGCAACAGCAGCAACAGCAACCCAAGTAACTTTCTCATGCCCAATACTGGGGATATATATTGGGGCATACTTCAGCCTGCTCAGTTTATTGCAGTAATTCCCACAAGGGTAGAAGGGATTTCCATCTTGTCAAAGTGTCTTTGAAGCAATATGGGATGAAGAAATTTTAAGGCAGGACTAGAAAATAGATATTCCTAATGTCAAAAGCTATAATGTGAAACCCTTACTGCTTGATTTTGCCGCCAAACCTCCAACAGCTCTTTTCTTCTGAGAGAAAAGAGGCACTTAGTTTTTTCCCCTCCCTGTTTATCCTGCCTCTTGGGGTAAGGCCACATGAGACAGGGCCAGACGGATCCCCTGTCTGCCCCAGGGAGGGCCACCGCCGATACCACACTTTGGGCCAGTGAGGAGGGCAATTGAAAAGAGAGTCCCTCCACACATACAGGGAATCCGGGTGGGGGAGCTGCCATCACAAGTTCCTCCGTACCACAGGTCAGCTGAGGAGCTGTCCACACAGGGCAGGACTCCCGGACTCCTGCTGTGCAGCAGGATTGGACCCCAGAGGAGCTGCCAGGAAACAGCCAATCAGGGGTCCCAGAGGAGCACACTCACCCTGGGTATAAAAAAAAGATGGGGGGAGGGGTGGAGGAGTAACTCATCCAGCTGCCAAACAGCTGATGGGGGGGGTCTGGAGGAGCATGCTCACCCTGGCCACCAAACAGCTGATGGGACAGAAGAGCTGGCAGGGGGGGCAAGGAAAGAGCTCACCCCAGCCCCCAAACAGCTGATTGCGGGGGGTGGAGAGCACGCTCACTCTGGAAGCCAAACAGATGATGGAGGGTTGGCATAAATGTGGTTCTCTGGGCCTCCCATCAGCTGTTTGGTAGCTGGAGTGAGCACGCTCCTCCAGGCTCGATCCTCGTATCTCACCTCATGGCAGGACTTATGGGCTGACTAGACGAGAGATGGCCTCATGGCCCCACATTAGCCCGGGTGAGGCAACAGGAGGCCACAATGTATCACTGGCCTTCTCGGGCTGACACATCTCATAGCGGCCAGGTACCTGCCCTGAGGCAGAAGTGAGCAAACATTTAGCGGCGCCGGACAGATGGTCAGCTACATTGTGGGGCTGTGGAATAATGTCTTGTGTGGCCTTAGTATGGAAATGCCTAGTTACACTATTTAATAAAGCGAAGAATGTAGCAAGGATCAGAAATGGGAAGAGTTTTTTGACTGGATTGGATAATCAAGTGGATAGCAAGTATATCTAGAGTTAGAATTGTTAATGTTAGCACAAATTTTTTTTTGAGGAACATAATACTATACAGTTCAAGTCAGTCAGTAACTATTGGGGACTAGGATGAAAACTTCATGGGATTTCAGATTCTCCCATAGTTGCCTACCGTGGGGTTCTTGGAAGCATCTCGTGGGGCAGGTGCCTGGGATTTTGAAATGGGATGTTGGACTTGGTGGTGCACAGGACTAACTCAGTAGGGCAAGTTTTCTAAGTGTATCCCTCATAATATGATGATTTCAGCCAAATGGCAATGTTGGGAATTGTGACTGACTCCATATCCCCAAATTTGCCACTGTTACCAGTTGAAGAGAGAGACAGGAAAGAACCACCATTGATCTAGCAATCTAGTAATGAAACTGTTTAATTATATTTCTCTGCCATACAAAAGAATCAGTTGCCCAGACTTAATAAGGTGTAATGTCTCCCTGCCTTACAAGAGCAACAGAATGCTCACTCTGCACGGTGCATCCTACACTGATACACAATTACAGGATAGACGAGGAATCGGGGAAAGGAGTCTGGAAAAGCAGCAGTAAAAATAATCATTTGTAGCCTGAAGCATCTTGATCTTCGTTTCTGTGGCCATTTTTCAACAGGCACAGCTGGGGGAGGGCGAGTCTGTGTGTGCTGCGTGGGATGACCACGGACTGCCCATGCATGGTGGGTGAGTGGGGGGATTCAAACAGGCCAGGGATGGGTGTGTGCCCCTACCCATGCATGTTTTTGAATGTCCCCACATGGAGCATCCTGGATTTTCCCCCGATGCTCCCTGTCAATGGCCATGAGTGGGCGGTGTGTGGGTCACAGGAGCACCCTCCATCCCACTGCCTTCAGATGGGCGTGTGGATGTGTGTGGGATGGGTGGACCTCTGGGGGCTCGGTTTGTCTAAAAACGGCCTGTGTCTAAAAGCACTCAAAGCTCTTTTAACAAAACCAGAAAGCTTCTGCTACAAGTACAGTGACCAGCACCACTGAGACACTAATCTTTGTTATACTGGAATTTATGACACCCATGATTCTGTTTCATTTAATTTTGCATGGATGGGTATCTAATTATTCCATGAATGATGGTGCCAGTAATTCAGCTTAAACATCCAATTAAAGTTTTTATTAGATTTTTTTTTCTCTCCCTAACTCCTTCAAGGAAACAAAGAAGCAGTAGAAACTACTGTTGAAAGAGCAGGACACAGATATTACAGGATGCAAAAGACAGGGGGGACAGTCTCCAGCTTGTGTTATGTCAGAAGAGAGGCTAGATGATCTTGGTCTCTCTTGGTCTAGAAATTACGAAAACATTTTGTGGCGATGGTGAAAATGGGTTAAAATTAAATCCTCAAAGTAGACTTCCCCCCCCCTCCTAGTAATAAACCCTTTCTTGAGTATAGTAAATGTCTTCTTAAGAGATCAAAAGGAATTATTTTTAAGTATGTTACTTACTCACAGATTCATTATGGTAATGCCCCATCATACTTAGCCAAGCTGCTCCTCCTTTTCTCTTTCCCCACATCTCTCTCTTTGATCTGTTGCTGTGGCCTTTTGTCTGTTCTGGCTGTTAATCTACATTTTGTTGGTGGCAGAGGTTTTTTTTAGCTGTTATGCCTCTGGTTTGTTGTATATGGCAATTGCCCTGTGGAATTACAGAATCGAGCCTGGTGGCTGATTTTAAATCAAGTTAAATTTTTCTTTATGAAAAAATAAAGAGCACTCAATTAATTATTGATCATCAGAGTCAGTCCATTTTTGTATCCACCACTATATCATCCATTAAATGTTCTTACCCATAATACTCTAGAGTATTCTTGTTTTTCAGATGGGATTTATTTGTATATTTAAAATGTTTGGGCTTATTTAGATGGGGAGTGTTGCAGTAATTTGCTCTTATCAAACAGTTTGGGCCATGTTATGTGACACATTCCAAATGAGTTGTATTGGAGAAAAAATGTCCTCCTTTAATGCATTCAGATTAGAGCTTTTCAGTGTCAGGTTACTTTTGTTTTAATTTTAGTGTTTCTTGGTGTACCTGAATGGCAGCAGGACTGATAATCCTAGAAACTCTGCTCCTGGCTGGCAGTGGAAGAAGAGGGGCTTGGATAAAAGAAGCATCACTGAAGCAGGGCAGATTGACAAAAAGGGGTGTAGCTAGGTTGCAATGGACTTGGGTGCAAGAAATGGGCTTGGACCCCCGTCACTATCCTCTCCCCTCCCCTCTTCCTCCCCCCAGTGCCTCTTCCTTTCTCTGCTTGCTGCATCCGAGCCCTGGAGGCTGTGGCTGCACTGCCTGCTTCATGCTGCCACCACTGGTAGTTGCTCCATCCTGTGCCACCTGCTGGGTGGGTCCTACGTGTGCTGCGGACTACAGGCGCGTCCACTCAGCTTAGTCTCTGCCTAGTTGTATTGCGACAGGACAAGGTTTGTGCCTGCCCACCCCCCAGCTTGGGCCCTGGGACAAATGTCCCTCCTGTCCCTATGATAACTACGCCCCTGGGATGGATAACATTATTCCTGGTTATGAACTATTCCCAAAGGACAGTTTGGGTCACAGAGATAGGACAGTAGCATTATACCGAAAACAGAAGTTCTAAATTGTGAGTTGGGACTGCAAGTGGAGCCACGCCATCGGTTGATGGGGGTCATGATCAGGAATGATATTGAATATACAATTCATAACCCCAAGATATGCATACCAAAATTGTCATATGACTGAGAGCCACAAGACACGTGTACGTGTGCATACAAACCTCTCCTGTTTCATGAATGTTTGATAGAGCCAGTGCTCTACACTCCTGGCTGCTGAGATTCTAAAGAGCTGATAAAAGTAAGAAAAAAGACTATTAAATAGGGTTAAAATGAGAATCCATTTCATTCTTGTGACAATCGAGAAACACTAGCAAGATCTTGGGAATATCTCGCTAAGGGATTTGGGACTCTCACAAGAAACTTTCTAAAAAGAAAAATCATGGTGCATGCGCAAAATGGCCAACAGAGTCATTCTATGCATGCACGGCCCTTTTCGAAGACGGTGCGGTCAGCACTGGCGCCATTTTGGAAAAGGGCAGCTGTTCTGTTAATGCGTGCCAGGGCCACGCATGCACAGAATGGCCCTGGCAGTCATTATAGGCATGCACAGTGGTTTTTTAAAAAATAAAATATCGAGAAAAAATCTCCACAAGACAATTGAGATTTTTGATTGCCTCGACTCTAGTTTTTATCTCGATTCTTCTTGAGATGCCTGATTCTCAGTGAGAATTGAGAAAATATTGAGATCAAGTTTCAGCAGCATGGGGCCCAGGACTAGCCGTGACCAAGAGTCAGACTTGAACTGCCCAAGAGCTGCAGGTGGTTCCTGAGCCACAGGTTGCCCACTCCTAGGATACACTCTCCCAGGTCTTTGGTGCTTTCTGGGTCACAGATTATATTTAAAGATCAAAATGTGGTCACAAGGGAAAAAAATGGGAATTGCTGACTTAAAAGATTCTGTAAGATATAGATAGATAGACAGAGGGACGGATAAGATCCAATGGGAGTTGGACGTGCATGCAGTAGAATCTGCTTGGATACAAATCTAAAGAAAAAAGAGATTGTATTCTCTACATTAGGGGAAATCAAAAGTCAACAGGAAGATTAATAAAACTAAAACAATGGGGGCTACACTAACTACATATAAATCAGTAAAGTGTCACAAAGGGGACCAGGTGTAAAGAACATTAAAATTCTGCTTCTTGAAACATCTAGTTTTAGCGGACACAAGAGAAAGTGACTCTTGCATAAATTCCGAGTAATATACAGGGCCTAGTTCAAGATGTAATTAGAGTTCAGCAAGTTAACCATTGTCACCATACTACAGTTCATTCCAATAGTCCAGACTGAAGAGGAGTTATACCAAAAAAGAGGAAGAAAAGGGGCACTGACAGGGGCGGGGGAGTACTAAAATGAAATAATTCATCAAGAAGTCTTATGAAAAAGCTCCAAAGTTCCCAAGCTGGAAGAATGAGCAGATGAGTACTATGGCAGATAAAATTCAGGGTTGACTACTACGGAATGCACATGGGCAGCTACTGTTACCTGGTTGGAACATTCTATGTACATCTGGAGATAGGGCAATTAGCACGGGATGCAGTATTCCAGGAGAGGATGTTTTGTTGATTTAGATAATGGCATAATATTTTCAGTATTTTCTCTCCCAACCTCATGCAGCCTGAAACTGTTTGCTTACCCACCTCTGTTGACCTCCTGATTTCTGTTGTACTTTCCACACGGACATCTTGGCCTTTTCCTGATTGCTTATGATCAGTTTAGAATCCAGTCCACCAAGGACCCAATTGCTCCAATCCTCAAAGCACGAGATCAACACCATCAGAGTGCTAGATCAATGGGGAGTGTGCTAGCATAGTGCTTTGAGGGTTGCAGTTAATGTGTGATGAAGAGCCAAACTATGGGTGCAGTCAGAAGAGGCAGGCTGGAGAAGCTACCACACCATAGGTAGCCTTACCCCTCCTGGGCAAGTGATGCAGTGGTTTGTGTGCCCAGGACCTGCCAGATGTTCCCCTTGCCCTAGGGCAGGGTGAGCAGCTGGCAGCTCTGTGAAAAATTCCAAGGATGCGTTGTGGATCAGCCTTACCCCACCTGAAGGCAAACTTGTGTGATGGGGCACGCTTGCCCCACCACATGCGGTGCAATGCTATGGGACCGTGAGCAATAGGCGCTAGCTCCCATTGCACACGGCCACGTCACAGCCGGGGGTAGGCTCTCAGTCCGACCAGGGGAGGAATGTGGGGCAGGGCCAGGTGCCTGCTCATGTGGGTGGCACCTTGGCTCAACCTGGCTATGGTCGCAGCTCTGACAGGGACCAACGTGCTGCTGAGCTTCCCTGCAACCATCTGGCTGCCTCCCTGTGCATGTCCTGCAGTGTGATGGTGACGATCGCCCACCATGGGGCTGTGTGGGGATCGGGCCCCTGTAGCTTATCTGGCTGCACCCATTTTATTTATAAATCAAGTTACTGTAATTCTTCCAAAATGCAAATCATTTGTTAAAAGCAACTTAAACTCTCTTGATTGGAGGCCAGGTCTGGAACCAATTCATTTCTCCCTTCAGAGCCACCAAAGGGGAGTCTCTTTGGCCTTTGGGCATTTATAACTCCTGCGAGTTTGGTTCAAGAAAAGAACATGGACAGTCTTGAGTACCATGACTAAAGAACTGTAAAGAGATTATGAAACTATTTCCAATTAGCCCTTCTTTTTCAAGGCAGAATTGGAGTGTGCGGATTTCTTGGGGTATTTTCAGACGTTAAGAAACCACGCTCAACCACAGTCAATTCCCTGTGGTGGGGAATGGTCTCGTAACGTCTGTTGGGGAACCGGAAGTTACCCCCCAGATGTTACCCATGCTCAATCCCCGCTGGGAATCTAATTCACCACACGATTGGCTGAACCCTCAGGGCCGGCGCCGATCGCGTGGTGAATTAGATTCCTGGCGGGGATGAAGGAGCGCGTCACGTCTGGAGGGCGATCACGGCCTGGAATCCCCTCGGGATTCTGGGCCGTGGTAATTTTGAGCGGGCACTGCGGCCTCATTGGCCGCTGTGCCTGCCCATCTCCCCAGAGGGCGGGCGGTGGGGAGCATGTGGGGGGGGCGTGCGGCCACACGTTGTGCCGTGCGGCCCCGCCCCCTCCCCTATTCCCCGCCGGGATCCCCCGGCACGTCTGTTGGCCGTGCCGGAGTGATCCAGGCGGGGAATCTACGAGTTGTTTCCGTGACGGGGCAAATGCCGCCCCGTCACATCTGAAAATACCCTTGGATACACTGATAAGCCAAACTTCCCCATGATGAATGTGTCAGCTGCCATAGAGACAACATCCATAGCCTCCAAAGGCCTGCACCTCTTTAGAATCCCTGAAGCTGGAATGAGCCATAGCTAATACTACTTAAAGTCTTCTGTTATGTCTGTTAGAAGGCCTGTACCAAGGGTGGCCTTAGAAGACACTTATGAGAAATACAGGTTGCAGGGCTCCATTAGAGTCAATGTTGTCCTGCAACCTGTATTTCTCATGTGTCCTTTAAATTTGCATATCTAGCCACCCTACCTGTACCCCACAGCAAGGTGCTAATCTATAATTCCCTGAATAAAGGAGGTAGGCTCTGCTTAGTCCCATCAAATCTAACTGCATTTCTTAGGGCTGAACAAGCAGCCATCTTTTTTTCTCATGAGAATTCTCCCAAGTTCAGGCACCAGGATTGATTTCCTGGTAATAGCCTGAGCCTGAGACAAATTCTCAGTGAGAAATTAAGAATAAAATAAAATAAAATACTGAGCATACGTAAATGGCCACTAAGCCATTTTGCGCATGCACATGGCTGCCACCCTTAACCAAAATGGCCGTAGTAGTGTTGCAATCATTTTTGGTAAGGGCGGTGGCCACTGCACATGTGCAAAATGGCCCACTGGCCAGTTTGCACTTGTGCAGTGATTATTTTTTTTTAAAAAACTAGCATTTTTAAAAAAATGCTCTTGCTGAGCATTCAGTGAGAAATTGCGGGCATCCTGAGGTTCTCAGTTTGTCTCCAGATGAACGGAGAACTGGGATTTTACTGAGTTTCCTCCATTGGGTGAAATATCATTTCAGATGAGGGAACTCCCTAAATTGTTCTTAACTAACTAACCTCACACTAATATGGGTGAGACTAGACACATTAATCCTCTAAGTAGGTAAAACACACTCTGAATACTTATGTCTGTTACTCTGTTTAGTCTAGGGATGGATCTCTGGAACCAATTTCGGATTTGGGTTTTTTTTGTTTCGGTTCTCTGAGAATTTTGGTTCTTGTTTGGTTTGTTTGTTTTTTATTGAATTTTTTCTTTTTTTTTTGCATTGAAAAAAATAAAAGAAACATTTTAAAATGCAAAAATCCTGCAACAACCAAAACCCAAATGAGAACTGAAATTTCGGATAGAACCAAAACGACCATTTTTGGGTCGTTTCGGTTCTATCCAAAACCGAAATTCCCATCTCTAGTTTATACCCTGGAGTCAGGTAAACAAGGTTTGATTGTGCCTATGTGATCTTAAGTGTGTAAGATTCAGAAACTAGTATTCTAGTCCAGTCTGGTCTGACCCCTGGATTGGACTGCTGTATGCGCTGTACAGTGGTTTGGTTTGAACATAGGGTGAAAACAGATGAAACAGTAGTCCAGATTAGCCCCTTCCAGATGGGTGGCCACCTATTAGGCCCATCTATTAGGTGACTGTCACTGTCAGATGTTTGCCTATACCTGCCACCACCACCCCCGCCCCACAATCCCCACTCACAGTGTCGTCTTGGTGAATGTGGAGCCCACCATGCAGGCAAATGCTGGCTGATGCAGGCGAATGTGTATGCCCACGTAGCCGCCTCCCATCTGTTAAGATGAGCGCAGCCTCCGTGCACATGCAGGTCCACCAGGACCATCATGGCGCTGTATTCGTGATAAAGACAACTGATTGTGGCACAAACTGGTTTTGAAAGGTTATGCCGTGGCTGTGCGGGCTGCAAAGAAAGGTTTCTTTGCTGCACTCATAGCATCTGCAAAGTCACATTTGTTGGAGCTTTTCCAGGTGGTGAGGGTTTTGGTTAGTCCTGTCTCCACCTTCCAGGGCTTGCTGTGACAGGTTTGTGGCATGCTTTTCAGATAAAATCGCTTGCACTGAACACATCTTCGACGTTGCCTTTTTGCATACAGTGGCAGAGCCAGAGGTAAGAAATGTCCCATCCAATCAGTCAGGCACTGGCATGGGTGGATGGGGGGAAGGGGCTCCACAGGGAGCCAGCACCTGAGGTACCCCTTATCCCGTCCCCTCCAGAAGGGGCCTCCTTTAGCGCCCTCCACCAAGGAGAAGGGGGGAGGCAGTGAGGAGAGCCATGATGCAGGGCACCTGGTTGTAGCAGAGACAGCCACGCCCACGCACACAGAGAGCCCGGATTCCAGAGCAGCCCCGGCCGAGCTGCTGGCACGCATGCGCCCAGGCTTGGAGGTATGGGGGGATGTTCCTTCAGACCCGGCCCCACCCAGACACTCAGAGCACCTGCGCAAGCATCTGGAACATACTTAAAAGGCTGCTTCCAACCTACCTGATTGCCGGTGATCGGATTGAATGCTGAGAGACTGGCCTCTTGCTCCAAACTATCTACAGTATCATGAGCTAATAGTGTGTGTGTGTGTGTGTGCAAGGGTGGGTTGTGGGACAGTACGTTGGGTGCTTGTGACTAGGTGTGGGTATGACTGGGTATTCCCTAACCTTGCATTCCTGGGACCCTTCCCCTGCTGTGTGTTCTGATCCCTTTTCCCTTCCCCACCCTGTTCCCTGGGACCCTTATTCCCCTTACCCTCCAGTAGTGAACCGTCACTCCCCCATCCTTGTCCCTGTGGCGCACAGTGTGAGAATGTGGGAGCACTCATTACATCACCACCTCCAAGTGATGATCTTTGACTAGGGGGGGTTTCCCTCACTGCCTATAACAGATCCTGAGGGAGTATTTCTGCAAGGGTTGTCTGTGTGGAGAAGGAGTGGGTGATCCCTTCCCTCTTCCCTTGTCCTAATCCAACAGAGCCACAACTTGTGAACTGGACCCTTGCCCGTCCTGGCTGGTCAAGGCCAGTCGGGAGATGGTGGGGCCGTTGCTGGCTGGGGTGATCAATGCTTTCTTGGGAAGGGAAGGTTACCAGAGTCCCTTAAGGGGGCTGTGGTCTGACCCCTCCTCAAGAAACCATCTTTGGATGCTGACTCCCCAGCAAGCTATTCTGTCTCTAACCTTCCCCTTTTGGGGGAAGGTTATTGGATGTGTGGTGGCTCATCAGTTACAGGTGTATCTCTACCATATCAGTTTTCTAGACCCCTAGCAGTCCAGTTTTTGCCTGGGTTATGGCACTGAGACTGCATTTGTGACCTTGCTTGACAAGCTCCGAGTGGAGCTCAGTAAGGGTCATTTGACCCTTCTGGTTTTGTTCGGTCTCTTGGCAGCATTTGACACTGTGAACCATGAGGTGTTGGTGACTCACCTGTGGGACCTGGCTGGGTTGGATGGAATGGTTTTACACCTGTTTCAGACCTTCCTGGAAGGTAGATCTCAATGGGTGGTTCTGCGAGATTGTACACTTTCTCCCAGGGATCTCCTGTGAGGGGTCCTGCAGGGTTCCATTCTGTCCCCCCTCTTGTTCAATGTCTATATGCAGCCATTGGGAGAGGTTTTACGCAGATGGGGAGTTGGTTGTCATCAGTATGCTGATGACATGCAACTCTGTCTTTTTCATCCAACCTAGGTTTTGCAGTCTCGATGCTTTCCCGGTGCTTGATGGCTGTGACAGACTGGATTGAAACTGAATCCCGACAAGATGGAGGTGATGCTCATTGGCGGATTTGGAGTCCTGGATGAGGGGTTGTTACCTGTTATTGACAGGGTTTACGACATGTTGACATCTCAGGTTGGGAGTACTCCTGGATCCACAACTGTGTCTGACTCTCCAGGCGTTGGCTGTAGCCAGGAGTGTGTTCCACCAGCCACATCTGGTGGGGCGGCTCCACCCCCACATCTTGGACTCTGACCTGACCACTGTTGTGCATGCATTTGTCACCTTGAGGCTAGACTGTTGTAATGTGCTCTACATGGGGCTGCCCATGGTGATGGTTCAGAAGCTGCAGCTAGTGCAGAATGCCATGGCCCGTCTCCTCACTGGGATGGGCTTCCGGGAGCACATTATGCCAGTGCTCTGGGCAGTGCACTGGCTGCCTATGGTCTTCCGGGCCTGATTCAAGGTGCTGGTGCTGACCTATAAAACCCTAAATGATCTAGGACCTACTTATCTGAGGGACTGCTTCACTTCCTGGGCCCCTGGATGGCTCCTGTGGTCATGGGGGCTGTCCTGGAGGTTTCCCGCTATAGACGAGTGGGGACCGACAGGTGGGCGTTCTTGACGGCCACACCGATGCTGTGAAACTCTCTCCTGGTAGAAGTCCACCTCAGTCCAAGCCTTCTTACGTTCCGCCGTCAATGTAAGACCTGGCTCTTCCACCAGGCATTTGGTGGAGGGGAGGATTAAGGTGGAGTTGGATGGAAGGGTGATATTTTGTTACACAATATTTGTATTTGTATTTTTAAGGCTTTTTACTTGGGATGGGTATTTCGTTTTCGGATAAAACTGAAAATACCCGATAATGGCCATTTGGATTAATCCAAAATTTCGGTTCTTTTTCGGTATCGGTTGTTTCAAATCTTTTGCATTGATTTTTGTTTTGGATTTTTAACATTGCGGTTTGTCCCCATTGTCCCATTGGGAACAAATCACAATGTTAAAAATTCGAAACAAAAATCAATGCAAAAGATCCAAAACGACCATACCAAAATGAGAACCAAAATACATGAGATCCAAAACTGAAAGTAACCAAAACCGAAATTTTGCCCAGAGTCCAACCCCTACTTTTTATTGATATTTACATGATTTATATTATTGTTCTTTCTATTTTTATTCTATTTTATGGTGTTGTTGTGAGCCGCCCTGAGCTGCCTGAGGCAGGAGGAGGGGGGCATATACATTTATAAAGTAAATAAATAGATAAAGTACTGGGCAGAGCGCTTCGACTTGTCCAGTCTGAGACCATGTCTCAGTAGTAGTGTGTGTGTGGTGGAGGCAGGAGAGATGGAGCATGGCAGGGAGGAACCCCTGCCTATCTGTCCGGTTCATCACACAGAAGCTGCAAATGGCGGCTGTGTGTGGGCTCCACGGAGAGACCCCAGACCAGAGCGGTCTAATCTCTCATCTGTTAACATGATGGACCAGACCCCTGTGTTGTTATGTATAGTAATCTAATGAAGGCAACTTGACCACATTATACATGGCCTGTCTCTCGGTGCTGGAACCAAGAGAGGCAATTGCTCCTAGGACCCCCACATCTTCATAGCCTTCTCCATCTTGCCCTGCCCTGGGGTCTCCCAGTGTCCAGACTTGAACCACCAATTTGGGGCTCTGGGGCAGTGGCCAGTTTCCTAATGCCACTATCATTTGTGGGTGTACTCCAGGGCCTTGGATGTGTATGTTGGCCTTCCCTGTGCTGGTTTGGTCATTCCCTCCTAGCCTCCTAATCCCCTGCCTGATGAGTCCATGTTCCCAGCTTCCTGGTTGGCTGTTGGCCTGTATATAAGGCCAGTCTGAAGTCACAGGAAATTGAGCTGATCATCTGTTCACTTCTTCCCTGGTTCCCTTGAACCTGGTCTGTATCAGGCTAGCATTTGGACCTTTGTTCCTCTCCCTGACCTGGTTTGTTTCACCTCTTTGAACTGGCTCTGCTTGAATCCTGCTTCTGAAACTGCCTTTATTTGTATTTCTGCATCTCTTCTGCCTGTCTGTTTGCTGTCTGTTCTTCTTGTCCTGATTGCCTGTCTTCCTGCCCACCTGGTCTCTGGTCTGCCTGTCTTCCTAGCCTGCCTGATTTGTTGCCTGTCCAGTGTCCATTTGTCCTGCACCCCCTTTGGTCTGTGTGTTGGTCCCCAGTCTGCCTTTGATGTTCTGGATCTGATCGTGCATGATGACATTGACACCCCTGGCTCTGATCCTGCATGATTCTCTTGTTCCATTCCCCACCCAGAAAGAGAAGGGTAATCTGGGTGGCTTATGTCAGAGTTAATCTTAAAGGAAGCAATTGGGTCAATGTGAACCATTCTACGGGAGACTCCTGTTTGCCATGTAAAGCTCTGGTAGCAGCTGACTGCAGCTGTACTGCAGAGGGCTCTGGCTCTTGATAATGGCAGGGGGCGGGGGGAATTAGCAGTTTCAGCATGCACACTGCTGTCTGTAGAACTAGATGCTGACCCTTTTTATTGTTACCAGGAAAATTAAACTGATGCTACAGTCATCCATGGCAGATTTCCAGCTCACAGCAGTTTGGGGGTATTGCCTTATTCTTTGATATAAGGAGGCCTGGATGCTTTCCAGAAAGGAAGGAAAACCCACATCCATTTCCCTGGGATTGCAGACAAGCCTGCCTGCCTGCCTCACATGGAAGCAGCTTACTGTAAATGCAGCAGCACAGAAACTGCTGATATAAATCAAAGGTAATAACGGGGGGGGGGGACATCCCCCCCTTCCCTCCCTTCCTCCACTGCAAATGGATGATTTCATCATCCATGCTCAACAATAAAGTGGTCATTATCCTCCTCCCATGCATACTAAACAGAGGAGCCTGGCTCATGTTTTTATTAGAGCAGCAGGGCTGGTGTTTTCCTGTGGAATTCCAGTCCATTACCAAGAAATCGATGTAGGAAACATCCCTGCTGGAATGAAACTGCCAATAGGGATGTATCAGTACGGAAAGGGGAACTGACACCCTTCCGCTGCCCCCAGATCAGAGCACTACTGGGAACCATATTGTCTCAGCTGGACTGCTCTAACGTGAGTGTTGGAGGTGGGGAGAGATGGCAGGATACTAAAACGGTTGGTTTTAAAAGAGTTCTCAGTTTGGCTGGCCAGTCACCAGGAAATTTTTTCCTGGTGGTTCATATAGACAGCCAAGACAGACAACAACAAAAACAACCTAGTGGGATTCATGGCATCTCATGGGATTCATGGCATCTATTGTGATGTAAGCCACCTCATGCTGCGTGACAGGAGGGGCAGGTACAAATTTTGTATAAAATAAAATAAAAAATAAAATAAATTCAGGGAAGGAGGAAGACTGGTCCTGTGGTTAATCTAGAGGACAGGATACACAGGTTCTGTAATAACCTCTACATTAAATTTGCTGTGTTTTTCAGGCAATGCACTTAAACTTGCTTTGCCTCTATCTCCTCTTCTGTGGAATAGGAATGAAGATGGTAGGAAGGCTAAAATTAACTAACTTTCAATTACATATAGTGTTCAGATGGAAGTCAGAGGCCGTTTTTAGATGAGAAGCACGTTCTTCAGCGTACCAGTAGGAGAAGCCGCGAGGGGTGCATTTACACACACCGGAAGTGGCCACCTGCTATAGGAATCGATAGTGTGTGCTGCCTCCCACAGCCTCTTTGAAGACGCATTCTGGAAACCCCAATGTCAAGGTTTCCAGAATGCATCTTTAGAGAGGCCAGGGAGGCACCGATTCCTATGGTGAGTGGTCACTTCGGGTGCGTGTAAACGCACCCCATGTGTTTCTCCTAGCAGCACATTGCAGAATGCGCTTCCCTGGCCGCTCGTCTAAAAGCGGCCTTAGTAAGCTTTTTGGGGAAGGAGCCATCTTTTGTTATGTATTTGTACGCCACACAACACAACACAACAGTACTACTCTCTCTGCTATGGTAACAGCTCTCTGCATCTCCTACCATTGCTACTACAGAAGTGCAATGTAACTAGTTATTGGAATACAGTGATAATAATAATTTTAATTTGATGGCACCCCTGCCAAATGGTGTTTGGAGTGTTTTACAAATATCCACACAATAAAATAATGCAAAATCCATTTAAATACAATTTAAAAAGGGAAAGTAATAAAGGAGGACAGAATACATAAAGTGGAACCAGCAACAGATCCTAAAAACTTGGAGAATAAAAACATCTTCAAGTGCTTTTTGAAGGTAAGAACTCAGATGAACATCTGAAGAGGGAGTAAGTTCTACACTGAGGGACCTGCTGTAAGGACTTGGTCTTGAACCAGTGCCTTTAAGACCCTGGTGCTGGTTGCTGGTGCCCCTGTGCCATCTGTACAGCCAGGCTTGGTCCTTGATTTGTTCCTGTTGACCCATTGGACAGTCTGATGGGGTTCCCGCCCACCATGCCATGACTAGCCCTTTACTAGGCCTGCTCAGGCATGTGACATGAAGTAGGAGCCAGGCAGAGCAACAACCTGGCTCCTTGTCTGTGTCTGGTTTGCTGCCCCCTGAACAAATGCCCTTGGACCCCTGTCTTTGTCTCCTGGTTCCTGACTCCTACTTCTGCAGTCCTGATCCCTGCTGCCTACCTTCTACCTCCTACCTCAGTGTTCCCGTTCTTGCCTAACCCACCCACTCTGGACTGGTTATCTAGATTTGACCTTGGCCTGGACTCTGATTGTACTTGTATTGCTCCTTGGGAATTGTTGCCTGTCTTGACCCCTTTGGGTCTCTGGTTTGGCCCGGATCCTTCAAGAAGTCATTGTTTGGCCTGGATCCTGTAGAGACTCTGCATTGTCCAACCCTTTGTGCCTGACACCCAACACAGCAGAGGCCTGATCACTTTCTGACTTAAGGCACAATGGCAGAATCCCAAACAGTGGGTGGTATCTGAGTGCAGATATAGCCAGTAGGGTAGGGTGAGGTTCCAGGAACAGGTCTCAAATATAGCCAAGGCTTATATACTGTTCAAGGCCCTGAAAACCAGCAGCACAATCTTAAATTCAATTCACCACTCTACAAATGTAGAGAATGCATGGTGGGTGTAATATGACCACAGCTGCCCATACCAGTAAGCAACTGTGCTGCCACATTCTGAACAAGCTACAAGAGCTGGAGCAGCATCACTGGAAACCTGTAGAAGCAGGAATTACACAAATCAAGCCTTGTGGTCACCAGGGCATGGGTCACTGTGGCAAGAACAGCCTGCGAGAAATAAGGGTATATGTTATGCAAATTATGTAGCTGACAAAAGCATCATCAAACCACGTCCGGTACATGAGTTTTCATGGATAGAGTGTCGTGAAAAATAATGCCCAAATTCTTGATCTGTCCGACTACCCCCACCTGGACCCCCTCAACATGCAGGGGCCCTAGAGAGGAGAGGGCTGCCCCTCTCCCCTGCTAACCTCAGTCTTTCTTGGACTGAACATGAAGTGGCTCAGATGAATCCAGCTTGTCATGTTGATCAGGCATTCCTCCAAGTGAGAGGTCCAGGTGTCAGGAAATATATAGTTGCGTATCATCAGTGTACTGGTGTGATACTCACCCCTTTGCTTAGTCATAACATCTGCAAAGGGTTGTAGTGGTGCCCAAAGACTCCAGTCATGATTTGTTCTTAATTGTGCTAGACCATGGATAGGGAACCCTGGGTCAACAGGTCAAATGCAGTCTGTGGCCAGTTTTTTATTTGTCCCTTTTCCAGTTTCTGGATCTTGCCCATGAATCCTAGCCCTAACCTCAAGCACTGAAGTGGCGTATGTCATGAAGGAACATAGAGTCACACATGACCAGAGGGAACATTCATGCACTGTTAATTTATAGAAACCAGTTTGTAACATGTACTACTAAGTTATAGAAACCAGTCTGTGACAATGATGTCAAGCTGAGTGATGTTAAACCATTACTGTAACATTGTGAAATAGGAGCAGCACAGCCCCCCAAGGTCACTGATATGTAAACAGAGGTCTTTCCAAAAGGTGTGAGTGTCTATAACAGCAGCTTTACGAATGCAAATGAAAAGAAACTGCATACGTGAGTGAGCCCACAGGTTCAGGAGAGAAGAGGGGAAAACAAAAGGACTTTCTGGAAGACTGAAGAAGAAACTAGGGTTCCCCCCCCCCCCAAGGACTTATAAGGGACATTTGGACCCATAGAGAACAGTGTCAGTTGGGAACTGATTCAACCTAGGACTCACTGAGTCTCGGATTATAGCTGGAGGGCAGGAGCCTGTCAGCTAGCCTGTTGAAGCAATGTACTGAGAGAAGAGACTTTGCTTCTAAGAACTCAAAGCCCAGCCTCACTACATCTGGCTGAGAAATGGATTCAAGCGCATGGACTTTTTGTAGGGTAAGATCTTAACTAGGGACCTTCTCAGTACAGACTAGGATTGTGTTATTTACTTTTGTTTTAATTGCCACTCTGCGTTCAAACTATCTTTGTTTATGTAATCAATAAACTTTCTTCTTTACTAAGAAGTGCTTTCTGTCGTCTCACACTGGGAAACACAGTCTGAGTATCTTGTGCTCTCAAGCACTTGCAAACCCAGAGAGAAAAGAGTCTGTGAGCGGGAAGTCTCTGAAGCTTGGGTGACAAAAGAGTTGTCCGCTTTGCAGGACTGAATCAGCTAGAGAGAGAACTGATTCAGACGGGCTGCAAGTGAGGAAAACTGAGTCACCCAACCCAGGAAAGTGGGGTAGTGGACCCCAACCCCGACACGTACTCAAGGAAGGGACTAAAGGTGATGGAAGCAGGCACTTGAGGATAGGGGATGATCTGTGAGCTGGATATGTGACCTACAGCCTTCCTTCCCTTCCCCCTTCTGGAGCATGCCCGTCAGTTGCCATTCCTCAAGTTTTTCTTACCCACGGAGCCTGTAGTAATTTTCAAAGTGGCACTCATGAGGAAAAGGTTGCCCACCCCTTTACTGTGCTGCACTACACCAGACGTGGGCCACTTTGAAAATTAGTTCAAGCTCCCTGGGTCAGATGGGAGTTGGGAATGGAGAGAAGGGCACTTTAGGGATTTGTTCAGAATGAGGGATGGAAGATGAGTGTCAGGATCATGGATCTATAGTATGCCTGGCGTTATCCTTGAGTGCACATCCTCACTTCTACTATCTTCCCCTGAACTCGCTTTGTCAGTGCTGGAGGGTAAAGACTGGATTTATGGACCAGATCCAGTAACTGGGAAGGGGCCAGATAAAAAGCAGCTGTGGACCAGATGTGCCACAGGTTCCCCACCCCTGTACAGAAAGGCCTGGTCTCTGTCCTGAGGAATTAAACAGGGAAGGGAAATGAGCCCTAAGCAGACAGCAGATGAAAATGATGAACTTAAGAAATCCTTCTCTTCCAGCACAAGAGCATAATCCTTGAGTCTATGTAATAGAAAATACCAGGTAAAAAGAAATTCTATAGTGGGAGTTTTGCCTCTAAAATAGTCTCTCCAAATCATAGTGTATAATGAAGATGAAACTGAGCAGTGGGTTTCATTTATGCAGTGTCATGCACACATCCTTCACCTCTGCCTGGCTCTCTGCTTACTAGGCTCCTTCCTGCCTGAACAATGTACACTCTCAAGTGTGAAGTGCTCTAATGTTTCAACATCTGCACTTGTTGTCACTGACTTGGGTCTCCAGTTGCATTTGGCTGTGATCTCATTCCGTGTTTCCTCAAGAATGGAATAGGAGATTCTTAAAGAAATATTGGTTTTTTCATTGCTGTGCGGCTATTTGAAAAGCCAAGACAAGCTAGGCAAAAGGGAGGCATTTTCTTTGGGGGGTTAAGTGGTGCTTCTGTATTTTAATAGCTTCCTGAATAGGGCAGTTCAGGAATAGGGCAATGGCAATTAAAACCTGCTTTAACTTGGTCACTGTTGGTCGCTAATTTCTGCTGGGAACATGTTGCAGCAATTCTCAGACTACAGTAGAGCTGAGATGGCAATTGCAATTCTGCACAGATCGATTCCTATTCCCATCCCACCCAGTGGCCAAATTTCAGTTCTGAAAAACACCTTGATTAGCATGAAAATATTCTGCACCATTAAAATGTCAGTAGACAAGAGGAGAGTCCAACAGGTACCAATAACTCTAGTACACTACTGGAGTGATATAAAAGTGGTATTGAAAGTAGCTGTGGTTGTGCAGTGGAATAATGCTTCTGATTATAATGGGATTGACCTTACAGATTCTTGACAAAGAGACCACAACAAAGAGTTTTCCCAGTATATGATTATGCTAACTTGGTCCTAGAGGAGCTGTGATATTTTACTGCACTGTGTTCCATTCTGGACAGCCAAATCTACCATTCATCTGCTATCTGGGCTGCATCTGCAACCTGCATCTGGGCTTGCAGATCCTCTATAAGAGGATTCCCCTGGCCTTGGCTGGAGGACTTGCTGCTTCTGCTGCTGCTGAAGTGATTGTCTCCTTGCTGCCCTGATTACCACCTGCATCTGGGCTTGTAGATCCTCTATGAGAGGAGCTCCCTGGTCTGTGGGCATCTGCTGAAGGCCAATGTCTTTAGGTGGCCGCTATGTGGGGAAGGTGTATATACATATATAGTTTAATTTTGTTTGCTTTTATATTGGTTTTAAGTGGTTTTAATTGGCTCGGTTGTGGTGGGTGGAGGGAATGGCTGGGTGGAGGGGTGATGGACGTTGTGGGAGAGAGAGGGGTTTTAGTATGGATGGTTGGGAATGGGGGATGGTGTTATTACCCTCCTGTGGGAGGGGTCTGTGGGGTTGGTGTCTGGACCCCTGGTGAGAGAGGGGCTTTGGACATAGGGAATTGGGCTGTGGTGGGTTGTGCCGTGACTCCTTTGTGAGGGGGGGTTTAGATACAGAGGGCCAGGGGTCGTTGGGGAGGGTGGGACTGCCTCAACCCTCCAGTGAGAGGGGGGTATGGGCAGGGATGAGGAGTGCTTTGACCTCTCTGTGATAGGGGGAATACAGGCATGGGGGTGGAGGGGGGCTGTGGGGTGCCATGGCCCTCCAGTGAGAGGGGGGTTGGGCATGAGGAATTATGTGGGGTCCCACAATGTTCTATTCTGTGTCCCTGACTCCCCTCTTGTTCAATGTGTATATGAGGCCACTGGGTGAGGACATTCGGAGATTTGGGGTGAAGTGTTATCAGTATGCTGATAACACTCAGCCCTAACTCTCTTTTTCATCTGACCCAGGTCCTGCAGTCTTGGTGGTGGTTACCCAATGCTTGGCTGCTGTCGGGGACATGATGAGAGTGAGCCAAATTGAGACTGAATCCTGACAAGTGATGATGGCTGGCTGGCCTTGTGACCTGTGCGGAATTGGGACTTTGCTTATTGATGGGGTCCAGCCCCCTTTGGTCACTCAGGTTCACAGCCTTAGAGTGCTTCTGGACCCCTTGCTACGCCTGGACTATTAGGTTGCAGCAGTGGCCAGGAACACTTTTCAACAACTTCATCTGTTGAAGAGGCTGCAGCCATTTCTCTCTGATTTGGACTTGGCCACTGTCATCCATGCTTTCATCACCTTGAGGTTGGATTACTGCAATGCGTTCTACATGGGGCTGCCCTTGTTGACTGTTCGGAAGTTGCATCTGGTGCAGAATTTATTTATTTATTTATTTCTGGATTTATACCCCGCCCCTCCTGAGAACAGCTTGGGGCGGCTTCCAACAACAACAAAATAAATATAAAATACATATAAAACATTTAAAACACATCAAAAATACATAAAGTATTAAAACAGGGCCTGGGAAACCTTTAAAACAATAAATAGGGTAGGGGAGATAAAACCCCATTAACCCACCCTCCCACCCTCCCCAAAGGCCTGGGCGAACAGGCAGGTTTTACATCTTCGCCGGAATATCAGAAGGCTTGGGACCAGGCGAGCTTCCTCCGGAAAGGAGTTCCAAAGGTGCGGCCCGGCCACCGAGAATACCCTCTCCATTGTGGCCCCCTGCTTAACACGGGGGACCTCCAAGAAGGCACCCCCAGCAGACCGAAGGAGCTGCTCTGGGGTGCGGAGGACGAGGTGGTCCCTGAGGTACGAGGGGCCCAGACCGTGAAGGACCTTATAGATCAAAGTCAAAACCTTGAACCTGGCTCGGCACATTATCGGCAACCAGTGCAGAGTCCGGAGCACAGGTGTTATGTGCTCCCAACGACCTGTCCCCAAAAGGAGGCGGGCCGCGGCATTCTGCACTAGCTGCAGCCTCCGGACCAGGAACAAGGGAAGCCCCATGTAGAGCATGTTGCTGTAGTCCAGCCTCGAGGTGACGAAGGCATGGATGAGGGAAGCCAGGTCTGGGCCAGAGATGAACGGACGCAGCCTCCGTACCAGATGCAGCTGGTGAAAAGCAGCCTTTGCGACTGCCTCCACCTGCTGCTCCAGGCAGAGATCCGCGTCCAATATCATCCCCAGACTCCGGACCTACTGAGCTATAGGAGGATGAACCCCCCCAATCAGGGGGGCCACTACCTCCCTCGCTCTCCCCACCAACATCACTTCCGTCTTATCGAGGTGGAGCTTCAGTCTGCTCTGCCACATCCATTCCGCCACGGCCTCCAAACACTGGGATAGCACCGAGACAGCAGGGT
>QEPC01013957.1:2654034-2672799 GCA_003113815.1 Sphenodon punctatus
CTTAATAACCTTCCCTAAAAAGGGAAGGTTAGACACAGGTCGGTAATTGGCGAGAGCATCCACATCCAATGATGTTTTTTTCAGCAGGGGGCACACCACAGCCTCCTTGAGGCTGGGCGACAACCTCCCCTGCTGCAAGGACGCGTTCACTAACCAGACTTTCACCAACCAGGACGGGCATGGATCAAGTTCACAAGAGGTGGCCCTCGCAGACCCCAAGACATCCACCGCATCAGTCAGCATCACTTCCTGAAACTCCCCCCACAAAGCTGGACCGGATGGGGCCTCCATCACCTTGCGCTCTCTACCTACTGCCCCTAATCCAGCGTCAAAGTCGCTCTGAATCCGAGCGATCTTGTCTGAGAAGTAGGTGGCAAACTCCTCACAGCAGGCCTGGGACAAGTTCCCATCCAGGCGGAGGGAGGCCAGACTGACCAGCCCCCGAACCACCCGAAACAGCTCCGCCGGGTGTGACTTCGCAGACGCTATGAGGACAGCAAGGAACTCCTTCCTTGCTGTCCTCACAGCCTCAACATAGGTCCGCAAATGGGCCCTATGGAGAAGTCGGTTGGAGTCAGATTGAGTCCGACGCCAGCATTACTCCAGCCTTCTGCCTACTCGCTTCAAACACCGCAGCCCCTCGGTAAACCAAGGGGCCCTGCGGGGACGAGACTGAGGCAGAACGCGTCTCAGAGCCACCCTGTCAATGGCCTCCTCCAGCAAGTTATTCCAACACTGGACCAGCTCATCGACAGAGTGACCGTCCAGGTCCAAGGTTAATTCCCTCAGGACTTCCTGGGGTTCCATCAGCCTCTGAGGGCGGACCATCCTAACTGGTCCCTTTCCCTTCTGGAGGTGGTGCGCTAGGAGACTGGCCTGAAGGAGATAATGGTCCATCCATGACAAGGGCACAGCTCTAGCCTCCCCCACAACCGGACCCCCCGCCTCAAGGCCAGAACCGAAGATCAGGTCGAGGGTGTGCCCCCCCACGTGGGTCAGGCAGATAACCTCCTGGGACAAATCCATGGTTGCCATGACAGCCATTAATTCTCGCTCCGCCCCGACAAGGCTGGCATCGGGGTGAACATTGCAGTCCCCCAGAACCAAAGTCCTAGAGAGCCCAACACCACCTCCGAGGCCAGCTCTGCTAGAGTGGTCAGGGATGCCGCCAGACAGGAAGGGGTCCGGTATACCAGCAACACCCCTAGCTTGCCCCCCGCCAAATCGAACACCACGTGAAGGGCCTCAATACCCGCAATCTCCTGAACTGGATACCTTAACAGACCAGTCCTCTCTAAAAATAATCGCTACACCACCTCCCCGGCCACCCATGCGGGGCTGATGCTGCACGGCATACCCGGCCGACATGAGATCGACCAAAGTTGGACCGGTCAACTCGTCCAGCCATGTCTCCATAATACATGTGAGGTCCATGGCCCCATCCGAGATTATGTCCTGGACAATTGGGGCCTTGTTGACCATGGACCTTGCATTTAGCAACAGCAGCCCCCCACATGTGGACCTTGGACCTGGCTCCTCCCCCATCTCCAGTGGGGGGATGGCAACCTGCACCTCCCTCAGGCACCTCGGTTCCCTAGGGGCGCAAGCCATCTGACCCCATGGACCATACCATCCACACCCCAGAACCACCCCTATAGCTGCCCCCTCCCCCCTGTTCACCAATTCCTGGCCCCCACCCCCCCAGCCACCCTGCTGCCACCAGGGGCCGGTAGGGACCATAACCACCCCCCGCCCGACTTCACCCTCTCACCATGGGGGTGTTCTTGGTTACTGCCCCAATGTTGTGGAACTTCCTCCCACTGGAGGTCCGAGCCTGAGCCTGAGTCCGAGCCTGAGCATCTTTCGGAGGTGGTGTAAAACCTTTCTTTTTGTTAAAGCGTTTGGCAGGTGGGGATAGGGATTATGTGGGAGGTTATTGGGAAGCAGGTTGGAGTGGTTTGGGGTTGGGGGGGTTGTAATTTAATGTCTTTTAATTGTCTTTTATTTTTTTTGTAAGCCACCCTGAGCCTTGAGGGAAGAGCTAATAAATAAATACATTTGTCAGAAGGACGGTGCTGGAAGGACTGAAGAAAGCATGGGTGGATCACTTGAAGCCCTTATACTCCTGACGCCATGGGTGAGTCCAGAGAACATGGGGGGCCCTGTGCGCAATAGTGGTGTGGGCCCTATGTAACAGGAATGCTTGACAGAGACAGACGATGTTTTTAGACAGACAACCTGTTCTGCCTGTGCTCCGCCTCAGCCCCGGACTCCTCCTCTGTGCTCTGCCTCAGCCCCTGCTGCTCTGGACAGCAGGCTGTCCATTTAAAGGTGGCCCGCCTGGGGGTGAGCTGGAGCAGAGGCGGGCAAGCTGTCTGTGCTTTGGGGCGGCCCTACTGGCGGTGCTCCGGAATGTCCCGGATCACTGCAAGTGGAGTGGGCTGCCCAAACCAGCACCAGCTGAGGGAAGAGCAGAGGTCTGCCTGCCTACTCAGTGGATGGGCTGCTGCAGCTCTGCTTCAGGCCAGAGGTTGCCCTGGCAATGTCATAGAGCTGCAGGCAGCAGCCTAGAGTGGCAGCCATTCTACCTGAACCTCTATAGTGTGGGGTATGGGGTACTGTTTGGGTGGACTGCGGGCTGCGACAGTGCCATTTAAACCTGACACTGTCAGGGATGTAGGGCTGACCACCTCCAGAACAGGTCCAGGGGTGGTCCATCTAAAGGTGCCCATTGACTCACTTAGAAAAAAGAAAATGCTACCCTAACTAACTTTTGATATCAGGTTAAACATAATATCCCCTTCAGGGGCCAGACCCTACGGGGCCTGTATGTTATGTATAAGTAGTTTCTAGTTTACATATGGGGCACTATTATCGTTATTTATTATTTTAGATTTATATCCTGCCCGTTTCCACAGAGGACTCAGGGCAACTTACAAAAAAGTAAAGACGGTGTAAAATCTCTGAACTCACAAATCCCCACACTCAGAAACACATTACAATTTTAATGTATTTATTTGCTGTTGTGAGCCGCCTCGAGCCGCCTTTGGGTGGGAGAGTGCGGGATACAAATTAAAAATGAAATGAAATGAAAATAAAATAAAATAATAAAGTTACAAAGCTTCTCACACATGTGAGCTCTCCATAGGCAAGGGCTCTCTGTGTTTGAGTTTTTTTGGGCCTGTATTTTACACCAGCACTTCTCACACTTATGTTCTCATTTCACATTTATTCATGGATGCCATGTTCGGGAGGGGTGGGGCCTTCCAAGTCCATAGCTATAATATGTGTAGCAGGTGTAGCTACACTAGATCCCATGAGTCTGGGGGCCCCACACACATGTAGGGTGTTTTTACACGCTCCAGCTTTCTCCTGGATTTCAAAGACTGGGTTCTGCAAACTCATGTGCATGCGGAGGGTGGGGCCAAGGTGGGGGATAGATGCGCACCCCTCCTCCCGGAAAGCACCCAGGTACTATTTACAATTTACAATAGTGGTAGCAGGTGACCCATGCATATTTCCCAATATCAGAGGACTTACAAGTCCAAGTCTCAAAACACATGGGAGTTGCCTGGTGCCACTGTTACAATAGTGCCTGCGTGACTTCCAGGAGGGGTGTCGGTAACCGTTTACCACCACCACCCCCTGCGTGTGAGTTTGCAGAACCCAGACTTTGCAGTCGAGAAGAAAGCTGAAGTGTGTACAAACGTTCAAAGAGTGCATATACTGGAGTGGAGTGCCCCAACAGGGGGACTCATTCCATCTTCTGGACCAGGGCCTGTTCCAATCTAGCTATGCCTCTCCCCCATATACGGGGCCCCGTGTGTGGTGTCACAATCTGCATTTGTCTGGATCCAACCCTGCCTGAAGCTTCACCCTCTAAAGTCCTCCCTCGCCAAAGTGCAGGGCTGGGAGCAGGGACAAAATTGCTGGCTGTAGCCACTGTCCAGCCTCTCTGCATGGTCCTGATTCCCATAAGAGGGGAAGGAAGGAAGGAAGGCAAGATCTTCTGGCTGCCTGAGCTCTGTCTCCTCAGCTATTTGTCCTCCTTTAACAACAAATAATATTCAGGTCTGAGTGGTCAACTCTAGATTGTCAAGGACGGAACTTGATTAATCATGGAGCACCAACCAAGAGAAAGCAGGAATAATGTGATCCTTGCACTCATAGCAAAAATAATGTTACCCGCCGCTCTTCCTAACTGTATGCATGCTGCCCCAAGCATGCACTGAGCTGGAGAACGATGCACCTTAGGTGTAGCCTAGGCTAGGGATGGATGGACAGAACCGAGTTCGGAAATTTGGTTCGGTTCAGTTCGGAAATTTGGTTCGGTTCGGAAGTCGGTTTGGTCAACCGAACTATTCGAGTTCGATCCGAACAAAGTTCGGAAATTCAAACCCCATTGAACTAATGGAATATTATCTTTTAGGGATGGGCAAACAGAGCCGAGTTCGGAAATTTGGTTCAAAAATCAAGTTCGGTTCGGAAGTTCGCTTCGGTTGACCGAACTGGTCAGTCCAAACTCCGAACTTCTGAACTGTGTTCACCCATCCCTAGCCTAGGCTAGCAGCCATCCTTTCAGCTGCATAGGGTCACATTTCCTAAGCATCTGTGATACCCACCAGAAAAATAAAACAACTGTGCCCCACTTCAGTCCTGTCATGTTTGTAAGAAGACAAAATCAGTGGTCTCCTCTTTCTTGACTTTAACGATAATGTACTGTTGACATGTAGAGCTTCATCATAGTCATCCGGGGTGGGGGGATTAGGGATTTATGGAGGTTAGAGCTTATTTGTATTGTTTTCTAACTTATTGAAGCCACCCTGCATCCTGCAGGAATGGGAAAGCATATACATTTCAAAATTATTATAATTAATAATAAACAATACTTAATCATAAATAGTTAGTAATTTCTGATAGCGGTGTAGGTAAGTCAATATGGGCCCTGGGGCAGAAGATGGAATGGGTCCTCCAGACCTCTCTCCCAGCAGCAGGAGATGCAGCTGGACTAGGAAGTGTGGACCCCACAGGCTCATGGGCCCCAGTGAAGCTGCACCAATTGTCTCTATGACTGCTGCCTATATCCTTGTTCCTGTATCAGAGCTTGTCCACATGAAATGCTAATCATCAGCTGCTGGATTAACTTCTCAGCAGCCACATGAACAGGTCGTGGTAAAGCTTCTCGCTGCAAACCTGAAGAGTGCTTTGTGGCACTGTCTGAGCTTCTCTGGTCACCAATGCCACTTCTATAGTCTTCTGCCACTTGTAACTCCGTGAACATGTCTCATGGGCTCTCTCCCTATGATGTGATTGTGGTACTTTATCTGGAGATAACAATGTTTGTGTGACTGGCCACTCGGGGTTTGGTTTACCTTCCCTGGGATTAAATTTACACAAGAAAATAACCAGGTTGCATGTTTCATGTGAACGCATTGGTTTTGAGGTTCACAACAGCTAGATACTTGGAAGAAAAGAAAGGAAAAGAAAAGAGACACACCACTCTGGAGAACTAATGAGACGCCTATCCATGTTCCCATGACTGCACCATCACACCCTACCTCAGGGGTAAAGACCTGCACCCCAGCCCAAGCCTGACAGGACCCAACTGATTCAGTTAGACCTGGGTCTGACTCTGCTTGGACATAAAGTTTCAGCTCAAGCCCCTTGGACTCAGGTCAGGTCGGTCCCCCCTCCACAGTGTGCCATGACACCACACTCTGTGGGAGCAGAGCCACATTAGAAAGAGGTTATGGGAATGCCTCAGCTTTGCCCTTTTTCTGATGGAGCTATGCTCCATAGGGTGGGGGACGGGCGTGTTGGAAAGGGCGTGTTCCCATCCCCCACAGTCAGATTGCTGTGACATCATAGTGGGTAGGGCCACCTGCACACATCAGGTTCAGGACAGACTTGGACCTGAAATTTATGTCATCATGAACAGAGCTCTACAGGGACACATCCTATACTTCTGGAAATTCTGATTTAGTTGGTATTTTATGGCTAAGTTCAGATCCCACTGAAGTCAACAGGAGTTTCCTCTGGGACCAGAAATCAGAGCTTCTTTTATGCAGGAAAGCATTCGGCCTGTTTCCACTTTAAACTAATGAGTTCCACGACTGGCAGCTCATATTCGATATTAAGGATGATGTAGTTTGGTCAGTGCTGTACAATTTAGCTCCCTAGGCCTATCTGAGTTGCAGCAGTGTAGATGCAGTTTAAATTTCTGTGGCTGCCACCTAGAGCACGGCTTGCTAAGCTTTTGAATCTCAATGTATTAGGCACTGGCCATTGCCATTTAAAAGCAACTGTTCCCATGTGGGAGAGGATGGAGCAGTAGACAACAGTGGTTTCACACAGTTGAGATCAGATGTGCTGTCATGTTAATGACTTGAATTTGCAATATGTCGCTGCTGAACACCCTGCAGAGATGTTCCAGCTCACTGTCCCTAGAGAAAATGTTTTTTTTTAGGGCCAGGATGTAAACAAATCTCTCAAAAAGCAGAAGGCAAAACAAATTGACTAATATCAGTGGCTGCAGACAAGTTCTACATTAATTGATGCAGACTGTGGTATCATCACTCTGTTCTTGTTAATAGAAAGGAGGGATTCAGAGGTTTGCTGCAGATGTTCCAGAAAACTTATCTCTAGCTAATTTCACGTGCATGTTCTACAAAGCAAGTTCCTAAGCCATCAGATCCTATCCCTTAAGAAATGGAAACAGTGGCTTTTAAATAAGCCAGAGATTGCTTTCCATTCAGTGCAGCAATTTTTAAAAAAAAAACACATACACCCAAACCGTTAAGTTTTCCATTCAACCTGCCAGAGACAGTGTCTCACAATCTGCAGTAATTACCTTGACAAGGTCAATTAGTAAAAAAGGGGGGGAAATGATACAGTAACTTGGCTGATGGTTTTCCTTTTACTTCTGTTTCTCTGCAGACTGCTCTTGGCACCGATTGATGTGGAAACTGCATTGCACCAGAGGGGAAAATTATATTTTGCTAACTTGCTGCCAAAGGGAGGTAACCTCCAGGCAGAGAGATCTCTTCAAGTTGGTAGGTGTTCAGGGAAGAGGCAATACCCTGGCATCCCTCAATGAAATCCTCCATAGTCCAATTCCACAGTAGTTCACACTTTAGGGTGCCTGTTGATGCAAGTCCCTGGTTCCTCTTAGACGTTTTTAGGAGCCTGTTAATGCAGACCACCTGGCTACCTTGCCAGCCAAGTCCCAGTGATGGAACCCTCAGTGAGCAGTCTGGACAAACTTTCTGACCCTGAGGCAGAGCCATGCCTCTCCCTAATGATATAGTGTTCTGAGCTTTCCTGCTCTAACCTTATACCCAAGACTTGCTCCAGCTGGAGGAAAATCAGCCACTTGGCCACTTAAAGGGAAAGCTGCTTGTTGGATTGTGCACCCTATTCCCATGGGCCTGATGCTGCAGACACTTAGTGTGTTGACTGTGTCCCATTATAAAACCCTTTGCTGTCCCAGTACTAGCTGAGGTGAATGAGTGGCCTTGTCTTTTCTGCTATGCAAGTACCTTGGGAATCTGCCTATATATTATGGTGCTACTGATTTCAGAGCTAGTGGAGAAACCAGAAGAGATGCATACTGCTTTTGCTTCAAAAAAAATGGAGAAGGGATTGAATGAAATAACTAGAGATACATGAATTCACATCTATTAGATCGAGTGTTTTAAAGCATCCCCATGGGACTTTTAGGTGAGTGGTACCTACAGGGCACACACTAATGAGTGAGGCCTTAAGGGGAGAACAGCTCATCTATAAGCTCATGTTTCTTGCAAAACTGACATTAACATGTGTTCATACCAGATAAATACTTCAGCACATAATATCAAGTCATCAAGAGCAATACCAACTAGAGTCCTTAAGCTTCCATAGTTGGTTAATAAGGAAGAAATTGGGTCCGCAAGGTGCTTTTCAAACCTGATTGAAAGACTGACTCGACAAAGAATCTCCTGAAATCTTGTTTTCTGCACTGCTCCTCTCCTGGGTATCAAAATCATTTGTAATTCAAACTTGGAAGGAACCTGATGCTATTTCCTTCAAACTTATTCGTTCCACATGTGAAATCTAATCATTTAAACACCTCATCTCCTTTCATAACTGAACGGAGAGAGAGAAAAAATAGCCAAGAGTTGCTGATTGAATCCATATTTCCACCAATTTCCAGCAATTTAATTTGATGGCTTAAAAAAGGTCGTTGTGGTAATGAGGGATTTTTGCATGCAGATGGATTTATCAAACAAACCTAGTTTCATTTGAATGTGCAAATAAATCCTGGGGTGTGATACTGAATATGGGTATTTCAGACTAGAGGCAGAGTTGGTTATAAATGCTGGTTCAGCTTCAGATTACTGCCAACAGTGGAATGCAGCTCAGAATGAGTGAGAATGTATTCAGGTTTTAATCCTGAAGAACTGTAAGGATAAAGATTCAAAATAAACTTCATTACCTGACTACTTAGGGCCTGTAGTCAATGGATGCTTGGTATCTTACAACAGCATTTCCAAAACTTTTGAAAGCTGTTTGACAAAATGCAACTGACCCTGTCTCCTCTTCTAGCCCCATCATGCATTGTGAGAGGCCTATCTGTATTTTAATTTTTTATTATAAGATACTTCCTCTCCTTCCTTCCAAGCTTAGAGGAGCGGTGAAGGCGTTAACATTAGTGACATTCAAAATGTCAGCCAAGACATTAGAGTGAGCACTTGTTCACAACAACAAAACAGGGTGAAAACAGACATGACGCTAACTCCACTTCACCACCGCTTTAACATTTCTTATGCATGTTGCAGAGATATATTGGCACCCTATGGAGCCCTGCAACATACATGATAAATGTTAAAGTGGTGTTAAAATGCTGTTAAAGTGGAGTTAGCGTTACGTCTGTTTTCAACCACAGTTTGCACCTCAGGCTCCCGTCAAACTCAGGTCCATGTTTTCAAGTGTTTCTTCACAATCACATCAGTGCTAAATTTAAGTCAATGAAATCTGAGGCTCTACAGGACTTTTGAAAGGTCTACCTGATTTCATGCCTCCATCCATTCTGTTGGAAAAATTGTAAGTCCATAATTGCAGCCATGTTGTCAAACCCATGTATGTGGAACACTGAATAACAAAACTGTGTATGAAGCCATTTTACATTGCAATTGTCTGATAAATTTGTCTCCAGTAAAATTCTTTCCAACCATCAGGGTAGAAAATATGAAACTGTTTATGGGTTTGACAAGCAAATGTGAATGCACAAGTTTTCAAACTTAAAACAATATTTACGCTGGTTGTTGGCAATTTATGCAGAAAGTGAACATCCTACCTCTGAGGAGAAATAACCAGCATTCCAGCCCTTTCCAACTTGTACTTGGGTTTTTCTGAGCCTATACTCAGATGATCCTGGACTGTGCCACCGATCTCATATGCATCACGGAGACCTGGCTGGACAATGAGTTGGGGCCTATTCTGGCTGACCTTGTTCCAGCCGGGAATGCCGTGCAACATCAACCGCGAACGGAGGGACATGGGGGTGGCATGGACATGATTTTTAAGGAGCGATGGTCAGTGTGGAGGTATCCAGTGCAACCCATACCGGATATAGAGGTTCTCCACCTTGTGTTTGATTTGTCAGGTGACAGATTAGGAGTGCTGCTTGTCTACCGTGTACCTACCTGTGCAGCAGCCTTCCTGAATGCTCTAGCGGAGTTGGTGTCAGGTGTGGTGTTGAGGTCCCCGAAGACAATAGTCTTGGGGGACTTCAACATCCATGCCGACGCTGACCTTGGGGGAGCATAGCGTGAGTTCATGGCCACCATGGCAACCATGGACCTGTCTCAGAAAGTGATTGGTCCAACACATCGTGGGGGGCATACCTTGGATCGTGTGTGTTGCACTGGCCTTGAGGCAGGTGATCCATTAGTGGAGGAGATATCAACTATACCTTTGTCATGGACAGACCATTACCTCCTGCAGGCCTCGCTCCTGTCACATGTCTGCCCCCGGAAAGGTGCAGAACCAATTCTAATGGTTCGCACCCGGAGGTTGATGGAACCGGAATGATTCCAGATGGCTCTGGGTGAGATACCCTCTGATCTTGATGACCGTCTCATTGATGACCTTGTCATATTATGGAATACTCTGATGACTAGGGCCATCGATTGGACAGCTGCTAGGCGTCTGCTACCTGCGCGGCAGCACCGCAGACCTCCTTGGTTTTCCAAGGAGCTGCGGTTGCTGAAGCGAGAAGGGTGGCGGTTAGAGCGACAGTGGCGTTCTCGTGCTGAAGCCAACAGATTGCATCATAGAGCCAGTTTACGGGCCTATGCCGTAGCTATGTGGGCAGCAAAGAAGGAGTTCTTTGCTGCCCTCATAGCATCCACAAAATCCCATCCAGCTGAGCTTTTCCGGGTGGTGTGGGGGCTGGTCAGTCCGGCCTCCCTTCACCTGGGAGTGGAGTCATCTAAGGCCCGTTATGACATGTTTGTGGATTATTTTGTGGAGAAAACTGCTCGTATTCACCAGGACTTTGGCACTGCAATTGATATACATGAGGAACTGGAGGTTACGAAAGCCCCATCTTGTCCAATTGTATGGGATCAATTTCAGTCGGTGACACTTGCTGATGCGGTTGATGTTCTTGGGGCAGTTAGGGCCACCTCTTGTGAGTTAGATCCATGCCCATCTTGGCTAATTAAATCTTGCCGGGAGACAATGGGTCTGTTGTTGGCTTGGGTGGTCAACGCCTCCCTTCAGGAGGGCAGAGTGCCAGGCTGTCTCAAGGAGGTGGTGATGCGGCCTTTGCCCAAGAAACCATTGCTTGACACTGGCTCCCCCGCCAGTTATTGGCCTGTCACCAACCTTCCCTTTTTAGGGAAGGTTATTGAACGGGCTGTGGCCCAGCAGCTGTAGGGGCATCTTGATCGCGTCAGTTTTCTTGATCCCTCTCAGTCAGGATTTCGACTGGGTCATGACACTGAGACTGCACTTGTGGCTTTGATGGGTGACCTACACCGGGAACGGGAATGGGGTTGTTTGACCCTGTTGATCCTATTAGATCAATCAGCTGCATTTGATACCATTGACCACGAGAAGTTGGTGACACGCCTGCGGGACTGTGCAGGGGTGGGCGGGACTGTTCTAGAATGGTTCCGCTCATTCCTGACTGGAAGAACTCAGTGAGTGGTGCTCGGGGAATATTTTTCATCATACCGGGACCTCTCGTGTGGAGTCCTGCAGGGTTCTGTTTTGTCCCCTCTCCTGTTCAACATGTACATGCAGTGAGGAGATCAGGAGGTTTGGTGTGCGGTGTCATCAATATGCTGATGACATCCAGCGATACCTCTCTTTTTCAACAGACCCAGGCCTGGTAGTCTCTGTGTTTACCCGGTATTTGATGGCTGTGGGGGACCGAATGAGGGCAAACCGACTGAGGCTGAATCCTGACAAGACGGAGGTGATATTGGTGGGTAAACCGATGGAGATGATGGCCCCCGTAATTGATGGGGTCTGTCTTCCATTGGTTCCCCAGGTTCGAAGTCTGGGGGTGCTCCTCGATGCGCAGCTCTGCCTGGATATCCAGGTGGAGCCTGTGGCGAGGAGTGCTTTTCACCAACTACATCTGGTGCGATGGCTCCAGCTGTATGTCTCAGACTCTGATCTGGCCACTGTCATCCATGCTTTCATCACCTCCAGGTTGGACTATTGTAACGTGTTCTACGTGGGGCTACCCATGGTGATGGCTCGGAAGTTGCAGTTGGTGCAGAATGCGGTGGCCCAACTTTTGGTGGGGCTGGGTCACCAGGAGCACATTACACTGGTGCGTCATTCTCTGCACTGGCTGCCAGTGGTTTTCCGGGCCCGATCCAAGGTGTTGGTATTGGCCTATAAAGCCCTAAATGGCCTAGGCCCTGCATATCTGTGGGACCGCCTCACCCCCTGGGCTTTGGATCGGCCCCTGCAGTCATCTGGGGGCGCCTTGCTCGAGGTCCCCCGAGTCTTCCGTGGGCCACACAGGAGAGGGTGTTCTTGGTGGCTGCACTGCAGCTGTGAAACTCCCTGCCAGTGGGGGCCCAGCTGGGCCCTGATCTCCCCTCATTTCTACAAAGTTGTAAGACCTGGCTGTTCCACCAGGTGTTTAGGGAGGGAGATGGGTGATGGGTGGGGGTTTGGGTTTGAGTGGGGTGGGTGGGGTGGCTGTGGGTATTTGGTACCTCCTTTTAAAGTTGTTTTAAGTGTTTTTATATTTATATGATGTGAGCTGCCCTGAGCTGCCTGAGGCAGGAGGAGCGGGATAATAAAATTTTAAAATAAATAAATAATAAATAAATAAAATAATATTGTTACATTAGGAAATGTTACCCCCAAAAGTGCTAAGTACATCCTGGAGCACTGCCTGCAGAGTGGGCTGGCCAAACCTGGGGAACCAGCCCAAAGTGAAGCTGCTGTCCAACTGCTTGGCCAACCCATGCTGCAGCTCTGCTTTTGGCCAGTTGTTGCCCCGGGCAACATCATAGAGTTGCAGGTGCCAGCCTAGACCTTTGGGTGGACCGTGGGCTGGGGAAACCACTCAGGTCTAAAACAGACTCGAGCGGGGCTGCAAGTGGGCGGACGTAGGGGTGTACCCCCCTGAGTAGCTCTGGGGGTGGGAAGCCTCTGTGTCCATTTGTTTACACCCAATGTGTCAGCTCTGCCAAAGAAAAGAACCTCTTGTGCAATATAATATCAATGTGCAGCAACGAGATGTAGAGCTTTTATGTGGTGGAGGCCAGTGTCTACTGAAGTGGGAGCCTCATCACAACACACGAAATGGGAAAGTAAAAGAACACATGCCAGTGGCACACTAGGCTATTGAGAGAAATTTAAGCTCCTGATATATCTTGTTGGCTGTCCTGTGCCCCACTTTCTGTTCTCTTTACTCAGGGGGATTAAGCACAGTGCTCTGCGGGGATGGGTCCCTAGTTCAAGGCATCTTGTAGGTGGCATGGCTGCACCAGGAGTACCTTTGGGTAAATTGGGATCCAGTGCATTGTGGGAAGAAGGTCCCCTGCCACTGAATAGTGCATTGAGCTTACAGTTGTTGCCTGTACCTTGGCACCTTGAGCTTACAATTGTTACCCGTATCTTGGCCCAAGCATACATAGGCTGCATTCCCATCTGCGGCAGTGGTGGTGGCAGAGGGAGGAGCGAGGGAAGACGCAGCAGCGCGGAGGAGCCTGCTGACAGGAAAAGAGCTGGTGTGAATGGGGATCTGCCGCGGCTTCTCTCGCGTATGTCAGGACAGAATTTTGTGCCCTGACATGCGCGAGAGAAGCCGTGGCTGATCCCCGTTTGCACTGGCTCTTTTCTTGTCAGCTGGCTCCTCCGTGCTGCCGTGTCTTCCCTCGCCGCTCCCTCTGCTGCCACTGCTGCCACAGATGGGAATGCAGCTTCACTTGCAGTACTGGGAATTATTGGGTAAGCATGTATATGTACATGCCTGTAGAAATGGAATTTCAGATTGCACAATGGGAGTTCCTCAAGGCTCTGTCCTGGGCCCTCTTCTCTTCTCCCTCTGCACTCTTTCTCTAGGCAAATTCACTGAATCTCATGGCTTCCAGGATCACCTGTATGCTGATGGCACTCAACTCTATCTCCCCACCCCTGAGCTCCCCCTCCATCCAGTCTCGTATTGCAGACTGTCTTTCTGACATCTCTGCTTGGATGTTTCACCATCAACTCAAACTTAATATGTCCTGGCCTGAACTCCTCATCTTTTGACCAAAATATTCCCTTCCCTCTTAGTTTCCATTGAAGGTGTCACCATCCAGCCTATTGCTCAGGCACCCGGGCGGGGATCAGTCTTCAACTCCTCCCTTTCCTCTACACCTCAGATCAAGGCTGCTGCCAAGTCCTTTCACTTTGCTCTGCATAATACTGAAAAAATTTGGCCTTGCCTTACTGTTTCCACTGCCAAAACCTTAGTCCATGCCCAAGTCATCTTCCGTCTTGACTATTGCAACTTCCTCCTTACTAGTCTCACCTGCTCTGATCTCGCCCCCTCTCTCATTCTGTTCAAAGCTCTACTGCCAAAGTCATCCACCTTTCCTGTTCCCTTTGACCATATTTAGCCACACCTCTCTGCCATATACTGGCTCCCTCTGTCTGAACATATTCAGCACAAGCTCCTTGTCTTCACCTTCAAGGTTCTTGATGGCCTTGCTAATCCCTATCTCTCTGTACTTGTTTCCTGCCACATTCCACCTGGGAGCTTTGCTCCTCCTCAGCCCCCACTCTTGCCTGCTCAAAACTCCCTTCCTGCTCAAAATGCATTTGCCCCTTCTTCCTTGTCCTCTCCCCCCCTCCCCATGCTTGGAACTACCTCCCCAGATACATTCATTGTTCTCTCTCACTTCCAACCTTCAAATCCCTCCCGAAAGCCTACTTATTTCATCAGGCTTTCCCGAGCTCATCATGAGGAGGCAGTGCCTCCTTTCCCCTCCCTCAGAATCCTTCTAATCTCTTTCCTGTAGCACAGGTTGTTTTTAGATGAGCCTCAGTTTCTTGTGACTTCAGCAGTCCACAAGAAACAAATTCAGGAGGGGCAGGGGTTAGATGTTCCCTCCCCATGACTGGAATTTGGCCAGGCACCATTTGAAATAGTGGGCGCTGACAAATTAGCGCTTGCTTGGAGATGCGGACTTGTGAAACCCTCAATATGTGGATTTTACAAGTTTGCATCTCCAAGTGCTAGTTTGCCTGTACTTGCTGTTTCAAATGGTGTCTGGTTGATGTCTGGTCACAGGGAGGGAACGTCTAACCCCTCGGTGCAAGTTTGTTTCTTGCGGACTGCTGAAGTCTCAAAAAACCGAGGCTCATCTAAAAGCAGGCTAAGTTAATCATGTGCATCTGAAACTTCTCAACTTTATGAATGTATCCTTGTCTCACCTATGTTCACCTTGTTTCTTGTCTTTCTGAGATTGTAAATAGGGTTGAAACTCAATCTCGATTTTTTTTTCTCTATTCTTGCTGAGAATCATGGTTCTGAACTCATTTTTAGTGAGAATTGATAATCAAGAAACCCCCCAGTTCTTGACACTTTCTTGGTCAAGATTTTTCACAATTTACCATTTGCCAGTAAATGTTCACCCTTTACCGTGATTTACAGTGTACCGCTTATCGCATACCATATTCATCCTGGTAATGCACATGCATAAAATGACTGCTCTTTTCCAAAATGGTGGTAATGCTGCTGGCACCATCTTGGAAGAGGGCTGCGCATGCGCAAACAACTGCAGTGGCCATTTTGTGCATGCACATTACTATGTGGTACATGGTAAACAGTACACAGTAAATTGATATATGTTACATGGTAAACCACAGTAGATGGTAAACAGTAAATCATGGTAAATGGTAAATGGTAAATCACAGTAAATGGTAAATTGAGAAAAATTCTCAACCAAGATCTTGAACCATTACTGAGATCGTCCCAAGATCTCAGTAACGATTCTCAATTCTCATGAGATTTTCATGAGAAACAAATTGATTCGCATTTCAGCCCTAATTGTAAACCCCTTGGCATAGGGACTTGTCTCTAACTATTAATTGTACAGTGCCAGGTACATTGCTGGCACTATATAAATAATAATAATAATAATAATAATAATAATAATAAATGGAGTCTACATGGACTTTAAGTTGTTTTATGATGTTTTATTGTATTTTTTAACTGATTTTGTGAATTACCCAGAGTAACATGTGGCAGCGGGAGTAAGGCAGGGCTATATAAATAATTTTTAATAATAATAATAATAATATTAATAATAATAATAATTAATTAGTAGTATAGTATAGGTGTGTATAGTGTAAATATACATGTGTGTTTTGTCTGTCTAACTATGAACTGTTTCATCAGCAACTAGTCTGAATACTAAAACCATCCAGGAAAACATGGCAATATAACAGAAATAGAAGAAATGAGGGCCATCCTTAAGTGCATGCCCTTATCTATACTCCCTTCCCCTGAGCTCACTCTTTCAGCACTTGAAGGCTGCTGGGAGTCGGTTTATGGGCCAGATTAAGGAATTGGAAAGGGGACAAGTAAAAATCATCTAGGGCCATATGTTGCCCCTGGGCTGTAGGTTCTCCACCCCTGCCTGATACATATCTAATCTGCTAGAATTGATTAAACCTTCAAATTGGTATAGAGTTTACTTATGAAACCAGAAATTCTGGCTTATTTCATTCTAATGACCAACTCAACTTTTTTGTAAGCTGCTCTGAGCCTTCTTTTGTAAGTCACCCTGAGTCTTAGGGGAAGGGCAAGGTATAAATTGGTTAAATAAATAAGTTAAATAATTAATTAAATAAACCACTACAAGGTTTAGCGTGCCTGACATAATATCAGATGCAGACACAGCTCAACTTTACATTAATTATGATCACAGATTGGGAACAGAAAATCAAACTCTTTGGCATTGGCTGAGAAGGTATCAAACCTGGCTGCAAAGCAGTGAGAGTTCAGCTGTGACAGTGCCACAGGCATGCTAATGGGAGGAAGCTGTTCTTCTCTTCCAAAAGACAAAGGAAGCAAGCACTTTCTAATAATAAAGAAACAAAAGCATCCCGTCTATTAGAGGCTGCCCATTATGACCTTTACGCAATGCATTATTGACAATTCCGTTACCATTTATTTAAATTTAATTTCCCAGCCCAAGACATGACAGGAAGTAAGATCCGTTCATTTCAATTGCAAAACCTTTTTCTTTAATGCATCTTTGAATTAATTGGGCACAGTCCTCATATCAAATAAAATAAATGGACTGATAATTGATTAGAACCTCAGGGAACAATGGAATCTGATTGGCATGAAAAAGAGGAGCGACCTATAAAAGGTCAGGATTTTTTCTAATAGCTTTTTATTTTTATAAAAAGCATGTTGATGAAGAAATGCTCTCTAGGGCTTGGATTAAAAATTCTGATTTGATAAATAACTTATGTCAAGGCAAGGATGGTATTTGATGTAACTTAATTCTTAGCTAACTCTGGACTCTCCTGCAAAGGAGATAAGTCACTCACGGAGTTATTGCATAACATTCAGTGTTCTATATAGTCCACCATTCCTACCATTTCTGTGGCCGAGGCCTCCCAAATCTTCCTTTTCTAATCCTTTCAACAGGCTCATACTTAGGTTAACCTTTTAACTCTTGTACTCATTGAGTGAGCAGTGTCGGAGTGGTGGCACCATGGTCAGTCAGTCTTAACCCCCTGTGTACAGACCACCAGGCTGAGGTCAGGTGAGACAGTTCAGACCTGAGCAGAACTCTAGTTTCGGAGTGGTCCCCAAAAGTGATGGGACATGGCCTCTCCTATTAAAGTAGAAGGAGGGCATAGCCCGCTAGCCTTCTGACTCTCATGTCCCTTGTGACCGCACCACCCACATGAACACACAGAGACATGATCTGGGATTAAAAGGCCTTGGCCGCAAATTTATTAAAACATCACTTACACATATGAGCAATACAACCATATTAACAACCTGTGTGCATAATAGCGGGGAGGAGCCATGCTACAAAAACAGGCCCAAGGGGGGTTGAGCTAAATCTCACCCTCCCTGCCCGGGTGAATCAACCCTTCGAATTCACCCTCCCCTTGGGTCAAGCCAGGTTATCCGCCCCAAACCAGCCGTTCTGAGCCTGGGCTGTGGCCCCGGCCTTCTGACCCCCCTGGCTTCCCAGGTGGTAATGGGTACAAGCGCGACCCCTCAGCTCATAGGGAGTCTTACCACAGCATGGTTCCTACCCTGCTAACCGCCATGAAAAGGGGGGAGGCAATGCTACTCCACCCCTTTCCCCCACTCAGGTACCCCAAAATGCACATGTATGGCCTCCCGCAAGACTTCCAACCAGAAAGTGTTCCCCTGAACTGATAAATGTACAACATCACATAGGAAGAGGTCAGCGTGCTGGCTAACAATCCTTTTGTGATGCACCACCGTGCCACCCAAAGAGGCTTACGAACGCCCACATGGCCCTGTTGATTTTGCATTTGGCGCGCTCAATCTTGTCTGGTGCTTTGGCATACCGCCAAACCCTGCGGGCAAGCAAATCAGACCACCAGATGTGTGTTTGTGGCCAACGAGCTGCCAATCCGGAGATGTCAATCTTCATTGCGCCCATGAGTTCCCATGCGCTGCGCAAGCCTAGGTCATTCTCTCCTAGATGGATGATCAGGATGGCGGGTGGCCCAAATAGATTGGCCCTTCTGAGAAGCAACGGGACCAGCTGGTCCCAGCACATACCGCTGCGCCCGATCCAATAGAGGCGAGCGTGCAACCCACAACCGAGTTGGGTACCAAAGCCTGAGTTTGCCGCATAGTGTTCGGCCCACCGCACAATGCTATGCCCACAGATCCACACACTTGGCAACCGATCAGCACCTGCAGATAAGCAAGACAACAGAGATATTATAACAATGATGGGGCAACTGCGGGGGGCCGAAAGGCCTCACATAGGTGCGATAAGCCACAGACCGCCACCGGCCTATGGCCATTATCTGCGCTGATGCCAGGACCCCTGCTGCTGCCGTGGACGCTGCTCCAATCCTGAAAGAGTGTGACCCGTAATCAGCAGGCGACATTCCTAGTGCTTCCAATCCTTTTCTAAAAACAGCCTGACATTGGAATTTTGTCAATCTGGCTCCCCCAGAATGAATGAAGAGAGTGCCTTCTAGCGGCAGACACACCTGCAAATATTCCACCATCGCCGCCACTGGGCATAC
>QEPC01013957.1:2682729-2706018 GCA_003113815.1 Sphenodon punctatus
ACACGAGACGCTGCCGCCGAATACGCGCATGTGCGGCCCGACGCGCATCCATTTCCAGCCGCGTCTGACCAGCCTCGATCGCCGACCCGGTCAGTTCGCGCACGGAAATGGATGCGCGTCGGCCGCGCATGCGCGTATTCGGCGGCAGCGTCTCGTGTAGAACGGGCTGCCGGCTTTTTAAAGAAACAAGCGCGGGCGCCGCCGCGCTCGTCTGAAAACGGCCTCAGATCCCCTCCACCCAATACAAGTAGAAGATCAAGCTCATGTTATGTACACCATGTGCTCCTTCTAAGCTCGGCCCTGCAACCACTCCTCCTCCACCGTCTCCATCACCTTTGACGAAGAGGGTGGAATGATCAACCCAGGAAGGATGCTGCTTCTGGAGTGAAGTTGGCATTCCTTCCCATTCCAGAGGGCTGAGTGCTTAACCTTCCCAAAACACATTCAGGCCCTTCATAGGCCCTTTTCACACAGACACTCTAACACTGATAAAATGGGTGTGGCATTTTATTATACATGTTTAGGGCACCTATAGAGCACACCTGCAGCCCTGCAACATGTATAATAAAATGTAACACCCATTTTATCAGTGTTGGAGTGTGTGTGAAAAGGGCCATAGAGTCTGGTCTGCAGTTGAACTTTGCCCTACCCTCCTTCTGAGCTGTGTGCAAAGCATCACAGCCTCCCTCCCCTCCTCTCCACCATCATAAATCCTTCATGCAGCAGAGTCTATGATTATGATAGTACATTTGCAAGCTCACTGTAGGCACAGAAGGAGTAAGGGGAGCCTTTTTAGTTGGTTTCAACATCGTCACTCTGGGAAGTATCTCAGAGTTTTGAGCCCCACATCCCCTGTCAGTGCATTACTTCACCAGCTTCTTGTCACCTTAAACATTCTTGCCAGGAGAAGGTGTTCCATTTGTCAGCAGGTTGCTGATGTTGCGACTCTTTTTGGAGCATTCATCATGGAACAGTCTTGATTATTGCAATGCTGTTCATCTTGGCCTTCCTGCAAATGCTCTGCCTCCCCTCCAGCAGATAGAAAATGCATTGGCCAGACTTCCTGCTGTGATGATTAAATCAATTAGCCCTGGATCACTTCTATGCTATGGTCTTTGGATGGGCTCCCAACTCAGCAAGGCATCAATAATAAAATGCAGATTCTTACCGACACGTCCTCCTCCATCCAGTAAACAGCTTTACCAATGTTACCGACTATCACAATTTTATTGAGAGTCTCATGATAATTAAAGATATATATATATTTATTTATTTTTAAACCCCTAGTGCCAGGAATTCTTTGAATTTTGAAGAGCTTCAGCTTTCCTTTGAGATAATACACGTTTCTAATGTTCATATTTATGGAGAAAATGGTGCCCCAGGGACCCCTGGATACCCTCATGGATCACAGACCAGAAGGAGGAAGGAATTCCTAAGTTGTGGGGCAGTCACCAAGAATGCTCCCTCTGCGTGCCTTTGCTGTGCAAACTTGATGGGCAGATGCAAGAGGGTGCTCCCAGGTGACCTCAGGGGCTGCGACGGGACAAGAAGGAGGCGGCATGTTTTCTCTGCTCCTCCCCCTCCCCGCATTTGCACCACTTAGTATTTCTGTCTAGATCTTTCTCCATAACCCCCGGGGAAAACCCTCTCTCCTTCAGCATTTTCAGACATAAAAGTAAGGCTCCTCTTTCTAATATTGTTGACATCAACTCCTTAAAAAAACAGAGAAGCCTGGAATGTATGATAAGGTGCTTTGCTTTCTAATCAAGGAAAAAAACTCTGCCTGTCCTGAAATATAAAAGGCTGGTTTCCCAGCATGATGCTCTATCTATGAGAAAGCTGGGATACAGATACAGTGTGGTCCAAGACATGCCTTAAACAATGCTGATTAAGCATGACAGCAAAGCAGGGTCTCTCAAACGTCTTAGAACTTGAGTGCCCTGCTTAACGAATTGTCTGTGGTACTTGATGGTACCCTGCCACACACATTCCTTACCCTCTCTCCCTTGTGCCACCTTGAATTGCCATATCTCTCTTCCTCTTACTTGCTCTCTCCCCTGTCCTCCCTTCCTCCCACCTCTGTTCCTGCTGCCATCTGTCTGTACCTCAGAATAGCTGAACTGTGAACTGAAGAGATTTCCAATATTGCACAGGCTGGCCCAATTCTATGATATGAGTTTCAATTGGTGGCTGAAGCACTAATCAGAATTAATTTACAAAAGTGGAGGGAATCTGTGCACAGGGACTTTCTTGCCCCTTTCCGACATAGCCCCTCCCCCATGGAGTATCATTCATGATGCCTTGTAAGGGGCTGGGTGACATCAAAAAGGGGCATGACAGCCTGTCTCCCTGCCCAGTCCCCTGTGATTCCACCCACTCCAAGTGAAAACAATGAGGGAGGTGGAGCCCTAGTGCCATCCCGTGTAGGCCTGAAGCGGCAGCATTGTTTGCTTTTTTGCTGTTTACTGTCAACGTTTCAACAGTCTTGCTGCCGCTCCAATGGCATCGGCCATCAATTTGCTGCACAATCTGACTTTTTTGCAACAGGTATTCTGCAGCACTTAAGATAATATTGACAATGTCCAACATTTTGTACAGTTTTCCCGACATTTCCAACAGTTTTTCTGACACTAGCAACACATTCCGACATTTTGTGGCAATTTCCGACATGTTATGGGACTTGTGAAAGTTTCTGACAATTTCTTCACTGCTGAGATATAGCAACAGGCAATAGTGGAAAGCAGCAGCATAGCATCGGAACAAGTATGGGGATGCCGTGTCAGGAAAACAGTCACGGATGGGAGGTTTCCACCAGAATTGTTGGACACCTCTGCATGTCGTTTCAGGCCTAATCCTGTGTAGCATGTGCAGAGCCCAAGCATGGGAGCGAGGTGTGTGTGTGTGTGTGTGTGGACACACTTTACCGGGGGTGAAGGGGGGCTTGCAGCCCATTACCATAAGAAAAAAAATTGAGGCTAAATTGTAGGTGCTTGAAGATGTTTATACAAACTTATTTCTATGTAACTATGGGGTGTCCAGATCATGTAAGGTCTTGTGAGATTTGCTGGAGCCAATCAGAAGCAGTGTTAGGGCAGAATAAGCAACATTCTGCTGGAGCTTGTACAGGAAACTGTAGGACTTGTCGTTTGAGAAGTGCTTAAGTCACCTTGTTGTTTTGTCTACTGAGTGTGAACTTCCAAGAAAAATTTACTTTAGTGAGGTCATTCATGATTTTGTAATGAAAAAGGCCAGAAAAATAAAGCTGTAAATTATATAGTCTATGTTTGTCATTTCAGAAATAATTTTTTTTTTTCATGACTCATGAGATGGTGTGCATGGGGTGGGATTGTGGTGTGGGGCCCTTGTTACAAGTTTGTACTGGACCCAGAGAAGTTATGCTTGGGCCCTGAGTATGTGTGGTATGGATGCTGCTTTTTTTCAGTCTTTCTGATTCTTGTCTTCAGGACTAGGGAAGGAGTTGAGCTAACTGTATGGAAGTCAAGACCTGTCTGTAAAGCAAGGGAGGAATGAAGATTGAAGGGGAAAACTACACAAACTGCAATGAGTGAGTCTAAGGGCTTATTTAGACGAGTGGGCGCGTTTGCGCATCGTACTTGCGCATACTTTGAAATGGCCGCATTTATTAATTACACGAGACGGAAGCGGGGAATTATGCGCATATTATGGCGGTGGCGCATTTTTAAAGTCCACGAATTAAATACCTCATCATTGAGGTATTTAATTCGTGGACTTTAAAAATGCACCACCGCCATAATATGCACATAATTCCCCGCTTCCGTCTCGTGTAATTAATAAATGTGGCCGTTTCAAAGTATGCGCAAGCGCGATGCGCAATTGCGTGCCGCTCGTCTAAAAGCGGCCTAAAGATCTATATCACATGGGCCAGGGTCGAACTTAGCATTTTACTGGCCTTAGGCACTTCTCAGGCTGCTGCCTCCTAAAGCCACTCTGCCCCAAAGCCACCCCACCCCACTGAACCTACCCTACCCCTTGGAAAAGGGAGGGAAGGGAAAGGTATTTTCTTGGCCCTTACCTTACCAGTCGTGCTGCTGGGACTCTGGAGAGCTTGCTAACTTCGCCGGCTTTGCCACTTCAAGGCTGCCTGAGTGTCCAGCCAGCATGCTGTGAGGTCCTGCAGACAGTGTGCATGCCCAATTGCTGCTTTGCGTATGTTCACACTGTCACCTCCATCTTTACTGGGGCTGCTGGGACTACTTTTCCCAGGATGCTCCTGAAGAGGTCCCTACAGTACTGCGTTGCGGGGGCTGGCTGGGCTCGGGCGAGTGGATCAGGGCTCCTCTGGTGGGTTCCCCCTCGCCCCCTCCAGGTGGTGGCGGACAGTGCTGCTGCGGCAGAGAAAAGGGGCGGCGCGGACAGGTGCCTGGTGGCCTAAGAGAAGCCTCCCAGCCCTCAGGTTCTGTCACTCCCCTGCCAAAGGCAAGTGCCTCTTTTGCCTGTCCCTGAGTCTGGCCCTGACATGGGCAAGGATTGGTATTGCTGATAAAGACAATGCCAGTGCCATAAAGAAGTACAGACAACCCTTGACAGAATTATATACTAGCTGTTATAGAGACAGTTTTACATCTCAGTATGGTCAGAAAGAACCAGTCTTTCGACAGAATTGAATTAGTAGTGTTAAATATGCTACCCAATATTTTTCATCTAGAGAGATCCCAAACAGGCCTGATTGATATAATGCTATGTGTATCATTCACCCACAAAAATGTAGGTACAACTAGACAACATGGCAGAAGTCACCAGCAACACACTGGTGTTTAGGAATTAAAGTTACAGACTATGAAGAGTGTGATTGTCTAGCTTAGAAAATGCTGGACAATGGGCTAACCTTTCAGATATAACAGCAGGGGTGTGCAATTCGTATCATTTTAATTAATTAATCAACATCTTTTATTTACGGCAAAAAGCCAAATACATTTTAATTAATTACAGAAATGAATGGAGCCCCATTTGTTTTAATAACTAAGGTAACAAAAATGAATGAATAAGCAAAATATGTTCATTTAATTTCATTCATTTTTGTTTGTTTTATTTTATTAAAAATAATAATATTTTTTTAAAAAATCACTGCCGGTACCATTTTGGAAAGGGGCTTTGCATGTGCAGAATGGCCTCAGTGGCTATTATACGCACTCACAGCGATTATTATTATTTTTAATAAAATAAAATTAGAAAATGAGAATGGTGGAGTCCTTTATGAAAATCCACAAAACCAAAGGGGTTTTTGTAAACAAGAATGAAAATTAATGATGTGCCTTCTGCACATCCCTACCAGATAGACTTGAACTGGAATAGGAGGCTTTTAAAACAGGTCGTTTTGATCTTGATCCTTTGTATCTCAATGAAATGACAATGGAATCTATAGAACCTTTGGAGCAGGGAATTTGCTTTTTTGTTTGTAAAGTGACTGCACCCTGGGTACAACATCAACGTAATGAATAAATACAAAAGGCCAGGAGCATGTTTCATCTGAAAAGTGACTCTGCCTACACAAAATTTCCCCCTGCTAACAAAATGCAATGAATTTGGTTCATAACTTCACAAGTACCACTTCCTGCAGGCTTTGGGTTTGCCTTTACAGTCTCCCATCAAGTGCTAACCAAGCTCAACTCTACTTATATGATCTGACAAGATCACGTCCTGAGATGATATGGCTTCAGGCACAAAACAAGTGTACTGACATGTAAGTCACACTTAGTACTTCTTTCATACATCACGGGTCAAGTTTCTGTCCTGTACCTATCAATAGTAGCTACACTATGAGAATATAATAGGAGGAGATCTAAGAAATAGTACAGGAAAGGGGATACAGTCCTAGGGAATGTGTGCATGGGCACGTGCACCCATGCATGTACAATCAGGTCTGTAGCTAGGACATTGGCACAGGGGGGCAGACTGCATGCCAAGGGGGCAGTATCTTCAAACTAAGAAACTACAGTGGGTGGGGAGGGGAAGCTGGAACATTATTTCTACAGGGGGAGCAAAAATATTGTGTGAGTGGAACCCCTGTGCCCCAATTTAGTGATGGACACACACACACACACACAATCCTGTCCCTTAGGAGAAACAAGAAGTAAAATGCAGACTGTCAGAAACTCAGTGGATTTGTGGTTTTGTTATTCTAACCTGAGGATCATTCTGACCTTCATCTTTGCCCTTCAGTGCATGTTTGGCTCCAAACAAGGGAAATGATTTTCTTTTGCCACAGGTCTTGTGTTTTATTTTTGCCTGGGCTAAGTTGGCATGAAGTGCTGACAACCAGAAGTGGTATCTTTTTTACTTCACCTTCTTTTCAAAGGTCTAAGCACTTCACAGGATGAAAAACCCAAGATCTCCAATCACCTGCATGAGAGGCACAAGCACTCTTGTTTGTTTGATTGGGACCTGCCTACCTGATGCAGGTAGTATTTGTGCTGGGAATGTGTCGGCATGAGTTGATGGGGGAAGTGTTTGATTTTGAACTGCACATTTTGAGGCAGAAAATAATAGTTCCCCCACTCCCTGAGTATCCTAGTGTAGCTATCTGATTTTTGCATCCTGGAGTAGGTTTGTTCTAGGATTTTTTGTCTTGTACAGAGAGGTTCTCTTTCAATTTTTTGTTAAATTCTTAGCATTTCCCTCTCCCCCTTGATGATCCTGTATTTTCCGCCCCTCTGTTCCTTAGGCTTTCTGTTCACAGGATGTGTCTTTCTAATGAAAGACCTTATTCCATTGCCCCTCGATGCCCACGGGTCAGGAACTGGTATTCTGGCACAGCAGTGTCAGCATCGAGGTCCGCAGTTCCCCTTCCTTGCCCACATAGGGAAGGGGCTCTAGGTAAAGAATACTGCTCAGGCCGTGTTCCTCTGGGCAGATATCATCACTACTGCTGCTGTTCCATTTGGAGAGCAGCAGCCGTGGATTGAGACTGTATGGTGAAAACAGACATAACACTAAGTCCACTTTAACATTTCTTATGCATGTTGCAGGGCTGCATAGGGCACCAGTACAGCCCTGCAACATGCATAAGAAATGTTAAAGCGATGTTAAAGTGGAGTTAGCGTTATGTCTGTTTTCATGATATGATACGTTCTGCATGCCCCCTCCCAGTTTGAGATCCACTGGGATAGATTGATCTGAATGCCCAAGTTCATCCTTCAACCTAAGGAGAGGTCACTTAGAATAAGAGTAGTGCAGAAACCTCGGAAAAGCCTTGGGCCAAATAGCTTGGCCCTGTTTAAATCACACACCTGAGACTGAGTTAATGCACTTGTTAAATTATTATTCTAATACTTGATTAATGAGCTGTGACCTTCAAGGTTTAAGTCTTCTAATCACAAAGCTTGGAGTCCTCCCCAGACACTCAAGTTGCTCTCTTAATCCAAGTCCTTTTGCAGCTGTAATGATAGGCTAGCACTGAGGAGCACTAACAGTGCACTCCCCAGTCCCCAGTGACACTCTGATAAGCTTTGCCCAGTGCAGTATTATCCAATATCCTGTATATACCTCCACCCTTTCACAATAACATGGCTGTTTACCATATAAGAACATGTCTGCAGTCAACAGTCTCGTTAATTCAATCATCATCGCTTCTTGCTGTCTCATAATACAGAGGAATGCACCAGTCTGGAAAGGCAATCAAAGGTTTCATCAGGCTAGCCGGACAGTTAAAGATCTTCCTAGCCAATGTGTTGTGCAAAGGGCCAGCTGACCCATTTGGCTGCGCGTGCCAGACTGCTGCTGAACCAGGCTGCAGGTGTTCTCTGTAGCGGCGACACATGTTTGAACCCAGCGCCCTGTGAAATCCGCCAAAGTGCACTTCCTCTGCTTTGTCAGCATGGCTCCCCTCAGCCTGCAAGCTTTTCAAAAGTGAGAGGGAAATGAGTCACCAGCAGAATGTGAGAATTATCCTGTTTAGCCGCTCTGCTTTATCCTTTCAGCAAGGCGTGAAGAAAAACCCCAGTCACAAGAGACCAGAAGGACTCCCACATAACTGACAGAAACCAACTGTTTGAGAACTCTCAGATCCTGTTATCGAAAGCAGCCTGACCCCTCGGCTGCACCTCCATTTATCATCATTTTAATCCAATTTGAAGCCTTTTCAAAAGCCTCCGTTTTCTTTCATTCCTTTCCCATTCTCTTTACCTCTTACATTCCTGTCTCCTTCTTGTTTACTTACCCTTTCAAATAAATCCCAGATATTTTTCTTTCTTTTAAGTAAAGGGGATTTGTTTTTTTCTGAAGGGCCTTGGCTAAATTCTCTCTCTTAAACCATTAAAAGTCTGGACTTCACTGAAATCAGTGGAGCTAGTGCAGAATTAGCCTAGCCTAACTGGAAGCAAAAATAAGGCCAAGAAATAATAATAATAATAATAATAATAATTATTATTATTATTATTATTAGTAGTAGTAGTAGTAGTAGTAGTAGTAGTAATGCTTAGAGACCACACGACCAATGCTTAGAGACCATGCCAGGCCACAACCTTGGCATATGTGTGTCCAGGTCACAATAAAGCCTAATTCTACCTTGTGGAGAAAAAGCGGTTATATAGTAAAAAAACCACAATAACAATACTTAACTGGAATGTCATAGTTCAAAAGTATAAAAGCCAGTGACAATATGAGATGCAAAATGCCCTTGGTCTATCCAGCAGTGCCTTACTAAAATGTTGTAATGTAGACAGAATAATCACACAAGGACATCAAAAAACAGTATAGGTGTAACAAACAAAATACCCAACACATTTCAAGTATACACACTTCTTCAGGGGTAAAATAACTGTAGCAAAAATATAAGCCATAAATTAGGCTAGCACACTATATAAATATATATGTAACCATATAACATACATATGACTCTTACCACAAACATGACATTGATAATCTTGCTGCCTGAAAACCAGAACATGCTTGTATAAATAAACTCTTGAGGAATATTGTCTGTTCTGATACAAACAAAATATAAACCAATAAAGTAAACGTGAACTAACCTGCTTTCAAACTTGATAAATGGGAGCATACAACTTAACTGATGGGGAATGGGGCAAAAAGATGAAAACAGCAGTATTTAGAACTGAAGCCCAGCCCTAGTGGTTGAGCAGCCCAATCTTCCAAGAGGACACCTCTGGCCTAGCACCGTGGGCTATATTCCCATTCATTCAGTGGGACTTTCATCCACATTAAGAGATAGCACCAACTCTCTTGGTCAGAGGATAGTACCCTAAATCTGGTGCCAGAAACACAAGACTGCCCTTCCTTCCTCATAATACCTGCTCTTCTCTGGGAGAGCTACTTGAAGGCATTCATCAGCATGATATTTCAAAGTGTGACCTTACTATTGCTACCACCTACAAAAGCAGTAGTTACTTATGTTTGTCTTTTTGATGTAGCTGCCCCTCCACTATGCTGACACAACGACTTGCTCTGCTCGGGCTCCACTGCAGTTATAGCTAGGGATGGATGCCCAGAGGGAATTATGGATCTGGATCTGTATTATGAATCCAGATCTTAATTATGGATTTAATTAAGGATCTGTAATTAAATCAATTAAAAATAAAAAAGAATTAAAAATATCAAAAATTACTGTGCATGCACAAAATGGCCACCGGATGCATACACAGCCTTTTCCAAAATGGCAGCAGCATCAGCATCGCTGCCACCATTTTGGAAAAGGGCAGCTGGTCTGTGCATGTGAAAAATGGCCACTGTGCATGTGCAGACTGACTTCCCTTTTCCGAAATGGCAGTGGTGCCACCAGCACCATTTTGGAAAAGGCCACACATGTGAAGAATGGTCTGGTGGACGTTTTGCGCATGCATGGCTATTTAATTTTTTTATTTAATAGATTTTAAACCAAACTGCAACACGCCTGTCCAGGTCACAAGCAGTTACAGGTTAATACAAATCCATGACACCCATCCCTAGTTATAGCAGGGGTGAGGAATGTTTTTTTCTCCTGCAGGCCACTTTGGAAATTACAAACTTTGCAGGTCAGAAAGGCCATTTTGTGCATGTGCCGTTCTTTTTTTGTTTTGTTTTTTCCTTGTCGAGTTGGTGGGTACTGTGGGTGCCCCTGGAGAGATGGCGAGACAGATGCAGGCAGTGGAGATGGGAGAAGACACAGACAGACAGACATGGGATGCGGCAGAAATGGCTTCGGTAAGAAGACTGAGAGAAAAAAATATCAAGAAAGTCTTAAGAAACAGGGCTTTTCTTTATTTTCATTTTTTTCTCATTTCTCATCGAGAAGCGTGATTCTCAACAAGAATCTAGAGAAAAACGAGATTGAGTTTCAGCCCTAGGTGGACGAGCCGGTACCCAAAATAGGAGAAGTGACTGAAACTGAAGTTGGATTTTGACCGTGGGTGGCTCAGGAGCCTAGAGTGGCTGACTGCACTGGAAGCACTAACTGGGAGTGAAACTAAGGGGAAGACTGGGGCAAAGGGCAAGGAGCCCTGGGTTGAAGTGTTGGGGATGGAATTAAGCAAGGGCAGGTGGAGTGAGACTCCCTGGCCCTGAGAAGTGAGGTTAATCCCTGGGATAAATAGTAGGGAAGAGGTTAACCAGATGAGAAAGAAGAGAATAGAGCTGAGCACTCCTAAACGGATACTGGCCAGGGTGGGCCAGCCTCCTCCCACCTCGCTGAGAGCAGGAAGGGTAATAAGAGGGGCTGAGAGCCCCTGGCCGGGAGAGCCCTTCGGGGAGTGGGAGAAGATGGGATAAGGCTGGAGGCTTAGGTTTGCATTATTGAAAGGGGTCACGGAGAAAGGAAGGCAGGGAACCACTCCTGGGGCCTGTACGGGAGGTAAAAGGTGAGAGTCTAGAGTTAAGTTTGTAAATGAAAACCAAGTGGTTTGGGCCAGCTAGAAGGGGAGGTGGAGGCTGGAACCCTGACCCAGTGGGCAAGTGCCTACTAGGCTGGGGACTAGGAGGGGGCTGAGAGCCCAAATACCCTGAACTAGGGGGAGTAGGACTTCCTGGCCTGGGTTTAGGTGACACAAGAGGACATGGAGAAGAGGTTCCTGGGCCCTAGCTTAAGAGAAAAGGGGAGAAACCGGCTGGTTGAATGGGATTCCCCAGGCTGCCTTGCTAAGCTGGAAGCTGAGAGCTCCACGGATGGTGGGGAAGGGAGTGAGACTCCCCTGCCCTACACATGGGAAGGGTTTAGTGGCAGCCCAACCGGGAAGGAGCCGAGAGCTCCAGTAAATGTAGAAGGACTTAGTGGCAGCTGCTGGAGAAGGAGCTGAGAGCTCCAGTAAACATATGGCGGGGAGCACTAAGGATAGGTAGGCAAGTCGAGTATTAATGGGGTAAGACTCCACTTGGGTCGAGGGGGGAGTAGTGTAGCAGAGTGGCCGGGGCCCCTCCTGCCCCTTTAAGAGTAAGGCAATGGGACTGGTAAGGCCCCTTTAAAAAGGGCCACCTAAGGTAAGCAGTAGGGATGTGCATGTCGTTTTCGTTATTACAATAAAGATAATGAAAATTATCATTTTTGTTATCGTTATTGCAATAACGAGAATGACTGTAATGAAAATAGAAATGAAATCGACATTTTGTTTTTGAAATAAAGGGGAAATACTGAAAAACATATTTCCAGCTATAATGTTTTTGTTTCTTATTCAGTTTTGATGAAAGTTGTGTAGCTTGTACCCCCAATGGAGGGCATTATGTGTACCAATCCTCAAAACAATTAGATAAAGGGAACCGATTTTAGAAGCAATTGAATGTTGTGCTTTTAAGAAAAGCTCCATACACTTTCATGGCTACAATGTCTTTATCTTCCATCCTATTTGCATGAAACCTGTGCATTTTATGTCCCTCCAGAAGCTTAACATTCCTGCCAATTTTCAGAAAGATTGGATAAAGGGTCCTGATAGTATAAGACATTAACTTGAAAATACATTTCAAGCTGTAACATATTTATATTCCATTCTGTTTAGAAGACATTTGGCAGGAATGTATCACATAACTTCCCTGTCATCTATGCCAAACTACAGGACAATTTGATAAAGGGACCCAATTTTATAAGCAATTATAAGCAATTGAATTTGTCCTTGAAGACCATTATTCAGATAAATAGCAGCACATGCAGCGCCAGTCGAAGGCAGGCACCTGGCATGGCGGGGGAGGGAGGCTGTAGGAGGGAGGATGTGGAGCAACCCAAAAGACTGACAGACACATTCACTGGCCAATTACTACATGCTTCCAGATTTACAGGACCAGTCGGTGGTGGCTTTGAGGTGGGTATAGGGGGCGGCTCTCAGGCGGGCATAGAAGGGACATAACTGGGACTTTGGGGATAGCATCCCAGCAGTCAGGAGACATAGTTTACATATCCAGGCTGGCAAATTATCATCGCAATCACATCCTGCAGCACTGTGACATAAGATTTGACCCTTTCCTAAACAGATGCTTCTGACTTCCTAGTAACAAGTGGGGGAGAGATGTTGGGATGGTCACAGCACAGAATGAAGATATTTGGTTGGCATTTCTGCTGGCTAATTGGCATCACAAAGCGATCTTATACTACAGTGACACATAAGAGAATCCCTGGGATAGGCTCCTTCTTCTCTGCATATGCTGAGCAGGCATATACAATTGGGACCCTTTATCAGATCTTTCTGATATTTGGCAGAGATGGTCATGAAAGTTTAATATACAGCCCTGCCAAATTTCATGTACACTGATTGGACTACAAAGATGTTACAGTCAGACATACATTTATAAGTTAATTGCTTAACTTATAAGAGGACCCTTTATCCAATCCTTCTGAAAGTTGGCAGAGATAGTAAATATGGGAAGGGGTATAAACCTGCCAGGTTTCATCTACATTAAATGTGAGGCAAAGAAGTTACAGCTAAAAATGTATATGCATATTTTTGTGAAATAATATAATTAAACGGCTTATAAAATTGGATTCTTTTATCCAATCTTTTTTAAATTTGGTACACTTAATGCCTTCCATTGGAGGTACAATCCCTCCATGTGTCCACCAAATATAATGAAAAACAGAAAAGGTACAGCCGAAAATGTGTTTTCCATTTAAACCAATGGAAAATGAAAGCAAAAATGAAAACGACAATTTTATATTTATGAAAAGGAAAATGATAGATTTAAATAACAAAAAAAAAAATATGAAAACAAAAACAACATGGGCCCCTGGTGCACACCCCTAATAAGCAGGTGGCAGATGATCATAGGCTACAGGTGGCGGACTGGGGAACCCACCTGTGGGGTGACTGGTGGGCTGAGGGGTAGCCTGGTTCTGCCAAGAAGGGCAGAGCATAAGGGGGCACTTGAGGGAGAGAAGTGGCCAGAGAAGCAGCCATATGGGGGAAGCCGCTGAGAGGGAGCGGGAGGCTCACTGAATCGGCAGAGCTCCGGCCAGGCGTTAGGCGCTAGCCTTATACCCCACCAATGACAGGACAAGAGGAGCAGAGACTAGGAGGCTTGCTGGGGCGGATAGAGCTTGGCTGGGATGCGAGGAACACCACCTCAACCCAGGCAACATGAACCATAGATGAGAGAGGCGATTTGGATGAGACTAACAAGCGGGACGGCCCAGAAGAGGTGGAGCCGGAGAAAGAGCTAGGTCCGAGAGCCCTACTAATGGGGGCGTGGGAAAGTGAGGGGGCCAGTATACTGGGAAACCTAGAAGTGATGGGACAGGGTCCTATTACATTACAGGTCTGAGACAGCAGCCCCTGCAGGCACTTGGGCTCACTATAGACTCTCCAAGCAGGTGGCTAAACTGAGAGTCAGGGAGCAACCGGGCTCCAAGCTGGATATGTGCTGCAGTTTGGGGGGTTCATTTTGAGGACTTGGATACTACGTTTCCCAGGAAATTTTAGATTAACTCAAAACCTGAAGACACAGCCCTAGTATTAGCATTTTGAATATGGAAGCTGAAAAGAGCTTTTTGTGTTTGATCAACACCCGAATGCACACTCCTACCACAAGCCCCACTGCTGCCACCTCTTCATGCCCTACCCCCATCCCAGGTACCCTGCTGCTGCTGTCTCACGCCCCCCCCCCCACTAGAGCTGAAATGGGGATACCTGTTCAGGAAAGGGTACCCCATGAAACCCCAAAGGGTATGTGACAGTTTGGGTACTCTGGATTTGACGAGTATTCACGTTTTGTCAGGTACCCATTTCAGCTCTGATCCCAGAGCTAGGAGAGTGTAGGATGGGAGCAGAGGGCACTCTGACTCTGTCAGCCCCTTTCCTCACCTCCCTCAGAAGATTTAGAGCATCACAACAGCAAGAAAGGGGGAGAGGGAACCTGGAGAAAGGAACAGCAACTGCTCCTATCCCTACCTGCGCTTGGGAAAGTGAAGATGGAGACCATCAGGTAGCTGGACTTTTGGGGGCCAAGACATGCCTTCCCCTTAGCATAATTCTGATTGCACTCCTGTTGTACAGTGCAGGTTTTTTTAAAAAAAAATCCCTATGCAATCTGTCGATGGGATAAGTCATTTACCTTGCACACAGCTGTTTAACATTGACATTTAGTTCATCTATCAGACTCCGATCCCTGTGTTAATTGCAAAAGCTACCCCATACTGAGTTAGTTAGTTTATTTATCATGTTCTAATGTGCAACGCTCTAAAAATTATAGGTGCATAAACAATCGGTATTTAATACATAGGATAAAATTAAACTTAAACCCCACTAATGTGTTCATCCTTCCCATGCAATCTGCCCTTTCAGGAGTGCCTTGGGTAAGCGCATACTGTGCCGTCTTAAAACCTCGCTGCAGATTTGCATAGTGTAAATTTCACCCAGCAGGCACATTTAAATGATCACTAACTGAAGATGATATTCTTTAGTACGTCATAGAGAAAGGAAGGCTTGAATTATTCAACCTAGATGAGCGTTAGATGGATCCCAGCCAAGCTTTTCTGAACTGAGAATTTATATTGCACTTTAGAACAATGTTAATAGAAATGGTTTTTTTGTTTGTTTGGAGTTTTTTAATATATAAAATATCCTTTAAACAAGGAACTCAAGAAGTTTGCACTGCGTAATGTAGGACAGATCTGGCCCTATGGAGAGCAGGGCCCAAGGACGGGATGGAATGCAAGGATGGGTGGGGGGGCAGGGGGGAGAAGCCAGGCATAGGAGCAGGTTCCAGGATGGGTGAGAGCCCTCCACAAGTGGCTGCTTCAGTGGCAGGGTGCCCCCCTTCCCAGAAATGCTGGCCCCGGACAGATCCACGGGGTGTCATACTGTGCTGTAGCAGGATCAGGTAGCCGTGCTTTCCTGTGGGTCACAGGGCAAGTGGAGCTCTCCCTCCTTCTCCCCTTCATCCCCTACATCCTGGCCCATTCCCCTGCCCTGGACTTTCCTCAGGGAACTTTGGTCCAACTTAAGGCAGGGCCTGATGTAGGATGTGACTCTGTCTCTGAATGGAATTCAAAACAATGTTCAGCAGATTTGATCTTTCCATGTGTTTAGAGACAAAATGCACTTTTAGTTCCTTTTTTCCTTCTGTGAGCAATGGTGAAGCAAAGTAGTCATGAGAGAGGGAACTAGATTCTGCTTCACCAAGAAAGAACATGAACTGAAGCCAATGAAGTCAACTGAAAGAATCCCCAATGGACTTTGGATTAGCTCACAGCAGAACTACAAATTTGGGGCCATCTGAATTTCACTTCATGATTTGAAGATGATCCAGGTGCTCAGGTGTTATCAAGGTCTAAATTTGTTCCTTGTGGCAATGCTGAACATAAACACGGGTGTTTATAGGCATGCAGGCTCCATATTCGGGGGGCGCCCCTGGCTGGGATAGGTAAGGGAACAGAATAAACATTTCCCCAGCTTGACCGAGTACATTTGCCTGACATTTTCTCTAGCCTGATCCGGGAATAAACATTTCCTCAGCTTGACCTGCTCCTGCACTGTGACTGGTGCCTCATCCCCTGCCATGATGGGCAGCACGTGGAAACAGTTGCGTCCACCTTGGGCCTGAACTGTGGGCCTGGTTCCTTCCAGGCCAGTTGCCTACCCCGCCAGGGTCTGTACCAGGCCCACATCTAATGGCCCAGAAACAGATGCGCGGGTGAGGTGCTGGCCCAGGCAGGCTGAATTGGGCCAGCATCATGTCTGTTAATACCCCACAAGACAGCAAGGGTGGGGTAGAATATTCTTCTTGGAAAGATGTAGCAGACTCATGAATTTTACTCCTTAAAGATACACACATTTGTTGGCAAATCTCCGGGTATGCCAAGAAGATGGGAGCCAGTACATGGGGATGAAAGGAACTGAGGGGATGAGGGGAATGAAAGGATCTGGCGTGGAGCTAGGGATATAGCAGAGACAACTTGCTAGAGGTCACCCAGAGAACCTAGAGTTTAACTCACGTCTCCTGGCATCTTAAGCCCAACATGCTTGCCCCACCCCAGATCCTCTCATCCCCATGCCTCCAGCTTCTCACCCCAAATCCTTTCACCCTCTATAACCCTGCTCCCCACACCCCAGATACTCTTGCCCCCAATACCTCCAGCTGCCCCCACCCCTGATGTAGTGGGCTCATGGGTGGCCAAAGCGTGCTACTGCCACTGCCATCTTCCCCAGGATTGCACTGCCCATAAGGAGGGGAGCAGGGTTATAGAGGGTGGGGGGCAGCACTGATCCAGCTAGAGGGGAGCAGATTTTCAGAGGGGCTGGGACCCAAATGGGGGGGGGGATGTTCCACCAGCAGCCGGGGAGGGCGGGTGAGGAGCGGAGGGGCTTCGGCTTAGATCGAAGGGGGGTGGGGCTGGCCTCGTACACTTACCTCTCATGCTTCTGTGCTGCAAACTGCAGTCCCTTCTTGTGTTGCTGCCCTCACTTGAAAAATTGAAACAAATGGTTCCTGCGCATGCACAGGCAGGTCAGGGAGCACACAGGAGCCCGGGATCGACTCAGCAATGTCGCACCATCGACAGGCGATTGCAACTGACATTCTGAGCACTTCTGTCATAGGGTATCTCACACCTACCCACTAAAACCTGCCTCGTGGCACCTTAAAATGGAGGCAGCTCTGCTTACTCATGAAGCTGCTGATAGCCAAATGCCAGTAGAAGAAGTATGGTAGACACAGTCCTCTGTTTAATTTCAGCCCATAACCCTTACTTACATTCTCCTAGTTTCCAAACCTGGGTGGGGTAGGGGAGTGTGACAAACAGCTCTCTTGCCTTGCTACTTCCCTGCAGGATCAGGGCCATCTACTTCCTATCACTCTCTTTGTGTCCCAAATATCAGACTACAGACTGTTCAGATGGCTCCTTCACCCATTTTTATTACACCACGTGCACACAGTTCATATTATAATCTTTGGCACTTTTCCTTCTTCTTCCCTTCACTACTTGGGTTGGGGTTTATACCTTTGGGTATTCAGCCCTGGGTACTGTAGCTCTGGCTCCTGCCTGTTGGCTGGTTTAGCTACCTCTCTCCACACCTTGGGCCCACCTTGGGTCCTTGCCTTCTAGACCCAAAACAGCTCCCAGCATGAGCCCTCCTACTCAGGCGTCTCATCTAGGGCCAAAACGAGATTTTGCCAGAATGGGAAATCTTGTCGAAATCCTGGTTCCTGATACCATCTAAGTTAAATTAAGAACCTCTCGGTTCTCGGTAATGTCTTGACCAAGATTTTGTTTCTTGCTTTACCGACTTTCCGCTTACTAGGCTCCCATTTACTGCTTTGCAGTTTACTGCTTTGCCGTCCATTTCAAATCCCAAGAGGTAATACCAGTGCAATACTACATTTCTTGCACTCTGTTTTTCCTTGTACTTCCTTGTTGCTCATTGACTGGTACATAATTCCTTTACTAATCTGCAATCCAGTTGCAGATTGGTCAAAGTTCAGGGAACTACACAGAACAACAATTCTGACTGGAGGCACTGGAGTGGAGGTTAAGGGATGGGCTATTCACACAGTGATTTTCTCAGAAATACAGAAACAACAACCCGAAAGTAAAACAGTACCCTTAACAATGCGGTAAGCAGTAAATGAACGGTATACAGTACATGGTAAGCAGAAAGTCATTAAGTCAGGATGATATCTTGAGGTATTGCAAGGATTGAGAAATCACATCAGCATCGGGAAACAATCAGGAACTTGATCCCAGTTCCCAATATGGTGAAATTTCTTGTGAACAGCAATTTAGCTACTCATTTCAGCCTTATTCTCATCCCTTTGGCAGCTTGCAGCAGCCTGGCTCTTCATCTATTCCCTCTTTATACCTCACCAAAGGCCTGGCTAGCCTTATAGAGCCACCACCTGTTCCTCACAGGGTGGTAGGAGTGTTTCCCCTGCTCCCTGCCTTTTTACACCAAAGATGTTTGACACCATGAGGGAGCAGAGTGTCCAGCCTTGCTCTGATATAGTGTGAGAAACATTGCTCTTGTGGTAAGTGTCTAAGGTATCTTGCGGTATTTTTGATCCAGCCAGAACCACAGGGAGCTGGAAGGTCTGGTGAAAAAGCTCATTCTCAGGAAATCTGGTGTTTCGTTCTGCTCTCTGTTGGCAACTGTGTGCACTGTTCATCTTCTTATTTGTGGGCAAGGAAGGAAGAAATATTCTAGGCTTTTTGGACTAGACTAAAAGAACCATGTTTTCTGGCAATGAAAACTATGGTAATGGAAAAAAATGTGGTAAAACTGATGCTACTAAGCACACACAGGCAAGATCCCTGAAGAGGAGAGGGACGTAGTAGTACATCCCATTTAGGAAATCATCCATGAATTCTCCCATGCTGAGCTTCGTGAGGCATCAGAAGCTGGGACCCACTAAGCAGACCAATTCAGATACTTGCACTTCACTGTCCATGGCCCCTCTAGGCTCTTCCAGCAGCTAGGATGACAAACTGGGATGTGTGAATGTATTGCTCATACCCCATCTTGCCTGTCACACATCCCTAATAAATTTCTTGCAAAGGGGAGTCCTGCAGAAATTGGAACAGTGCTTGCTACACAAACTGTACACTTGCTGGGGCAGCCTATATGCCTGGGAGATTCCATTGAGCCTTATTGCTGCTCTATTGCTCCTTTACACCTGCAGAGCTGGTACAAAAGGGGCCATACGGCATTTTGGATTCAGCCATTAAACTAGCCCAGCATCACCAAGCACACAACTGCAGTGCCCTTTCCCAGATTAATACAAGCTAGCTTGCTCATGAGGTCCCATATATCCAGTGGTTTCAGGTGGATCCAACTGCCACAAGAAAAATACCAGGAGAATGGTACTTTGGCACATAGCCAGGAATTGTTCCTGCCTGTGGTCAGAATGCGGCAGACGTCCTCCAGTATGGAAGCGATCCAAACCACACAGCATAATCAAGGGACAGGTTCCCAGCTGATTAGCATGCTGGTCCCACTAAGCGGTATACAGGACCATGCTGTTTCTTTCCTGTGGGCATGTGTGGAGGCAGGGAAAGTCATGGGCACATGACTGGCTCCCACAAGCCCATCTATCTCCTAGCTTGACTGTTCCCTGGCTGCCAGACCTCTCAGCATTTCATCCTGTGTGAGGATCTGCCTACGGTGATGTCACGTTATCAGATACACAATTCCTATCTGCTGATGTCAGCACTAAAAGCGGGGAAGGAAAATTGTCTTTTAGCTTAAGCTGTTGTAAATCAGCCCAGTAAACCGGGCTATACATTACGCTTTTGTTACATTGAAAGTTAAATTACTAGGAAATGAATGGTGGATAATAATTCCCCATGTCACTGAATTCCCTGCTTCTCAGCAAAATACTCACTCACACAAACAGGTTTATGGCCCTTACTTTATCACTGTGGAAGAGGCGCTATCTAGTGGCCATAACCTGCCAAAGAGCTGCCATCTAGGACAACATGATGAAGAGTGAAGTATGCATCTGTCTGAACAAGGGGAGAGTTTGTTTTGAAAGGATGACATGTTCATATCGGTTCTATTATTCTGGTCAGTCTTAAAGGCAAAGTATTATGCTTCTGAAAAACCCCAAAGGGCCTGATTCTTGCATCACATTCACTGGGTGATACTGGAGACCATTTAGTTACTTCCGTTTTGCAGTGGAATAAAAAGAGAACTAGGCTCTCAATGTCTTTTGCTACTTATTTAAAATACTGCTAATTAAAGTATTAAGTCATGTTTGTCACATGTTTACAGCTGAATTCACTCAGGGCTAGAATAATAACTAGCAGTTCCATTCCTAACATGTAATGATCTATGATTTCAGTGTCCACTCGCATCAAGTGGTTCATAAAAGCTGGGAACAGCACCAACTCTTCTTTTGGAGCCCCGTTTTGTGAGGCAGGGCGTTATGCGTTTAAAACTGCAGAATGACTTCCATATCCGATTGCCTACTGGTTCTTTAACAGCTGAAAGTGCACAACTCCATGAAACTAAATGCTGTACTGTGAAGCAAAACTGCCTTCATGGCAGACTTCCATGTCTGTGTTTATGTGTGTGTGTGTGTCTATGGCCACGTTCTGATGAACAGAATTAAACCGAAGGAACTACTTCAATTTAGTTAAGTCAAAATAACTACTGCACTTTGGTAGCATTCAGACAAACGGTGAAAACCAAAGTAACTACTTTGATTTAATTAAATCAGACAGTAAATAAATAAAAATTAACTTCTCTGATTTAATGACTTCAGGTGCGGTGCCTTCCACCGCTCCTCACTGTTCCCTGGGACACACAGAGGACAGACAGGGCAGGCCTGGAGAGAATGGCAGCTGTGATGCCTTGCCCTGTTTAGACACCACAGCAACTCCGTGGTGGTGCTTGCCCACACAGTGGATCTGGATCCCATGTGGGGCAGTGGATGGCAAACGAGTAGCGACCATGTAGTTGCTGAGCTTAGGGTTTAAAATTCATGTTATGCTGGGTGAGTGTTTCACTGTAACACCCCTTGCGTAATGTATAAAAACACCCTAGAAGGAGGAGAGAGTGAGCTGGTTGAGAACCAGAGCAGAGGGCGCTCTGTCTCCTTTATAACTTACAGCGTTTGATCGGAAGGGGTAATGCAGCCTGGAGCTGTATTATTTTTGTGGAAACCCCTCCCAACGTAAGGATTCTGAACACAGCCCTGACCGGGGGGGATGTCTTGTGGCATTATTCCAAACACTATCCAAATAAGCACTTTAGGAAAGAGAATAACTCCCAGCATCTTCCATGTTGACTTAACATGGAGGATGTCCTCGGGGACCCTGCTACTGCTAGCCCTTACACTGTCACAGATTTCCTTACTGGAGCCTGTGTTGAAGAAGGAAGCCTTGTTTGATGGACACTAGAGCGTTGTGCTTCTGTGAAGCTTCTACACCCTGCTCCACACTATGCTACCCAACTCCACTTCCATTTTTTCTTGAGTTGTAGGTACACAATTGCTCAAACTTTTATCTTACTATATGCTGATTATACTCAGCTGTACCTCTCATTTTCAACTGACCCAGGTCCTGCCGTCTCATTGCTTTCCCAGTGTTTGGAGGCCATGGCAGATTGGATGAGCCAGAGCTGACTGAAACTAAATCCTGATAAGACGGAGGTGATGGTGGTGGGGCGGGCGGGGGAGGTTCTGGCCCCCCTTTGGGTGGTGGTGGTCCATCCTCCTATTGCCCAGCAGGTTCGGAGTCTGGGGGTGGTGTTGGACTTGGGTCTCCATCTGGATTGGCAGGTGGAGGCGGTGGGTAAGACCGCCTTTTACCAGCTGTATCTGGTACGGAGGCTGTGCCCATACATTTCCAGGCTTGACCTGGCCACCCTTATCCATACCTTCATCACCTCAAGGCTGGACTACTGCAATGCGCTCTATGTGGGGCTTCCCTTGTTTCTGGTTCGGAGGCTGCAACTGGTGCAGAATGCAGCGGCCTGTCTCCTTATGGGGACTGAGCAACGGGAGCACATAACACCAGTGCTCCATGCTCTGCACTGGCTGCCTATAGCGTACTGAGCCAGATTCAAGGTGTTGGTATTGATCTATAAAGCCCTGGGCCCCTCATACCTCGGGGACCGCCTCACCCTCTGTGTCTCAGAGTGATCCCTTCGGTCCACTGGGGGCGCCTTCTTGGAGGTCCCCCGGGTGAGATGCGGGGTACAATAGAGAGAGCGTTCTCGGTGGCCAGGCTGCGATTCTGGAACTCCCTCTTGGAGGAAGCCCACCTGGCCCCAGGTCTGCTGGTGTTTCGTCAAGCCTGAAAGACCTGGCTGTTCGCCCGGGACTTCGGAGGGGAGGGTTGGGTAGCTGTGGATGGGGGTGGGGGGAGGTGTGGATATGGGATTGTTTTTAATTTATTGATGATGGTGTTTTTTAAATATTGTTTTTATGAATTTTATTGTATTGTAAGCCGCCCCGAGATGCCGTAGGCATGAGGGGGGCGCTAAAAAATGCTTAAAATAAAAAATAAAATGTATATAAAATAGCAGGGTGTGTGGACCTGGGACAAATCTTTTCATGATCCGTGCTCCACATAGGTTAGCCCCCAAGCAGGACTTTATCTCCAGTGTCCATCCTTGGGGTCTCTCTGGCCAGGCACAATTCCTCCTACTGCCAGGTAGCACCCCATCCCTGGCTATCGTTCTTACTCTGGCCTCCCTGGTCAGGCATAGTTCCTCCTGCAGCCAGATAACCATGTCCTGGTTCTGCCTGTACTGAAGCCTTCAGCTTCTGGACTGGCTCAGTCACTTCCAGGTACTTCATTGCTAGGCTCTGCTGGAGGCACGCCCAGCTGAGGCACCTCAAGATACCATCCTGTGCCACCTCAGTGGCTATGCCCTCCAGGCCGGTGCTACTTCCTCTTAAAGGGCCAGGCTCAGGCACCCAGCCTGCCCCTGGGATATGGGAGAAGTTTACAAAATTATGTAAACTTAATGCCTTTCATACTTTTATGTTCTGATATTGCTTTCCTTAAAGCACCAGTTCCAAGAGTCCTCCTCCCCCCCTCCACCTCTGGGGACAACCAAAATGCAGGGTCCCTCAGCAGTGGGGGTAAGGAGTGCATTGGGGCCCCATTTTACCTTTGTCCCTGGCTCCACACATTTTAAGACTGACCCTGATTGTGCCAACAATTTTACCTGTGAGTAAGTAGCAGGCTACTATAGAAGATAAATAAATAAAGACTGGATCTATTTATTTATTTATTTAATTCCATTTATATGCCGCCCCCTATGCCTACGGCATCTCGGGGTGGCTTCCAACATAAAGCAAACAATATAAAAATCCACACATATTTAAAACAATTTTAAAATACCCCCATACAAAAATTTAGCCCACCCTCCCCTCCCCGCCTCTGAAGGCCTGGGA
>QEPC01013957.1:2709505-2720864 GCA_003113815.1 Sphenodon punctatus
GTGTCTGTTGACCAAAGGGGCCCCCGGGCGCCCTGGCCTAGCAAATGGCCCCAGCCAATGGCCGATACCCTTCGGGTGTTGCCCTTTGTGCTGACACCCAAGGGCAGGTGCCCACAGGGCCCTGCTCTGGGTGTTATTACCTGGGGAAGGGGAGGGAAAAGCAGCGTGGCAGCAAACTCCTCCAGTCAATGCAGCCCCACTCCCCACAGCACCAGACACAGCTTGAAGCTGCCCAGCCCTGGGTGCTATTACCTGGGAAAGGGGAGGGAAAAGCAGAGTGGCAGCAAGCTCCTCCAGTCGATGCAGCCCCACTCCCCACAGCACCAGACACAGCTTGAAGCTGCCCACAGGGCCCTGCCTTGGCTGTTATTACCTGGGGAAGGGGAGGGAAAAGCAGAGTGGCACCATCATATGCTGTAAGCCATTGTAATAGACCTGCATCCGGGTGAGATATCTTAATATCCCCAAAAGAGGGAAACCTGTGATTAAGGTTGTGGCCTGAGGTTCTAGCAAATTAGATTCCTAATTATTACTTAATTTTTTAAAATTATTTTTAAATTTTTTAATCACACATGTAAGAACATAAGAAATACCATACTGGGTCAGGCCAATGGTTCATCCAGCCCAGCATCCTGTCTATGACAGTGGCCTCCTTTGATTGCTTCAGAGAAGTGTACCGGAAGTTGTAACAGAGTGATCCATTCCCTACTATTTACTCCCAGCTCCCAACAGTCAGCGGTTACATCCCCCAACCAACTCAACTAATAGCCATTTATGAACCTAGCCTCTAAGAAGTTTTCCAATCCTTTAAACCCAAAACTTCACACTAGGGATGGGACTTCCGGTTTTGGTTTTAACCGAAACGGCCCAATGATAGCTGTTTCGATTAAAACTGAAGGATCCGAAAATTGGACCTGCCTTGGCTCCCAGTTTTTGGATCTTATGTTCCCATTGAAGTCAATGGGAAATCCTCCCATTGACTTCAATGGGAAGAGCGAGCCAGCTGGGGAAACCTATACCTCCACCCCCCCACTGCTGACATCAGAGGGTGGTGGTGGTGATCCATTACGCGTAACACCCCCACCCCCTGGGCCTGTGTACTTACTGCTGCTGGTCTGGGTCTGGAAGGTGGGGGTGAGTGAGGCTCCGCTGCCGGTTCTGCTGCTCGTGGCCAGGCCTCCTCTGCTGCTGACTGGTGGTGGGATCTGACTCCGTTGCCAGGCCACCAGGCCTTCTCTGCTGCGGGGCAGTAGAGAAGGCCTGGCCGCTTGGCAGTGGAGCCAGCTCCCACCACCAGCCAGCAGCAGAAGAGTCCTGGCCGCCGGCAGTAGAGCCAGCTCCTCCACCGGACAGCCAGGACTTCTCCTCTTCTTCCTGGTCCACTGGTCCACCGCTGGTCTGGAGAATGAAGAGAACACTGCCATTTCAGCAGAGTACATGCACAAATGACCACCAAGGCCATTCTGTGCATGTGCAACCGTAATCCAAAATGGCACCGGCAGTCCGGCGGCCTAGCAATGGAACCAACTCCTGCCACTAGCCAGCAGCAGAGGAGGCCCGGCCACCGGCCCGCTGTTCCTCACCATCACCCTCTGAACCCAGACCGGTGGTGGTAAGTGGTAAGTACATGGGCCCGGGAAGGGTGCAAGGGGGGGGGATAGGTAAAGCTGGGCCCCAGCAGGTGGGGGTTGGGGTGTTAGGAGTAATGGATCACCCTCTGAGGCCAGGAGTGAGGTGGTGGGGATGGGTCTGTTTTGTTTTGTTTTTTCAGTCCTGGATCCCTGGGTTGCAGCTGGTCGATCCTTGGTTCTCCTTCCCACTGAGGTCAATGGGAAAATTTCCCATTGACTTCAATGGGAAAAAGAACCGAGAACCGAAACTGATAGAAAAACCCGTGCCTAAATTCAGGGATCAGAAACCAAAATAAAACCGAGACTGAAATTAGGCCCTGTGTCCCACGCCTACTTTATGCCATCCTCTGGCAACAAGCTGCACAATTTTGGGGTTGTTTTAAATCTGCCGACAATTTCATAGAATGTCCCCTAGTTCTAGTATTATCTAAGAGGGTAAATAACTGCTCCCTATTGGGTGGGGGTGTTACACGTAATGGATCCCCACCACCACCCTCTGATGTCAGCAGTGGGGTGGTGGGGGTATAGGAGGTTTCCCCAGCCGGCTGGCTCTTCCCATTGAAGTCAATGTGAGGTTCAACACCACACATAATTTTGTAAACTTCTATCATATCCCCTCTCAGTCTCTTCTCTGTGGCTTTCTGTTTTGTGTGGGCAAGTCAATAGTCTCTCTGACTTTGGTCCCCATGAACAAAATGGGGATAACACTCTACCCCACAAGGGTGTTGTGAGGTGTTCAAATACAGATGCAGGTCATAAAACTAAGATAGATAGCCATGGCCATAATTTTTCTTGATTAACCCTAACTTGAGGATCTTCATTGCAACACAATAATAAAACTGAAAGAAACAGCAGTGGCCCTCAGCATTGTGTATACTCTCACTTTGCACCTTCCTCTCCATATAAAACCTCCTCTACAATTTTACACTTCAGTAATGAATAAAGATGTGTAAGAAATGAGAGAAGAAAAGATATGTCTGTGGAAAGAACTGATTGTGTGAGCTAAAAAACGGCGAGAGATGACTTTTCACTTGTGAACATCTTTCTCTTTTATAAACACTGTAAAACATCATTTGCTATTACAAATTAATGTGAGTGTGGCTTTTTAAAAACAAACAAACAGAAAATGCTTTGTTTCTCAGAGGTACCATATATACCACATGCTGCAGTTGCTATGGTAATTCTCGTGTTTTATTGAATAGCACTGTGAGGGGTTACAGAGAAATAATCTGACTAGCCATAGTGTTTGTTAGATGAATATGCCCGGCTATTTATAAAAGTCTCCATGAAGCACTCTAAGAAAATAAATGTTGGGGTTGGGGGGGGGGGCATTTTTTCAAAGCCAGTGCATCCATTTCCCTTTTATTGTAAGCTGCATTCTCTGACCCTTAGAGTAAAAGGAAAACTATTATGTCAGTTTGGAGCTTTGTAAAAGCATTTATTTTCACTTTATTAGTTTACTGGAGGGTGCTGTGAAGAGCTGTTTACAAATAAATGAACTGGAGAGGAGACAAAATTGTAACCTCTAATCCATTGCCCTTCAAACGGGAGTCCTCAGATCTGAATCCAGTCCCACCATTTTGTTTCCTGGCAGGATTTTTTTTTAAAAAAAAACACAAACAAAAAGAGAAGGAGCTTGTTTTCTAGCTCTGGGTTGAATTTGGTCCAGTGTTTCAGGAAGAGTAATTTGGCTGAGAAGGCAGAAATCCTGTGAGAGCAAATTATCTTCTGCATAAAAGGCTCATAGTTTTTTCCCCATGCTTTTCAGCCATGTTATGGTCTCAGACCCTCGCCTAAAAACATAATCTATATCTGAGCATCAGCTCCACAGCCTGCCTTTGAAACTGAACATAGCAATTAGTGGAGCTATCCATCCAAGGAATGTTTCTGTGCAGTGTAAATAAATTAACAGGAATTAATGAATTCTACTAATTAATTTTATTGCTGCCAATTAATGAAATTTTTTTACCACATGCACAACATAAATTATTTGCCTGTTTCATTATCTATGTGGAGATCACTCAGATGTTATATCAAGATCACACATAAAAAAGGAAGACTTGTATATCAAGGGGGGGGGCACTTTCCCAATAACCTTCAAATCCTAAAGGCATAGGAATATTTTAAGCAGTGCCATTATTCAGAATGATGACCAGTGATAAGGACTTCAATAGACATCTAGTGTCTTGCTCCAGGTATCTGGTCATCTTGCCGCCTTCAATGTATTTGTCACCGCACCCTGGAAGAAGACAGGGAGACTGAGGGTGATTTCAGACGTTACGACGGGCCCCATTCACCATGGGCCGTGGGGTGGTTCGGACCACGGCCCGGGGTGAAGGGGCGTGCGAACAGATGTGCGCCGCCTCACCCTGGGCCGCAGGGACCGGCGAACCACGGCCCGTGGTGAATGGGGTCCGCTGTAACGTCTGTCGGTGCACCACAGATCGCGGTGGGGGTGGGGTTGGCGGTGTAGCGTGCTGCCGCACGGCCCCACCCCCTGCATTCCACAATGCCCCCCCCCCGCCGGATGGGCAGCATGAGCAGCCAATCCGGCCACTCCCAACACCTCGTTCAGGGGGGAATGGCTTCCACCACCGGTAGGGGTAAGTGAACAGAAGAGACGTTTCGTTCACTCCTGACGTGGTGGCCATTTACCACACTTCTGGACCCGCTCACGTTCTCAGGTTCAGAAGTGTGGTGAATGCAAACACGGCCCACGTTTGACTGTGGTGAAAATCTGGCGGGTAGCAAACAGATGTGCACCACAGTCAAACGCGGGCCGCGTTTGAGTGTGGTTCAGGCGTGGTGAATCTTGGATTCGTCACGTCTGAAATCACCCCAAAATTGGGTTTAACAGACCGCATTCTTTATTGACATTTGTTCAAGTCAAGGGGAACAGTTTTCCCCTGCCAAACTGGTCCGACAAAGACACCATGCCATGTCTATGAGGGCGGCCTGGTGCACAAACAGGTACCTGCTCAGGTCTTTCCTTGACTAGATAAACTAGCCCCCCCCCCCTTGTCCCCACGCCCTAGCCCAAGATGAACGACTTGAGTTGGGGAACAACAAATGGTCACGCTGCAGTGACCTCTGGAGCAAGGATAGCAGGGCTGCAGGCTACAATTTGGGTGGAGGTGGAGAGGGGGATTCTTACAACACCCTTATGAGGTCTGGAAATACCATCTTCATTTTATAGATGGGCAACTGAGACTAGGGTCACTCCAGTTTTTAACCAGAGTCTCCAGATTATAGCCCATCAACTCTAGGTTTTGAGTGAAGCCCTGATCCAGAGAAACTGGGGCTTATGGGGATGATGGAGGGTAGAGCCACGATTGCAATTGCACAATTTTCCCTGCCCCTCCCCCCACAGTAATGTGTGAAAGCACCCAAAGCTTGCTTTCTGGTGTTACATGAGAGGGGGGTGTCACGGGTTGGAGAGTCCGCACCCCCACTTTGCCAGGTTTGAGTGACTCAGTTTCCCTTGCTCACAGCCCGCTTGAATTAGTTTCTCTCTCTGGCTAATTCAAGTCTTCCGCAGGGACAACTCCCTTGTCACTCAAGGGCCCGATCCATCCCGTTTACAGACTCTTTACTCTCTGGGTTCACAAGAGCTTGAGAACTCTTGTTGCTCACATGTGTTCCAATGTTAGTCACAGACACTTCTTCATAAAGATAAGAAGTAAGTTTATTTATTACATAAGCAAGATAGTTGATACAGAGTGGTTACTAGAAATCAAAGGTAAATATAATGCATTTCTGATCTATACTGGTTGAGTTCCTAAATAAGCATCTTACCCTACAAAGGTCCATAAGTTTCTCTCAGTCCTTTGGTGTAAGCGACTGGGTCTCCAGACTTAGTTGGTAGAAAGCACACTGTTACATGTGTGTGACCCTATGTTCCTCCGTGACAGCCCCCTTGTAAGATTGCTTGTGAAGCGGGCACGACAGAGTACCGTAACATGCTTAGACTGGTGTGTCCCTGCGTGATAGTGCGTCTGCAAGCACATTCTGTTTTCCTTTTACGTGTTCAATTCTCATGTCAAACTCCTGCAAGAACAGGCTCCATCTCAGCAGTTTGGAGTTGGAGTCTTGCACACTATTGAGCCATTTTAGGGGTGAGTGGTCGGTGTGGACTGTGAATGTTCTATTAAATATTTACGGTTTAAGTTTCTTCACAGCCCAGACTATGGCCAGACACTCTCTTTCAATAGTTGCCAGATTATTTTCCCTTGGGAGCAGTTTTTTACTAAAGTATGCAATGGGACGGTGTATTCCCTCCTCCTGTTCTTGTGTGAGGGTTGCTTCCAGGCCTGTGTCAGAGGCATCAGTCCAGATATGGAATTCTTTCTCATAATCCGGACTGATTAACACTGGTGCCTCAGACAGAGCCTTCTTAAGTTTGTCAAACGCGCTGTTGAACTCATCTGACCATTGTACCGTCTCTGGGCATCGTTTCTTGCATTTGTCCAGTTAAGGGGGTTGCTATGTCACTGAAGTGTGGGACATAGCGGCGGAAGTAAGTAGTCATGCCTATGAACCTCTGGATCTGTTTCTTGGTTATGGATGCAGGCCAGGAGCAAATAGCCTCTACTTTGTCTTTTCGAGGACACAATTTGCCACTTCCCACTTTGTGCCCTAAGTATGTAACGGTACCCATAGCAACTTTACACTTTACTGGTTTTATTGTTAGTCGTGCCCCCTTAATCCTGTGTAGTACCTTGTTTACGTGTGTCACATGTGTATCCCATGTTTCACTGTAGATCACTACGTCATCTATATAAGCCAAGGCAAAATCGCGCATCCCTTCTAGGATGTGATCCATTAACCTCATGAATGTAGACCCACTATTCTTTAACCCAAAAGTGAATTCATACAGGCCCTTGTCAGTTATGAATGCCGTTTTGGACCTGTCTCCCGGGTTCATTTTAATTTGCCAATACCCCGCGGTCACGTCTAAGGTAGTCAGATAGTTAGCCCTGGCAATCCTTTCAATCATGTCATCTGTTCTAGGCATGGGATATGCATCTGACACGGTTATGGCATTTAGTTTGCGATAATCTACACAGAATTTTATGGAGCCATCAGATTTAGGCACTAAAACCACAGAGCTCGCCCATGGACTATTTGAGACCTGTATGACTCCCAGTTTCAGCATTTCCTCAATCTCCTAGTGGATCTGTGTTTGGATTTTCCCGTTTGTGTGAAAGGGACTGGACCCTTGGTTCCTGTCTCAATGGCGTGCACAATAATATCTGTTCCCCCAGGTTTGTTTGAAAAGATTCCTTTGCATTCCTGCAGGAGTTACATAATCTCTTGCCTTTGGGGGGTGCTGAGGTCTGTGGAAATGCCAATTTCCTCCAGAGATTCAGTTCCTTGGCTCTCCTGCAGGAGGTTTGGTAGGGGGTCATTCAAGCCGTCAGCTGTGGCATCTCCTTCTACCACTGCAGTGAGACAAGCCTGTATGTCCCTATCATGGTACTCTTTGATTCTATTTATGTGAAATTCTTGTGCCTGTGTTCTGGAGTTGGGTTTGTTCACACAATAAGTGACCTCATTCTTCTTATCAATTATATGATATGGGCCATCCCAAATGACTTGCCCGCCCACCTTTTTAGTTGGTTTCATAACTTGCACGGTGTCTCCTGGGTTATAAGATCTGTCTTTGGCTTTCTTGTCATATGTTATTTTCTGGGCCTCTTGGCTACTGGCCAGGTTCCCTTGGGCCTCCTTTAACATGGAGGTTATTTTCTCTCTGAATTGCTGGACATACCTGGTTACAGGTTGTCCTTCAGTTTCCTCTAAGTTTTCCCAGGAATCACTTACCAGGTCTAGGGGACCTCTCACATTCCTCCCGAATAGCAATTCAAAAGGAGAATAGCCGGTAGATTCCTGGGGTATTTCCCTATATGCAAATAGGAGGTATGGCAACAGTTTGTCCCAATTATTTGCTCTGTTGCTCATAAAGTTAGTTAGCATTTGTTTCAGTGTCCCATTAAATCTTTCCACTAACCCTTTTGTTTGGGGGTGATATGGAGCTGTCTTTATGTGCTTCACATCACATATCTTCCAGAGCTGCTGGAAGATATTGGAGAGGAAATTTACCCCTCTGTCTGTTATGATCTGTTTGGGAAAACCCACCTTACTGAAAATATCCATTAATACATCGGCTATACTGGGATGTCCACATTCCTCAGTGCTGCAGCTTTGGGATATCTAGTGGCATAATCTACTACAACTAGTAGTTATTTTTTCCCAGAGGTGGAGGCTTTTCTCATGGGACCTACAATATCTATCCCCACCTTATAAAAAGGCACTTCGATAATAGGGAGGGGGTGTAAGGGCACCTTTTTGGGGTCGTTCCCTTTCTTGTTCCTCTGGCAGGAGTCACACACCTTGCAGAATTCTTTAACATCTGCTTTCATGTCTGGCCAGTCAAAGTTTAATTGTAGCCTTTGCAACGTTCTCTTAACCCCAGGTGTCCAGCAAAGGGAGAGGAATGTGCCAATTTAAGCAAGTCCTCTCTGAACTTCTTGGGCACCACTACTGTCTTGGGTTGATCCTGCCCCTTCCCATCACTTTCCTGCAGTAGGCTCTTATAAAGTAACCCATTTTCTCAGGAGTATTCTACCCCATGTACAGTTTTACAGTTCTCAATTATAATATTACATACATGTGGAACCTTTTGCTTTATATATTTACTAGGCTTGTAGTGTACATGTAGGACCGTGTTACACGTGTGTGACCCTATGTTCCTCCGTGACTGAGGGAACTTGTGAAATCATGACCAAGGCTCTGTAATTGTGGGGATTAGCTCCTATGAGAATGCACTAATTCCCCCTAATCATGCAAGGGCACACGTCCTTGTAAAGACTACATCTGGGGCCTCAGCAATGCGCAAGTGTTCTCATGTGCTAAAAGGGGATTAGTGCATTCTCACAGGTGCTAATCCCTGCAAATACAGAGTCAAGATCATGATTGCACAAGTCCCCCACCCCTTCGCCGCCATGTAATGTCAGAAAGCAGCCAAAGCTACTTCTCCTTCCTAGGGCTGAAATAAGAGTTAAATTAATTCTCACAAGAAACTCACGAGAATCTGCAGCCCTGGTGAGATCTCGCAAGATTCGCCTGAGAAACTAAAAATTCTCAAAACTCAAGATACGAGAAACTTGAGAATCTCAAAAATACCCCCCAAATGATCTACACATGCGCAAAATGGCCACACATGCGCAGAAGGGCCTTGGTGGCCATTTTTGCACATGTGCAGACCATTTTTTGGTCTCAACCTGCTTGCGAGACTCTCAAGACAATAAAATCTCGCCAAGAAGCCTATTCTCAATGAGATTTTCGAGAAGGGTGAAATCTTGTTTCAGCCCTACCCTTTCCCACAAGCAGGCAAATGGCTGTGAGCCTGAAGCCATGGAGAGGAAAGTTCTCTTGGATTTTTCTCCTGTCTCTTACCTCTGGACTCAGCAACAGTGCCCCAGTTGGAGCTGGGTAACTGCCACTGGAGAAACTCCCCAGCATTGGGCAGCAGGATGTGAGCAATGAACACAGAGGGAAAGCCCAGGATATAAGGAGTGGCCTAACGGAGTCAGACCAATGGTCCATCTTAGCCCAGTATTGTCACAACCTGACATGGTAGGAGGGTTTCAAACCTGGCTCTTCATGGTATCTGACAAAGGCCTCACCTAGATGTGCTACCTGGATCCCCAGCAGAAGCCCCATCCAGATGCCAGCGACTGAACTTGGGACCTTATACATGCAATGCATGTGCTCTACCACCTGAACCACAGTCCACCCCCGGAAATCAACCCAGGGTAGAGAGAGCTTTGTGTGGGGGAGCAGTCTGAATTTTGAGGATTTCATAGCAGTCCCCAGTCCCCTAGGGTTGCCAGACAAACATATTAAAAAGAAGGAGCACAGCAGTGCTTTAGAATAGGGAATAGTATCTGGGAACCCCACTCCCAAATGTCCTACAGGGTTGGGATCCAGACACCGCAAGAACAGAGAGCACACTAGCCCCCATGCCTCTCCTACACACAGAGTTGTCAGATCTTACAATTTTGCCACAAGGGATTAATTTTTGGGGAATTTTAAGGGTTAATTAAATTTGATAATTGGGAAACTTGTGATAAAACATTGGTGAATAAAATAGCTAAGACTTCTTACGATAGTAAAAGGGTGGGGAACCTTTTCCTTTTGGGGGCCACTTTGAAAATTAGTATAAGCTCTGAGGGCTGCAAAGAAATTGAGGATGGGTGTGCTTGAAGGGTACACTCTGTAAATAGAAGGTCCAGATCATGGATCTGTACCATGGATCTATCTCATACTGTTGTGTGCATGCCCATATTTCTGCTTCCTGAATCCTTAACCTGAACCATTTAAAAATCCACTTTTAGCAATCTCACATGAATGACATTTAGATGTGCCTCCCCACACTGGAAGTCACCCAGCCACCACTGGAAATAGTGGTGCTGGGTGGCTTGCACGTTCTTTTGAAAACCGGTTTTGTCAAATCCCGATATCAGTATGACAGGGAGCAGCCTTGTGGGACTGCTGCCCCTTTAAGAGCACGGCACCAGCTGGGTGACACTGGCGTGGGTCATGGCAAAGCCAGCCCATAGTTAGGGACCAGCCTGTGGCTGATATAGGCTGAAGAGTATAAAGGGGAGTGGGGCAGGACACTGGCCCTTTAAGGGCAGGCAGCCTGAAGAGCTGGCCATGCCCATTCCTGCTACATAAAAGGCTGCAAACCAGAGAGGGTTTCAGTCTATGCCTGGGACTGGGAGATGAACAGGCAACATCTCCTGGAGGCATTCAGCAGTGGAACTGTCCATGGTAATGAAACCCTGATAAAGTGGAGGAGGCTGCTTGGACTTTGCTGCTGGCCAGATTGTTGAAAGGCACCAAGCCTGGAACTATGAATGGGCAAACCAGTGGATGGATGCCTGGCTAGGCTGGGATTATAGTTAGGGCTTGGGATGCTGGAGGGGTTGAATGCCTGGCGTTAGTACCGCTGCCTGAAACTTAAATGCACAGCCACTGTTCATTATAAACAGGGGACTGCTGAAGCCCCAATTTTGAGGAAACCGCTTGACCTACATTTATGAAAATTTAACCATGGCAGTAAGTTGTGAGGACCATCATATCCACAAAGTTTGAAAAAGTTCCATTAGGAAAATAAAACATTATAACTGCTTAAACGTTAATTGGTTGTGGTCAAAATGCACACCATCATGTATTTGAATCATCAATATCTCCTCCCCCTGGATGAGTTGAGCCCCCAAACTTCACAGGCTTCGAGAATGAGATCAATAACAAGTGCTTTAGAAATATGATATTGATTGATGCAGCCCAAACGGAGTTATTAGTGATCAAAAAATCAGTTCTGCTGGTTCGCACATGCGCAGTAGAGCAGCTGCTCACCAGCAAAACACACCACAGTTCTGCTGGCTCGCACATGCTCAATAGAGCAGCTGCTGTTCTGCCTCGCTACCGGGGGTTGGGGCAGAATGTTCCTTACCCCGTGTCTGTCTCTCTGCAGGGACCCGCCGACCCGTGATCGCCTTCCAGGGCAGCCAGGGCGTGAGTGAGGGGGTGGGACACAGACCTCTCTGCAGGCGGCAGCAGCCCCCACATCTCGGCACATGCCCCGGCGCAACATCCCCTTGCCCCCCAACCCCTGACAAAGCCTCCCACCCCCCATGCAACATCCCCCTGCCCCAACC
>QEPC01013957.1:2732115-2755834 GCA_003113815.1 Sphenodon punctatus
ATGGCTGTGGGGAAACTCCTCCCCGCTTACCCCCAATTGGAGCGCTCCCACGTGGTCCGCCACGCCGCACTAGTGCCTGCGGGTGCGGCGTGACAACTACTACTGAAGTGGAGTAGTTTTTTAGTTTAATTTCAAGGTAATATCTTACCTTGATATGTATGTACGGTATGTCCTTGCCCTTTCTCCCCTCCAGATAACAGACAATAGAAGAGATATTCACATCAGGGAGTGACTTCTTCCTAAGAGAAATCTACAGGCTTCGGGAGATTAATATGCTTATGGGCCTAGCTAAAATAGGGAAAGGTGACACTGGTGCAACTGCACTGGGGACCAAGAGCCTGGGGGGACCTACACTGCTTGGTGCAGCTGAATCCCCTACTATTTAGAAAGGGATGGGGTGGGGATTTCGTCTACTACACTGGAGCCCATTCCAACCTAACTATACCCCTGAATATGTTGTCCTCCCAGAAACATTTCCCTCCCCTCCCCTGCAGTTCTACACTGCCTGGGATTCTGTTGTACTCTCCTTCCTGGAAATAGTATTTTCTCTCCCACCCCTGGTTTTCCTCCTCCCCCCGATCCCCTCCAGAATCCTTGTTTTGTCCAGAGGCTTCCTCTGGTTCCTCTATGGGTATTTTCAGATGTGACGAGATCACAGTGAACCACGCTGAATACCTACATGTGGTCACTGTGCCCTGCACGTCTGTTCAGCGGCCACCAGATGTTCGCCACACTGAATACCCACATGGGGTCAATTTCAACCACGCTTCCCGGGCTACCGGCGCGAAAATCCGCTGAAGTGGGTGAAAGTGATTCCAGGCGGGAATAAAAAAAAAGTAACGTCTGGTCGGCTATCACAGCAGTGGTGAACTCGGCCAGACGCTGCGGCGGCATTGGTCTCGCTGCCCGCCCGTCTCCCCAGACGGCGAGCGGCGAGGCAGCGTGGAGGGGGCGGGGCCGTGCGGCCGCACGTTGCGCCGCGCGGCCCCACCCCCTCCCTGATTCCCTGCCGGGATCCCTCGCACGTCTGTTTGCTATGCCTGGTTGATCCCAGCGGGGAATCTCCGGGTTGTTTTCGGGACGGGGCGAAGCCGCCCCATCACGTCTGAAAACACCCAGTGTCTTGGCATTGAACTTGACAGTGTGTGTATCTCTTTCTTTGACTTTTCTCAAACTCCTTCCATCTATGTGGTGTGGATCCTTTAAAATTGTTTCCCCAAACCTGCTCCTCCCTTCCTACTGCCTTTCAGACCTCAAGGTTTCATGGCAGCAAACTCACCTTTGCTGCTAGAGCAGTTTCTGCTACCGCCTCTTTTCCTGGTGTTATTTTATTTAAAGAAGTCCTGCAACGTGTTTCGTTTGAATTACCCTGAAGGTTTACATTGCTTATAATAAACTCATCTGTGCTCCCAACTTCTGTTTGTTATATTCAGTCTCCAGACAAAGAGGCGCAAGCAAGGGCACAAGTGTATGATTTGTGAATGGTGTGTGAGCCAGGGTTCAGACTCCTCGGAGCTTATAAAACACTTAGTCAAATCTCTTACCCCCTTCTTCTTCTTCTATGCATTTAAATTCAGAGTACAGTCAGGGACTGGGACACTTTGTTTTAGGAGATGTTTGTGCTGAAGGTAATAGGGAAAATGTAAATCAGCTGTTCCTTTCTTTCTGCTCCTGGACAGTAAGAACACAGGCAATTGTTATTCCAAGTATTTCACTGAATATGTAAAATCTTTCCTTTTAGAGAGGATTTGTTTAACCAAAGATTATCCAGCTTGCAAAGAGCTGTTTTGTAGAAAATTAAATCTCTGTAGCTCTTTCAGTTCGCTCCAGTGCTTGCCAGCTTCTCGAACCAGCTCCCTCTCCTTTCAGAGTGCTAGTAATAATGCCCATAAAATATCTGGGAAATGGTCCATTATAACCAAAGTTTCCATCCATTACTTCAAACCAGAAGAAAAGCATATGTTTGCTGTGGGGAATCTGTTACTGTCCATTATCACTGACGGCCCCCGATAAACATGTGGCAGAGCGCTAGGAGAAGTGCACTGCAGACAATAGAAATTGTTGCCTGCTTTCAAAAATTAAATTTCCCCAGATGGATGCCTTTGAAAGCAATTTAGTGCTGCCCCACTCCCCGCCTTCTACAGCATGTGCAATCTGCTACCAACTTGCCAGGATGCCTGATTGTGAGCAAAGACTGAATCATCGGTGCCTCACAAAGGGATTCCCTCTTCTCCCACTCCCTTTCTCCCAATATTGACTAAACTAGTTTCTCTTATTTTTAGAAGGATAACACTGTTCTCCCGGCCACCTGCTTGATCTTTGAATGGAACGTGTTTGTATACAATCAAGAGATATCTCACTTCACTTTCCAAATTAGACACTGGAGCTTGATTTATAGACTTATCATTTTGTGCTTGGAATGCTGGTTCTGGGTCATCAGAAGAATCTTGATATTAATAGGGTAAAATATGTTAAAAAATAAATCAGCAATAACCCATTTTTTTTCGTATTCAGATTCTCATTGGATTCACTCCCTAAAGGTGAGAGAACTAAACACCACAGTAATAATTTGTACCACAGTTATAACAGAGGCCTGGTATGGCCCACTTTTTAAAGGTTGCAAACAAAGGGCTCAATTCCCAAACCCTGCGTGTGCAGTTTATGCACACATGACTTGTGCGCAGGTCATAATCCTAATCACTTGTGCGGGTGTGTGTGGTCCACGTGGGGGTTGCACACGAGATGCGCACGTGCTGTTTGCACTATGCCTGGGGCTTGGGATCAAGTCCATAGATGACAGACTCCCAGAATGTATCAGTTGGATGCAACATGATTATGAGCATATGTTGAGAAACTGCAATGGGCCTGATTGTTGATGCAGGTGGTCCCCTCACAACAGAAAGATCAGTTGCATCCTAACATGGTCCTTTTAAAAAAATGTATAACAACATCTCCAATGTTGACGAAGTGTCTGAGTTTATTTCTCCCACCAATGTGCAGCTTATGAATGATTTTACCTCATGCAGGATCTCCTTCCGTTATTCCCAGAAGATTTGCATCTTGGGGAAGATATTCTGAAGAACAACCTGTCATCTGCAATCAGTTCAGTATTGGCTGATAAACCAAAGTTGTTTTTGGAAACCATTGCATCTCATCTGCTAACGTTTGGCTTCTCTATGTACTGTTTCCAGACTAGCTTGAATTAATGAGGAATCTTGGTGGTGGGGCCAGTCCGTCTTGTTTCCATAAAAAAAATCTGGTAAGGGAACAAAGAAATATAGTAAACGTTTTTTCTTAATACCAAAGTAAATATACTTATAGGAAGGCCCAAACCAAGCTGAACCTTGGATGAATTTGGAGGCCAACTCCAGGCCTGCATTGCATAACTCATTCTTTTCTTTGGAATAGGCTGGATCTTGGAACATAAGAACATAAGAGCTGCTATACTAGGTCAGACCAATAGTTCATCTAGCTCTCCATTCTGTTTCCGACAGTGGCCAGCTTTGGTTGCTTCAGAGAAGTACACAACAGGCCATAATAGAGTGGTCCATTTCCTGCTGTTTGCTCCCACATTGCCTCTGTAGTCAGAGGCTTCTTCCTCTGATCAACTTGACTAATAGCTATTTATGGGACTTATGTTGTAAGAACTTAGCCAATCTTTTTTTGAACCCAGTTATGTTGTTGGCCTTTGCAACACTGAGTTTTCAGTGGAGTCCATGCCCTGTGGTGTGTCGTGCAGAACATGCATAAACTGTGCGCACTCCCGGCACAGGGCTTGTGGTGCCGGTGGTAGCACTGAGTCTTCTGTCGGCGAGGCCACTCCCATGCCCCACATGCGCTGTGTGCAAACCTCATGCACATGTGTGTAAAACCTGCATGCATGTCTATTGGGAGTACATTGTGACTCGCAGATCCTGTAAGGAGGAGGTTTGGGATTGTGGCCATTGAGTTCCACAGGTTAATTGTGTATTGCCTATAAAGACCTAAACATCCTTGGCCCAACCTATTTGCGGGACCGCCTCACCCCCCCGGGTCCTAGATCTGCCTCTGCGGTCATCGGGGGGTGCTTTTCTTGAGGTCCTCAGAGTCTGCTGGAGGGTCACGATGGGGAGGGCCTTCTCGGTGGTTGCTCTGCGGCTGTGGAACTCCCTGCTGGTGGAGGCCTGTTTGGCCCCGGGTCGCCCCTATTTTCAACGCCGTTTTAAAATGTGGCTATTCCGCCTGGCTTTCGATGGGGAGGGTGGGGGGAATGGGTTTGGGGGGTGGGAGGTTAGGTATATTATGATTCCTCCCTGTCTTGACTGTTTTAAAGTTGTTTTTACTGTTATTATTGTTATTTTTGTTTGTAAGCTGCCCAGAGCTGCCTGTGACAGGATGGGCAGGATAGAAATGTTTTTTTTTTTTTAAAAAAATTGACTGAAAGACTACTTTTTTTTGTTTGTTTTAAACTTGCTGCCAATTAATTCCATTCCAGAAGGGGTAAATAACAGGTCCTTATTTCCTTGCTCCATGCTGCTGGTTATTTTGTAAACCTGTACTATGGAGGACATGTTTTGAACTCCAGCTCCATATTTTACAGCTCTCACTCAGTTCTGTTAACAAAGTGCTATCCAACCCCTTTGCATTCAGAATCATGAATATGTTTTGGGGTGAGTTCCCGCCACCCTAGAACACTGATCCATGACACTTAGGTGCAGCCTTTCAACCTCCAGCAGCATCCTAGAGCTGTGTAAGCTTATAGCTTCCCGGGCTTCTAATACCCACATCTGCCCCATGCTCCAGCATCTTCCCCGTACTTCCACTCATTGTTGGTTGTCTTGGATTATAAAGGGAGGTGTCAGGAAGAGAGAGAGATCTGAGAGACCAGAGAGGAGATGTAGTTGGTTTTGTCACAGGACCTGTCTGTGTGTCTGCCCTGTACTCCAGCTCTCCTTGAACTCAGGGACCACATCACCGACCCCGCCTCTGGCTCTTGACTTTAAGTCTGCTGGTCCCCCAAATATTGACTCTGGCCTCAGACCTTTGGATTTTGACCCATTCTGGCTGCTGACCATGCTTCTGTATCTCCCTGTGGCTTGCTATCATATTTAGACTGATCTGACCAGCAGTTGACTATGGCTTGGTTTCTGTCAATAGTCCCGGCATACTCCTGTGACAGCGCCCTCTGCTGTCATTAGTGAGATGAACAACTCTGGGCTGGCTCCCAACAACTGGGAGAGGTTTGTAACATCTGGCAACAGATGTTCCGGATGTGCAGTCTATGCCTAAATAGTATCCCACTCATGGTTTGTTATCATTCGAGGGATGTCCTCATGTTTCATTGTGGCCTCTGAGGTCAGCTGAGAGTGCCTTCTTGAGGGTACCATCTGCCCATCAAGTTTGCATAAGGGCACACAGAGAGGTGTTCTCAGTGGTTGCCCTACAATTATGGAACTCCCTTCCCTTGGAGATTTGTCTGAACCTGAGCATGCTCAACTTCCAGAGACAATATAAAACTTGGCAGCCAGGGGGAGCAGTTGGGGAGTTTGTGGGTCTGGGGATTTTACTTCTTTTTACTTAGTTGGTTTTATTGGGGTATTTTAATATTTGGTTTTAATCTGGGTATTTTTGAATACGCTTTATGTATTGTACCCCTCACAATGGCCTTAATGGGAAGGGTGGGATAAATAAATAAATAAATAAATAAAATAAAATTTAAAGAAGGTTTTGAAACTCTGTGGTCTGGGAATTTTGAGTGTGCAAAGACTGCTGGGTCAACCTCCGGTATGGTGACTCTGAACATTCCAAACAGCTACTGCTGCCTTTGAAAACCATGACTAAAGGTAAATCCTTTGAAGTAGCATGTCTTAATTACTTGGTACTGCTTGCAAAACATATTTGCAAAACTCTGTTTCATGGTCAAATGTATACCCTTTATTGTTCCTTCTTGGCATTCTGCCTCCACTGCTGACTTGCTCTTTTTGAATTAACCTCAACCATGATAGATGGATTCCTCCCCTCCTTCACTTTATTTTCCACATTGACACAGCTGGATATCTATCTGGTTACTGCACCCTTTACTTTCTGCCTGCTCTTTCTTCCTTGGACCACATTTAAAACCAGTTCATCAGAAGCTCTAAAATTACTTGTTCTGTGAAGTCATATCTTCAAAGTCCCTTCTGATATCCAGTCTATGAAAACTCTTCTCTTTATCACATTTAGGATTAGTGCAAATAAAATAAAATAAAATAAAGTGACAACACAATTTCTTAATTCCTAATAAAATAGCTATTGACCTTGGGAATGAAAGTAGGTACTGTTGTCATTGTTAACTTCTCCAAAAAGGTTGCAAGGGTGGTGAAAGTGCAGAGCTCACAAACCATTTTTTGAAAAATATGATCACCTTAAAAGCTGCCCATCTACTTATACCAAAATCCTAGATCCTATACTCCCAAAACACTGGGATTTTGCAAATGTCCTCTTATCTTTTATAATGGTCCAGGCCAAAATTACATCTCCAAATACCCCTATATCTAGGGGTTCCCAAATTATGTGACTCAACTCTGAAAGGTGCTTGCACTAGAGTCATTAGTCACTATCACAAACCACTTACTCAGGAGTAGTTCCATTGAAGCCCTATCAAGAGTAAGTGGTTCCTGGATTGCGACCATGCGGCTACGTTAAATTCCAAGATGCTACATACATATGTGTTGCTGGCCTTAGCTTAGTGGATATTAATATAAAAACATGACAAAGCTGCACAGAATTGCCAGGAGACCAAAATAAACAGCAGTAAAATAACAGATGGGTTGCACTAGCTTTAAATCCTGTCTATGAGACTCTCATGATCTTCTTGAGACTGGGTGATTTCAGATGTTACGGGGCCCGTTGGCCCCATACCGAAATCACCGAATTCCTTCCCCGCCGGGATCACCCCGTAACGCCGCAACAGACGTGCCGGGGGGATCCCGGTGGGGAATTGGGGAAGGGGCGGGGCCGCACAGTGCAACGTGCGGCCGCACGGCCCCGCCCCCTCCACACTCCCCACTGCCCGCCCTCTGGGGAGACGGGCGGGCGGCGGGGCCAATGCGGCCGCCGCGTCGGGCCAGATTTGCCACGGCCCGGGGTCCCGCCGGTGATCCCGGGCCGTGGCGCCCGACCAGACGAGACGCCGGGGTTCACCCCGGCATGGGATTGCATTCGACACGCGGCGGCCTCTGGTCCCGCCGCTTCGGCCGCTCACGTGTTGAATGCAATCCCATGCCGTGGTAACATCTGGGGGGAAACATCCATTTCCCCCACCAGACGTTACGTGATCACAGCCACCACGTGGAATTGAGCGTGGTTCACTGTGATATCGTAACGTTTGAAATCACCCTATAATAATGGATGGATGGAACTTGCATGCTTAATTGTGATAAGAGTCTGTTGAATTGCATCTTGATTTGCTCTCTTTGGAGCCTATGGCAAAACTCCCATTGACTCCCAAGTCCCATTGACTCCATTGTGAAAAACTAAAGCCATTGCTTCACTGTTGATTAGCATCCAGCTTGAGGCATGGTCACAGAGCCTCACCTCTATTTTGACATTCTATGTTCATTGTTTCCACTTTTCCATGGAGAAACATGCTACTGGAAAACACACTTTTTCCTGAATGGTAGACAAAGGGTTACGCAGTAGCAAAAACTGAAAGTGAACACAAAAATATTTTCCAGAAATCCCTAATGGCTGTGCAAAATGCCCCTATCAAGTTACCTAATGTGAAACTAATGCCACTCTTCCCTGGCAACACGCACCATCCTTTTCAAGGGATTCATTTAGCACTATTAGGTTGGAAATGCATTTTGTTTTGAGTCAATATAGGGCTACACAGATGCAATTATATATTTATCAGTTTTCATTATCTTATTTGCAGATTTAAATGATATATTTGCATTCCATCTGCATGGGAACCTGACCGACATCCTAAGTTACTCTGCTCCACAGACTTCCAGTTGGCTCAGACAGTAGGGGAGGCCTTACAGTATATTTATACAGAAAGTGCTGGGGTCTGTGCTGTTCTGAACTCATCTGAGCTATGAACCTGCTTTTTGATTTCCTCTAAAACTACTGGACAGTTCCTGTGAAATGAAAGGAACACTGGCAGTAGGGCCTTATTGTCTAATGTCTAGTTTTCCATCAGACCAAAATGACAAATTATCATTTTATTCCTGTTGATGAGGACATCACAGAAGCTAACTACTGATGTGTAGTTCTTTCCTTTTGTCTTCTCAAGACGAGGTGCTATGTGAAATCAGATGACAGTGTTCCATGTTTTTGGTTGGGCAGGGTCAGCCTTAGCGATTGCGGGGCCTAGGGCAGGGGAGAAATGTGGTGCCTGAGGCACTCCCTGGATCATGGGGTGCTCCCCGGCTTGGTCTGGGGGTGCTACCAGGGCCTGGGTTCAGGGACAGGCACTCCCCTCCGCCCATCCCCAATCCCAGCCATTTTCCTGGGCACTTACCCCATCCACCGCTGCCGTGGGCCTGGGCCCCATGCCAGGCCCACTCGCTGGCTCCCTGGGTTGGGCTGGGCGTCACCACAGCACATTGAATCTGCTGCTGCGCCTGCTGTCACCGGAAGTTGCCAGGGAGTGAGGGAGAGGCAGGGCTTCTGCCTCCCTTTCATTCCCTGGCCGAGCCACCAAGCCAGGAAGTGGAGGGAGCCAGGAAGTGAGGGAGAGGTGGGACCTCTGCCTCTCTCTCACTCCCTGGCTGAGCCGCCGAGACAGGCAGCGGAGGGGGCCAGGGAGTGAAGAGACGGGTCCTCTGCCTCTCCCTCACTCCCTGGCCGAGACAGACAGTGGCAACGAGCTGGGGACCCCGAGTGCGGGGCTGTCCCAGGAGCGGGGCCTGGGGCAGCTGCCCTGAACCGCCCCGCAGTAAGACTGACCCTGTGCTTGGGAAGGAATTGGGGTCAGAAAGGAATTTTCCCTCTGGGCAGATTGACTAGGAGTTTTTTTTTTGCCTTCCTCAGCAGCATGGGTGTGGCCCACCTGTCTGAGAGATCTGGATTTCTGTTTTTCTAAAATTGTGTTCTGGTTGGTCCAGTCTCTACTTGTGGCATATTTTTAAATAGTCTGTTTTTCTTATTGGATGGCTTTTTTGTGCAGCTGGTTGGGATGAGGCAGGGATGGATGAACCTTGGGGGTCCCTTCCAGATTTGGGAATCTGTGACTTTATGATGCTTTCATCTGTCCACTGGTATATACCATTCACCACTTTCCCAAACCAACATGGTTGGGTTTTTCTTTCCTGAATGGCTTGGATGCTACATGTGCATGTTGAGGTCATCAGGTGATCAGGTGCTTTGCTACAGTGACTAAGGCTGCTTTTAGATGAGCAGCACACGCTTGCAACTTGAAATCATGCACCTTTGAAAAGTGTCACGGGCGGGGTTTAGACACACCTGGACGCGTGTCATTGCTGGTCACGCATTCTTTGAAGCTGCAGATTAAATACCTCAATATCGAGGTATTTAATCTGCAGTTTTAAAGCATGTGCGACCAGTGATGATGTGCATCTAGGTGTGTCTAAACCCTTCCCGCAGCACTTTTCAAAGGTGCATGATTTCAAGGCATGAGCACACGCCGCTCATCTAAAAGTGGCCTTTGATATTTTCTTGCAAGGGCATAGATAAGTGGTCTCCCTGCTGGAGCACCCCACTCCAATGTGCTTATGCATTCTACATGTGGGTGGGTGGGGCCCCCAGGCTTGGGGGCCCCGATGCGTCTGCACCTGTTGCACCTATTATAGCTACACCCATGTGTCCTTGCTATGAAGAGGAGTGATACTAAGAGGTATTATTTGTTAACCTGACATCCTTCAGAATATGCTACAATACCCAAATGACTCCTATCAGGAAATAAATCAAATGGACATCCCAGCTAAACAACAACTTATATCTATGTGACAGTGCAAGACATGGCATCAATCAACTTCTTATGAATTTGTGGGTGTAAATTCCTGCTAGCACCTAGAAAGCCTTGGAATAGCTGGCCTTGTAGGCCATGGTAGCCAGATGTTTATTGGATTCATATGGTCTGAACCATTGTTTGCAATCCAATAGAAGAAAGAAAAGTTTATTTAAAGACAAGGTTGAAAGGTATACATGGACAACTATGACAGGAAACCCATGTTCCCATGAGAGGAAGGGGTCACCAAGGATGTGGATTCCAGGCTGGTCTTTTATAGTCTACAAGTGATACGTAGGATGACATCAGGGCCAGCCTTACCATGGGGCGGTTAGGGGTGGCCGCCCAGGGCCCCACTCCTGTGGGGGCCCCGCACCCAGCTCCCAGCCTGAACCCATGGGTCAATTAACTAAGGCCGTCCCTGAGCGCAGGGTCCTCGGGAGCCAGCTCGCTGCGTCTGACAGGCAACAGAGAGGGGACCAGCAGGAGTGAGGGAGAAGCAGAGGCCCCCCTCTCCCACACTCCGTGCTCCCCCTCTGCTGCCTGTCACAGTCAGCCAGGGAAAATGAAGAAGAGAGCGGCCTCCACCTCATTTCCCCTGGCCGAAACTGTCCCCTTGGCTCAGCTGGCTGGCTCAGTCTGTAACAGTATGTAAGTCAGTCAGTAAGGCTGGCCCTAGATGACATCACTCCAAAACTAATGAATATGAAAATGGAGATTACATAAAGATATGTTTAGAGAACTTGTTATTTGAATGACAGGTACAGAACATATAGTTTACAGAACATTGGTTTCATAAACAAGCTTATTTCAGCAGCCTACCCTTGTTTACACTGCCTCTCTGTCTCTTCAGAAGGCTAAAGCCAGCTGTGACATTGAGGAAGTGCTGAATTAGGTAGAAGTTCAGCTTGTTATCAGAATTGACTTGAATGTAGCTCATTGCTTTCAGCTTGTTAGAAGCTGGCTGACTACTGAGTTACTGTTAAAACAAGTGTAATGAGCTCAGCTCTCTGTTGAACTAATCTCAGAGCGGCTTTAGGGGGTCTGTTACCACATAGGTGGTAGCCCCAAATCTGTGCCCAGGAGTCCTGAATCATTCCAAACCTTTAGAAACATGGGATCACAGTATCAAAGATGATGCATTTTATGTTTGGGATTCGGGACTAAGAATGACTGTTTATTGTAAGAATTGGTTTTTTTAATTTTATATTTATTTATGTTTAAATGTTCGATATTGTATTATATTTCTGTTTGATAGAGGCTATATTCATGCATCCTGCTGCAGCTGCTTTGAACTACTTTGCATCAGTAGCATGGTCCAAATATGGCTGTATTGAAGGGGAGGATTTGGTCCATCAACAATGTAGTAGACATGCTTGAGAATTACACTAGCAAACCGCCCCATTTCTAAGGTGTCTAGAGTCCAAGCTCATGGATTGCTGCAGAGGTTTCCTTTGTATTTTTCACAAACAGTGGTTCACAGTAGGGGTGGGACACTGGGGAGAATACCGGATACCAGATTTACTGGTATCGGATCTCCCTGGTACCAGATTTACCGGTATCGGCATACCGGATTTTTAACATTGGCCGCGTTACCGTATTTTTTACATTGCAGCTATTATTGCAGTTATTGACTTCAATGGCCACAATGTAAAAAATCCGGTAAAGCAGTCAATGTTAAAAATCAGTATGCCAGTACAGGTAAATATTGGATTTATTGGATTAAACCGGTACACCCAAATACTGGCAATATTGGTCTCTGGAGAACCGGAATTCCCACCCCTAGTTCACAGTACAATTAAAGTTTCAGATAACTTGAAATCTCTCCAGGCACTTTAGACTGTATAAGACTGTATAAGATGGGCAGAAAACATTTATCCTCAGGGTCAATTAACTAAAGACTTACTCTTTCCTGGTTGCACCACATGTAATTTTATGAGTCCAATTCACATATAAAAGAAATAACTGACCACTGCAGAGTTTGTTTACACCTTCCACTGAAACAAGTTGGATTGACCACTCCCAAAGATAAGTTGCTGGGCTATACAGACCAATGTTCTAACAGTACAGTAGAGTAACAACATGCCTCTGTGGATTAGGGTGGAAATGAATAGAGCTTTCTGAATTCATGAAGACCATTCAAGGATGTGTGCAAGGTTATTTTTGCACCTTTTGAAAGTTTTGACTTTGGTTTTTGCGCTCAGTTACTTCAACTTTGCTTGTTATTATTTAATTAGTGCTTTACAATCCTTATCTAGTTTGCTGTCACAACAACCTCATAAGAGAGGCCATCCTTATTCCTGTTTACAAACTAAATAGTAACAAATCACCAGAACCAGATGGTATACACCCCAGAGTTCTGAAGGAACTCAAATATGAAACTGCAGCTCTACTACTGGTAATTTGTAACCTATTACTAAAATCAGCCACTATACCTGAGGACATGAGGGTAGCAAATGTAACATCGATATTTAAAAAGGTCTCCAGAGGTGATCCTGGAAGCTACAGACTGGTGAGACTGACGTCTGTGCCAGGAAAAATGATGGAGATTATTATTAATTAATTTTATTTATTTAAATTTTTATCCTGCTCTTCTCTAAAAAAAGGCTCAGAGCGGCAAAAACAGAATTGCAGGGCATATTGATAAACATGTCTTAATGGGGAAGGGTCAACACAGATTTAGCAAAGGGAAGTCATGCCTCACTAATCTATTGGAAAATTTTGAGGGTGTAAATAAGCATGTGAATAAGGGTGAGTCAGTCAATATAGTGTATCTGGATTTTCAGAAAGCATTTAATAAGGTCCTTCATGAGAGAGTCTTGAAGAAATTAAAAAGTCATGGGATAGGAGGCAGTGTCCTATTGTGGATTGATAACTGGTTAAAGGGCAGGGAACAAAGAGTAGGACTAAATGGTCAGTGTTCAAAATGGAGAGAAGTAAATAGTGGAGTGCCCCAGGGATCTGTACTGGGACGGGTGTTGTTAATGTTTAATGTATTCATTAATTATCTGGAAAGGTGAGTAAGGAGTGAGGTGATCAGATTTGCAGATGACACCAAGTTATTCAAGGTAAAACAATAGCAGACTGTGAAGAATTGCAGGAGGATCTTGCGAGACAGGGTGACTTGGCATCTAAATAGCAGATGAAATTTAATGGTGATAATTGCAAAGTGATACACATAGAGAAAAACAATCCAAATTTTATGTACACAATTCTGGGTTCTAAAATAGGAGTTACCACTCAGGAAAAGGACATGAGAGTCATTGTGGACAATACATTGAAATCCTCAACTCAGTGTGTGGTGGCCGTCAAAAAAGCAAACAGAATGTTAGGAATTATTTGTAAGGGGATAGATAATAAAACTGAAAATATAATGCCACTATAAATCTATGGTATGACCACATCTTGAATATTGTGTGCAGTTCTGGTCTCTCCATCTCAAAAAAGATATAGTAGAAATAGAAAAAGTACAGAGAAAGGCAACAAAAATGAGGAGGGGTATGAAACGGCTCCCCTGTGAAGAGAGGCTGGATCAGCTGGGGCTCTTCAGCTTGGAGAAGAGATGACAGAGAGGATATGATAGAAGTTTATAAAATCATGGGTGGTGTGGAACAAGTTAATAGGGAATGGTTGTGGAATTTGTTGCCAGAAGATGTGGTCAAGGCCAATGATATAGCTGGTTTTAAGAAAGGGTTGGACAAGTTTCTGGAGGGTAGGTCCATTAGGGAACATTATTGAACGAGTGGTAGCTCAGCAGCTTCAGGGGCATCTGGATCGGGTCAGTTTTCTTGATCTTTCACAGTCTGGCTTTCGCCCTGGATTTGGCACGGAGATGGCACTTGTGGCTTTGGTTGATGACCTGCGCCGTGAATTAGATCAGGGTAGATCATCTCTTTTAATTTTATTAGGTCTTTCCGCAGTATTTGATACTGTTGACCACGAGATCTTGGTGGCCCAGCTGCGGGATCAGACCGGAGTGGGTGGAATTGTTCTTGAATGGTTCCGCTCACTCCTGGCCAGGAGAACTCAGTGTGTGTGGTTCTTGGGGAGTATACTTCATCTCCCTGGGGCCTTGCTTGCGGAATCCCGCAGGATTCTATTCTGTCCCCACTCCTGTTCAATGTGTATATGCAGACTTTGGACGAGGTCATGAGAAAGTTTGGTGTGCATTGTCATCAGTACACAGATGATACACAACTCTACCTCTCCTTTTCTCGGTGCGCAATCAGTGCTTGGTGGCTGTGGGGGACTGAGGGTGAGCCATCTGAAGTTGAATCCTGACAAGACGGAGGTGATGTTGGTGGGCAGGGCAGAGGGGGTGGTGGCTGCTGTCACTGATGGGGTTTGCCCCCCTTTAGCCACTCAGGTTCGTAGTCTGGGGGTGCTCCTCAATTCACAGCACTGCCTGGATTCCCAGGTGGAAGTTGTGGTGAGAGGAGCATTTTGCCAATTACATCTGGTGCGACGGCTGTGGCCATCTGTCTCCATGCCTTTATTACCTCTAGACTAGACTACTGTAACGTACTCTACATGGTGCTACCCTTGGGGATGTTTTGGAAATTGCAGTTGGTGCAGAATGTGGCGACCCATCTCCTAACGGGGATGGGTCATCGCGAGCACATTACACCAGTGCTGTGTTCTCTGCACTGGCTGCCTATTATCTTCCAGACCCAATTCAAGGTGTTGGTAATGACCTATAAAGCCCTAAACAGCCTGGGCCCAGCTTACTTGTGGGACTGCCTCAGACCCCGGTCTGAAGGGCACTACTTATGTTCTTACAGATGGGGAGCTGAGACTGGGAGATAATGACATGCTCAAGGCCACGAAATGAGTTCATGGCTTAGATGGGATTTAAACCCTAGTTTCTCATGTCCATGTCCAACATTTTATCTACTAGGCTGCACTGGCTCTTGGCACTAGTTAGCTTCACCTAGTTTGTTTACTCTGGCTCTAGCTGGCTTGTTTTGATTAGATTAGATCCCAAGTTCTATCGTGGCTTTGGAAGTTAGCCGAGAACAAGTTCTCACACAGCTTTTAGACGAGGGTGCTGAAGTCACCTGTGGAGCCGCACGTTAAGAGAGAAGCTGCGCCGCGCTGCCAGAAGTGATGCGCTCCCCATTGCCAGCAACAGTGGTGGTTGGAGATGCGGCGCTTTGCAGAAGCGCGTTCTGGAGACCTCAATTTTCAGGTCTCCAGAACGCGCCTCTGCAAAGTGCCGTGTCTCTAGCCGCTGCTGTTGCCAGCAACGTGGAGCACGTCACTTCTGGCAGCGCGGCGCTGCTTCTCTCTTAACGCGGGGCTCCGGAGGGGCCTTCAGCACCCTCATCTAAAAGCGGTGTTAGTTATTCCATTAGAGCATCAGGTTCATCTAGTGAAGGCACACAGAGGCATTCTCAGTGGCTGCTCCACAACTTTAGAATTATATTCCCCTAGAGGTTCATCAGAGCAGAGCCCAAGCCTGAACATCTTTTGGAAGAAATGCAAAACTTGTCAAACTTGTTAACTGACCAGAAAGGTTTTTTTAAATGGATTTGTATGGTTTTATAGTATATTTTTATTCCTTTTAATTTGTATTGAATATTTTGTGCGTTTTTTATGTTGTTACCCAACCTGTACCTTTCAGACAGGGTATGCTATAAATTTAAAGAAATAAATACAATTAAGCAGACTCCATTTTGAGATGTTTTTTTAGTTTGACTGAGGTGTGAATAATAAATAACAGATTAATCAAATAATGAAATTGCATGTAAACTTTGCAAATGTGCACAGAAGATTGAATGCGTGCTATAGAAATAGCCCATGCTGCCCAAATAGCTTCAGAACACCAGCTTAACTACCTCTGGATGAGGACAGATTTGGAGTGTCCCCTCACTCAGAATAGTAACTGTGTCCAGCTCCCTTGCTGGCACTGTTTCCTGCCCTCCCCCGTGATGGCCACAGTGAGTCTGGGCTCCACCCACCTGTCCAGAACTGATTGTGGCTTCCCCCCCAAGTGGCAGCTGCTCTCCCCCAAGTAAGCCTCCTGTGGTGTGTGTTGATCATGGAACGGCATTAAGGAACTGTTTTTTTTACATGCCTATAATCTCCTGATTGAGGGTGCAGCAGGGTTTCCAACTGAGCCCATTGTAAACTAGGAGTTACAGAGATATAATCCCTTATGTTCTTTCTATGCCATTGAAAGCAAAGGGGCATTTTATAATTAATTTCAGTGGGAGCAGAACTGTTGGCTCTGTCTAGCAGCCCAACATTTTTTTTTGTTTACCATGTCTGCTTTCTCCTTGAATTACGTGCTGTTGTGCAAATATTTGACTTTGTTTGTTTGAGTTTGGTGTCTTGAGTTACAGTCTAATAAGATTTTCCAATCTCAAAAATCTACTTTCTGGGAAAGTATCTCCCCCAAATCATTGCAATTTGGAGATGGTTCTGAAGGAGTAATAATTCCCTCTCCCACACTGAGATTGGTTTTTCATGGCAATCATTTTCTCCTGCATGTATTTATTTGTTTCTTTCATTCAGGCAGCCAGCCAGACTCATGTGTATTACAGAGACCTGGCTGGACACTGAGTCGGGGCCAATCTTGGTTGACCTTGTTCCAGCTGGGTACTCTGTACAGCATCAGCCACAGCTGGAGGGGTGGGGCAAGGGGTAGCATAGCCATTATTTTTAAGGCTACATGGTCTGTGAGGAGATATCCAGTGCAAACTGTGTTGGGTATTGAAGCCCTCCATCTTGTGATTAATTTGTCCAGAGACAGCTTGGGGCTGCTGCTAGTATACCACACACCTACCTGTATGGCAGCATCTCTGCATGCTCTAGCAGAGCTGGTGGTCTTGCGGTCCCTGAGGGCAGTGGTCCTGGGGGACTTCAGCATTCACGTCGACCCCAGCCATGGGTGTGCAGAGTGTGAGTTCATGGCCGCCATGACAACCATGGTACTGTCTTAGATGGTTGCTGGCCTGACACATGATAGGGGGCATACCCTGGACCTGATATTTTGCACTGGCCTAAAGCCAGGGGATCCGTTGCTTGGGGAGGTGTCAGCTGTGCCCTTGTTATAGACGGATTATTACTTCCTTCAGGCCAGTAAAGGAACATGTCTGCCCCTGGAGAGGTGCAGAACCAGTTCAGCTGGTTCATCCCCGGAAACTTATGGAATCAGAGAGGTTCCAGAATGCTCTTGGGGAATTACCCCCGCCCCCGACCTCGACAGCCATCCGCTCGATGACATCGTAGCCCTTTGAAATACTCTGCTGACTGAGGCCATTGAGTGAATGGGTTCTAGGCATCTGCTCCCTGAGCACCAACAACGCAGCTCCCCTTGCTTTACGGAGGACCTGTGGTGGATGAAACATGAAATCAGTGGTTGGAGTGACAGTGGTGCCGCACTCATGCTGAAGCTGACCGGTTGCAGCATAAAGTTAGTTTAAGAACCTATGCCATGGCTGTGCGGGCAGCAAAGAAGGGATTCTTTGCTGCTCTATAGCAACTGCGAAGTTGCATCCAACTCAGTTTTTCCAGGTGGTGAGGAGCTGGTCAGTCCAGCCTTCCTCCATCCGGAACTGGAATTCTCCAGTGCTCACTGTGACATTTATTTATTTATTTATTTATTTATTTATTTCCTGCCCCCTCCCATCAACAGATGGCTCAGGGAAGCTCACAACTTGCACATTTTAAAACAATAAATACAGTAAAAACAGAGAAAAAGGGAAACTAAAACACAGTTAAATAAGCTAAGAACAGTGAAAAACTAAAAAACCCTCCTCTGTCACCCCTACCCACTCCCTTTCCCAAAGACCTGAACGAACAGCCAGGTCTTACAGTCCCGGCGGAAGGCCAGCAGACCCGGGGCCAGTCAAGCATCCTCTGAGAAGGCGTTCCACAGCCACGGTGCGGCCACCAAAAACGTCCTCTCCATTGTGGCCCGAAGGCGCCCCTGGCAGACCGCAAGGATCACTCCAGGACCCGAGGAGTGAGGCGGACTCTCAGACAGGAGGGGTCCAAGCCATGTAGGGCTTTAAAGGTTAAAACTAGGGCTGTAGCGGAATATCGCAGCGGTAGCTATTTCCAGCGGAAACAGTGTTTCCGCAATTAGTGGAACGGCATGGCAGAGGCTTTCATTCCGCGGTTTCATTCTGCGGTTCTGCGGTTCCGCTTATTTAATTCCGCAACTTAGTGGAATCGTGGAAACATGACATTTTCGCTATTTCCGCAATTCCGCCAGCGCCAAAAAATAGCGGAATAGCGGTTTTCCGCGATTGCCGCAATTTTTCCGCAATTTTTCCGCAATTCCACGATTTGCAGAATTCCAGCGGAATTAGCGGAATATCCGCAGAAAAGTCACGGTGTGGCGCGGGCAGTTCCGAAATGGCGGAACGGAATCGCGGCGCGGTAAAAGCTGCTGCCGCATCAGCCCTAGTTAAAACCAGCACCTTGAATCGGGCTCAGAACGCTATAGGAACAAGTACAGAGCTTGGAGCACTGGTGTTATGTGATCCCTACAACCTGTCCCTGTCACCAGTTGCAGCTTCCGAACCATCACCAGGGGCAGCCACAATTGACATGTTTGTTAATTTTTGTAGATAAAATCGCTCAAATTCACAATGACCTTGACATTGCACTTAATGCAGTAGGAGAACTAGGGGTATTGGATGCTCCACCTTGTCCTATTTTATGGGATCAGTTTCAGTGGGTGTCGTCCACTGATGCAGGGAATGTCCTTGGGCCAGTTAGAGCTAACTGTTGTGAACTGGATCTGTGCCCATCCTGGCTGGTTAAGGGCAGCTGGGAGACACTGGGGCCGTTGCTGGTGGGGGTGGTCAGTGCCTCCCTTAGGGAGGGAAGAGTGCCGGGCTGCCTCAAGGAGGCAGTGTTGTGGCCTCTGCTCAAAAAACTATTGCTTGACATTGACTCCCTTGCAAGCTATCGGCCAGTCTCTAACCTTCCCCTTTTAGGCAACATTATTGAATGGGTGGTGGCTCAGCAGCTTCAGAGGCATCTTGACCAAGTCAGTTTTCTGGATCCCTTGCAGTCCAGCTTTCGTCCAGGTTTTGGCACTGAGACTGCACTTGTGGCCTTGGTCGATGACCTGTAAGTTGGATCAGGGTAGGTCGACCCATACGATCCTATTAGATTTGTCAGCTGCATTTGATACCATTGATCATCAGATGCTGGTGACTCGCTTGCAGGACTGAGCCGGGGTGGATGGAATTGTTCTTGAATTGGTACAACAGGACCTGATGGTGGGTCCAGGGGCTGGATCGTCCTGTCCTGGGGCAGGTCCTGAGGCTGGAATGGCAGGTCCTGGGGATGGAGTGGAGGGTCCTGGGGATGGAGTGGCTGTTTCTTGATGCGGTGGAATGGCATTGCCTCTGTGGGAGGAATGATGGCCCCAGACCCATGACACTGGGTCCTGGGGCTAGAGTGGCAGCTTCTAGATATTGGACACAGCCCTCCCTGCCAGTAATGTATGCCCCAGAACCCTGATGGTGGGTCCTGGGGCTGGAGTGGCTGTTTTTTGGTGCGGTTGAACGAAGTCTCTCTGTGCGAGGAATGATGGCCCCAGAGCCATGATGGTTGGTCCTGGGGCTAGAGTGGAAGCTTCTAGGTATTGGCCACAGCCCTCCCTGCCAGTAACATAGGCCCCAGAACCCTGACGATGGGTCCTGGAGCTGGAGGGTGCAGTTGAACGAAGTCTCTCTGTGCGAAGAATGATGGCCCCAGACCCATGATGTTGGGTCCTGGGGCTAAAGTGGAAGCTTCTAGGTATTGTACACAGCCCTCCCTGCCTGTAACGTAGGCCCCAGAACCCTGATGGTGGGTCCTGGGGTTGGAGTGGCTGTTTCTTGATGCAGTTGAATGATGGCTCTCTGTGAGAAGAATGACGGGCCACAGAACTCATGGCACAGACAGCATGGGCAGCATTGGCAGTAGCAGCAGACATTGGCTTGCAGGGACGCAGAACCCATGGGACAGACAGCAGAGGCAGCATTGGCAGCAGACATTGGATTTGCCAGAGGCAGCATTGGCAGCTGGTGCAGACATTGGATTCCCCAGGTACAGGACCCGTGGCATGGACAGCAGAGGCAGCATTGGTAGTAGCAGCAGCAGACATTGGGTTGCCCAGGCACAGAACCCTTGGCACAGATAGTATATAGGCCTAGTCTGGGGGCATTGCCAGCAGCAGACAGTGGGTTGCCAGGGTACAGAACCCTTGCCACAGATAGTATATAGGCCTAGCCTGGGGGCCATTGGCAGCAGCAGACATTGGTTTCTAGGGTACAGAACCCTTGGAACAGATGGCATATAGGCCTGGCCTGGGGGGCATTGGCACCAGCAGACAGTGGATTGCCAGGGTATAGAACCCTTGGCACAGACAGCATATAGGCCTGGGGGCCATTGGCACTAGCAGCAGCAGACATTGGTTGCCGGGGCAGTCAGTCAGGTGGCATGGCATAAGCGGCATTCAGGCAGACTGAGGAAGGGTTCAGGCTTTGCAACCTGGGCAGGTGGGCAGGCAGGCAGGCAGCGCGGCATGAGAGGCAGTAGGGCAGGTGGGCTTGGGCAGACTTTGAGCTAGGCAACCTGTGTGAGCAGACAGGCACCTTGGCATGGGACGCAGGAAGGCGGACTGAGGCATGCTTTGAGCTTGGCGGCAAGCTGGGTGGGCAGACAGGCAGCATGGCATGGGAGGCAGTAGGGCAGGCAGGCTGGGACATTGGTAGCAGGGTACTCAGATAGGCTAGTAAAGACTGTGCAGTGCGAGAGCGAGAGCAAGTCAGCGTCACCTAGGCGGGCGTAGATCGTGTAGCCATAGGCCGGCTGGCAGGCTTACAGTTTGTTTCCCAATGCCACCCTGAGTCATGAGGTCAGTCAGATAAGTCAGCCGAGGCCATCTAGTATATGAGAGAGAGAGAGAGAGAGAGAGAGGGGTGGAGAGAGAGGCAGGGTGGGTGCCAGGCAATGAGAGGGAGGGAGAGCACCTCAGCAGCACAGGAGCAGTAGTCCTAGCCCAGATTGAGGAGGAGGACCCCCGTCCCGACTCCCCCTGACATGGGATGGCGTGTGCACTGCACCATCACTCCTTGTCCAGGAGCAGCTTGGGGAATCCCAGCAGTGGAAGGTTCACCTTCAAGAAGAGCAATTGCTCCACCAACTTGGCCCCCAGTCACAGACAGTGCGGGGAGCAAATGTCCCCTGCCACAGAGAACACCCACTTGCTGGGGACACCGGTTTGTGGGCAGGACAGGATACCCTTGACCACTTTCGACAGGGCCAGTCACACATTGGCCTTGCCGGCCCAGTAGGCCAAGGGATCACTGCTGGGATCAGTGCATGGCTCCTCCTCCAGGTAGGTCTCCACTGCTGCTGAAGCACCATCATACTCCCTCTGGTAGCTCTGGGTGGGCATCACCTGCCCCACTGCCCTCAGCCATGCTGCTTGCCCTTTTGTGCTGGACCCCATGCTCCCCAGAGTGATCTTCACACAGGAGGAGCTGCTGGCAGTAGTGGTCCTGTTGCTGCTCATCCTGCTGCTAATGCTAATGCTAATTCTAGGGCTGCGGGCAGGGATAGACCCAGATGGCTGGAAGGGGTCACTGCTCCCACTCCCACCATCCCCAGGGGCATCCTGCTGCATGGCCCGCTCTGCCTGCTGGACCTTCTGCACCAGCGCACCCTTCTGGAGGGCATAGACCGCTGTCTCATGTGCCATGCTGCCCTTGATCCTGGGGTCCAGCATGGTTGCCAGGACATATTCCTCCCGGAGCAGGAGCTCATCAAAGCATGCACTCAGCCCCACCTTCAGCTTCCGTGCCAGGTCAAGTGGCTTATTGGAGATCTTCCTGCCTGGAGGGCCACAATCCTGCCCCCCGAGAATCTCGTCCAGGCTCCTCTGGAGACTATGGACCAGCGGGGTCACCTGACTGAGGGTGGTGGTGGAGCTGCTCACGGTCTCCGTCATGGCCAGGAATGGTCTCAGGACGAAGACCGTCTGAGAAATCATCTCCCATTCCTCCCTGTTGTACCCTGGAGGTGCCTCTAGGTCTGTCTCCAGTTCCACCTGATGCAGGGCAGCTTTCTACTCAAGAAGCCACTCAAGCATCAGGAATTCCACCTGGTGGAGACATCCTGGATGAGCTGGTGCACCGGGGACCCTTGCTTGGCCTGCTTCTCGCGGAGGAGCTCACTGCCCTTCACGCTGTGGTTGAAGAACCCCGCCAGCTTCCTCCCCTGGTCAGCCAGGGAGCTAAAGGTGCCTGGCCCAATCCCCTTCTCTCCCAAGCCCAGAGCATCCTTCACCAAAAGATGGAGGGTGTGTGCGGCACAAGGGATGCTTGTGAAGCCCCCGTCATGGACTGCCTTTATGATATTGGCCGTGTTGTCTGTGACCACACACCCCTTGGTGAAGGCCGCGCCTGGCATGACCCACTCCCTCACCATGGTGGCCAGGGCTGCCTAGAGGTTTCTTGAAGTGTGGGAGATGTCCATGGCTTGTGCCTGAAGCAGGGTCCACCTGTACCCTGCTTCAGGACCCCTCCTGCCACTGCCAAGCGCTGCCTCTGGGTCCTACCACCAGTGTGCAGTCATTGCCAGGTAGGCGTGCTGGGCATGTCTGGCAGACCACAGGTCAGTGGTGAAGTGGATTGTGCCCCTGCCAGCTTCCCCCTCACCCGCTCCTTCAAAGCCCCGTAGAGCTGTGGTGCCACAGTCCGACTCAGGGTGGAGCAGGAAGACAGCTTAAAGTTGGGGGCCAGGAACCCAATCCCCCGCTGGAAGCCCTTGTCCTCCACAATTGAGAAGGGCTGCCCATCCAAGGCAATCATTTCTGCCAACATGTGCTTCGCTTTCTCTTGGAATCCGGTGCCACGGTGCCCTGCTGATGGCCTTGACAGATCCCCCCACCCCAGCTCCTCCATGGTGGACTGATGGCACTGCTGGGGAGGCTTCTGATGCTGTTCTGTCCCCCTAGCAGAAGGAATACTGCTCCTGCTGCTAGAGGCAGCAGTTGGTGCTGCTGCAGGATGCTTGCCCGCTGAAGGAGTCAGGCACCTGGCCGCTGCAGTTGGGAACCCGCTTGCATCCACTTCCCCTGCCTTCCCGCTGAGCAGCAGAGCACTGTGATATGACTTTAGGTGCCTTGCCATTGCCGTTGTCCCCAGGTTGCTGAACACCTGCCCACGCTTTACCACCTTTTGCATAGGGATGGGCGAACGCGGTTCGGAAGTTCGGAGTTCAGCCCAAACTCAGACTGTTGGGATGACCGAACGCGAGCACACCGAACAGATCTGAACACCAAACGGTGAAATGACTGAACAGTTCGGTCAGTTCGGATCGTGTTTGGGTGGTGGCAAAAAAAGGTTCACTGTAAGGTGACAGGGAGGGGTAGTACTAGTCACTGAGGAGCAGACTTCCAGGCACCAGGGGTGGAGAGTCTTGCAAGAAATGAAACTATCTGCCTCCCCCCTTCCCAACACCTTCTGAGCAAATCACTGTTCCTGAACAGCAGGCATTGAGTAGGATTATTAGATTGCTTTAAGTTTCATTTCAGTTTTGTACTGAAATGAAACTTAAACCTTAAACTGAAACCTTGTGTTTGTGATTTCCCCCCGCCCCCCATCCCATATATAGATAGATAGATAGATAGATAGATAGATAGATAGGTTAGGGATAGTAGTTGTAGGCGCTAGCTTAGTGATAGAGATAGCATTAGTGATTTAGTTTTAGTGTTTGTAGGAGTAGGCCTGTGTACTTATTAGATAATCCATTTAGTTCATAGCATTTAGAATAGTT
>QEPC01013957.1:2762131-2798015 GCA_003113815.1 Sphenodon punctatus
TGTACACCTCAGGGGCCTATAGGGTGAGGAGTAGCTGTTGGCTCCATGTCCATCGCTATCTGCTGTAATCTAGAGTTAATTGATACTGCAGGCCTTTTCTCGTGCACTCCTTGTAAGTTCAAGGTTCTATGAGGGCCAGATAATGCCACGGTCCCTGGTTGCTCTGGTGCCGAAGGTGCCGTCGCCTGTCGGTGGGACTTCTTGTTTCTAACATCCAACTCAGGGAAAAGAGGGGAAGGGGAGACATCTTTAAACATCTCCCAAACATTGATGCCCCAAGATGAGAACAAGTCCGGTTGTTCCAATATCCACGCAGCTAATCTAGGAGCACAGAAATGAACCAGTAACCGCTGAACAGAATTGGGAGCAGGCAGAATTTGAAAATAATTAATGTGCCAGGAAGGAATGTGGCAGGACAAAATAAAAGAAAGATGTTGCAAAATGGCCTTCTTAGAGGACCACCGAGGGAATAATCCATTAGGCAAAGGATGGATTTTAAAAGCGACAGCATCCTGCACAAGTTGTAAATGATCAACTAGCTTATAAGAGTTTCTCTCAGCATTAGCAGGTAGTTTAGTACCCAACTGGGCAGGAGGGGGTGAGGTTCTCTTAAGTAAAGCTATTGGAGCTGTCAAAAGCTCTTGGACTACTTCACCTACTCTACCTGCTTTAAAGTCCTCTATGGAGTCAATAACATTCTTAATCTGGGACTTTTGAGTGTGCAATATGGAAGTGATCTCTTCCAGTTGGGTCAATAATTTCTTAACTAAGTTTCCTATAAGAAAACATTGATTCCCAAAAATCTCATACGGGGTGGTATTAGACTTGGAGGACAATAAGGAACCATCGATGGAAAATGGTTCCTCTGCAAAATGCTGAGGGGAATCTAATAAACTGGAGGTAGACAAATGAGAAGGACATTGAACAGGGATGGAGCCTGTCAGGTCCTGGGATGGGGTGTCTGGCACTGAGGCCCCGGTAGGCTGTTTACAGACTGCACTCCCACCTCCAGTGCCTGACTTGGGGCAAATGTAGTGCTCAAGTTTCTGTTGTTTTGACTTTGAGAGCTACAGTTGAGCAGCATTGGCTCTTCCTGGTCATTATACAATATTAACAGAATAATATGCAAAAACTAGGGAAATCCCGGCCCAGATCACAAGGATCAGAAAATCAATACTAAAACGTAGTGGCAAGAGCATATATAAAGACACTACAGTCTCAAGTGCCTCCAGATAAATATCAGTAACTCACAACAATATGTCCTTAGCAGATACCAGAAGGAAGTCCAGAGCAACCGAAGGAGATCCAGGCAGCCTGCTCACGGCCCACATCTAAGGTCTGCACACGCGCTCTTGTGTGTGCAGCCCTTAGGCACGCAGTCCATGGCACGCGCCTCTGGCGCCGCCTTGGTGGAGCAGGGTCTAATGGGCTTGCACTGGAAGCCAAATCACTCTCAGCACTCGGTATGATAGGCTTGCTGCTGGGGATATCCAGGTGGGAATCACACAGTGGACTGATGACAGGAGGGAAAAAAAATCTAAAATCTAAATAAATAAATAAAATCTACTTAGTTTTCTCAGGAGTCTCTGGTGAGGAACTTTGTCAAAAGCTTTTCAAAAATCCAAATCTGCTATATCAACTGGATCACCCCATACCCATGTGCTTATTAACAATTTAATAAAATTCTAATAGATTAGTGATTTTCTTTTGCTAAAGCCATGCTGGTTTTTATCCATCAAATCATGCTTGTCAATCTGCCTAATTCAGTTCAGTATATTAACTTAGGCACAAGCTTTTGCTATGCCTAGTAATTCTGTTGTTAACCTTGGTCTCCACCAGATTGCCTGGTACTGATATCTGAATTACCAGTCTGTAATTTCCAGGGTCACCTCTGGAGTCCTTCTCAAAAATTGAGGTTACATTTGCTAACCTCCAATCCTGTGGCACAGAGGAAGATTTTAGCAATGAGTTACATATTACTGATAGTAGATCAGTAATGTCAAAACTGAGTTCTTGAATGAGTCCCTTAGATTAATACTAGGGGTGGGACTTTGGGTGAAATTTCTGTTTCATTTTTTTTCAGTCTCAGTTCTTTCNGGCCTGTGGGTGTTGGGGGTGCACGCGGAATGTGGTGGTCCAGCACTTGGATCCCCAGGGTGCCTCCTCCCCCTGTGGGATGGGGCTGTCACCTCCCATTTCCTGGCTGGCCTTGCCAGGGGAACTCCCCCCCTGCTCTGTGGGGTCTGTCAGGGGGGGTTGCATGGTGGTCCGGCACCTGCCCCTGGTGAAGGCGCTGCTGTGTATGCGGGAGGCCATGATGTCCCCATCCATGCAGAGGAACTTGTCCAGCTCCTGGAACTCAGATTTGTGATGGCCTGGCCAGACTTGAGATTGTTGTCCTTGATATGTTTATATCTGGACCTCAAGTTTTTTGCCTGCTCCATGCACTGGGTGACATCCCTAGTGTACCCCTGCCACTGCATCCACTGGGTGATGGCTTCATAGACCTGTCTGGTCTTGTAGCCGTGCACCAGGTCATTATGGACCCTTTTGGACCCCCACACATGTATGAAGTCCCTGATCTCCTGCCTAGACCAGGGCTCCCCCTTTTGGGACCCACGTGTGGGGGGCCGGGTAGAGTGATTGTAAGGGTGAGACACAAGACTGGGTCTTGCGGAGAGAACTGCTGCCCCGCTGTATCATTGTGAGAGCTTTGCCTTAGGGGTTTGTAGCTTTAAGCACCCTATTAACTGTGGGCATTGGATGGTATAATCCTTTTGGTAAATCCCAGCAGTGGAAAAGACTCACCTGTAATCAAGTAGCGAGAGAGCTTGGGATTGGCTGATGACACTGCCAGGAGCTTGAAGATCAGAGGTGGAGAGCACCCGCTCTGAGTAGCATGATTGTAAGAGGAGAGAGCGAGACACAAGACTGGGGCTTGTGGAGAGAATTGCTTCCCCGCTGTATCATTGTGAGAGCTTAGCCTTAGGGGTTTGTAGCTTTAAGCACCCTATTAACTGTGGGAATTGGATGGTATAATCCTTTTGGTAAAGCCCAGCAGTGGAAAAGACTCACCTGTAATCAAATAGAGAGATAGCTTGGAATTGGCTGACGACACCGCCAGGAGCTTGAAGACCAGAGGTGTGAAGCACTCATGCCGTGGGCATGTGCCACGGAGCAGCGTGCCTAATGGCAGCATGCACAAGGGCGCGCCCTTGTGCGCGCGGCCTTAGGCGCAGGCCGGGCGCAGGGGCGGTTTCCTATCTGATTGTGGGCGGTGGAGAAATTTTGAAGATCTGGATCGTTTGCATTTGAATAGATACTGTTGAAAGGCCTGACCCTAGCTGGGTAAAACTTGGTTATAAAGGCAGTAGCCTTGGACCGGGGTGAAATACTGATCTGCAGAGGCTGGTGGAGGCAGAGTGTTTATTGCAATTGTGAAGCATTTGAATCGGGAACTGTCTAAGGGGGGTTGAAGCCAAGCTAGATATGGCAGTAAGACTGAAAAGAGGGCGGAAGGTTTTAGAAATGGTTTCCCCCCACCACCACCCCCATGAAACACAGGAAAATTGACTCCTATTTTGGAGCCATGAGTAATTTAAATGAGTATTTCACAATTCCAACAGGAAATAGGTTTGAAAGCTTGACCTGTTTAGAGGAGTCCCCAATCCCAGTACAGAAGGAAAATGTAATTTATGATAGAAGTGGGAGAGAAAGGGAAAAAAGGAAACGTGATGGAGCCCCATTTGTGTTTGGACAACAAGATCTTAACAGCAAGGAAATGGATTTTGCAGTAGATTTGCTAGCAGAGCATGTGGCCATGACAGCCACCACAGTGAAATTTATTTTCACTAGGATAAATATGTTGGCAGTTAAACTGGATGATGTTGCAGCCCTTATAAAAGCCCATCAGGAATTAAGAAATAAAAGCCCTGCCCAAATCCCTTGAACACAGAGGCAGAGACCTGAGAGAGTGCATATGGAGGAAGGGTTTTGGGGGCGGAAAACAGGGTAGTGACGGGGAGATGGATTTCTTTTCGCTTGAGCCATGTAAATTGATTGTCCATGCTCATCCCCTTCCTTGTGGTAGGCTTCCACTGTGGACAACCCCCAGAGAAGTGGCAGAGCATTTCAGAGTAGCAAGCCGGTAGTGGAGTGAGGATTCATTTTGACTCTCCGGAGATTGCAATGTTGATATGGGAGAAAAGAGACTGCTTAGGTAAACATGCTATTTCTCTGGCTAAAAGCTACCAGAGGATAGGTAGTGCTCCCAAACAGTGGGACAAAATAAATAGGCAAGGGTCAAAGGATGGTGTGATAACACCAAGGGAAAAAATATGTTTAAAATCTATAGACAAACCTAAAATGGGAGTATCATTGATTCCCAGTCCAATTAGTTCAGATTCATTGCAAGAGGGGTGCTCCGGAGATATGGAGTACCTACCTGAGGGACATAGAGAGAGGGAAGGATCCTTTCTGACGGAGGAGCTTGAAACCGTTGAGGCATACAGACAGATGCCATTACAAAGTCAGAATGTCATTCTGAAAAGAATGGAGGATCTACATAATCATTTAGTTACAATGACGAAGGGTCAAAATAAAAAAGCCACAGGAAGCCATGGGTGGGGGCTCCCCAAGGGGTTTGGGAAAGAAAATAAGAACTCACAGGACCTGCAAGAGGAGGGTGGGAGGAAAAATGGGAGTACTAAGGACACCGTATATAATTTGATAAGAACTGGTTGCGAGGGAGATACCCGTGCAGTGGGTAATAAATTTAAGGTAGGCAGTAGGAGGGATAAGGACAGGAAGGAAGTTCCTGGGAGTACCCAGGCTGTGACCACCATATCAACAATGGTGGGGGCAGGAGAAGGAGTAGAGGAGGTAATGGGGAGTAAGCCCTCTCAGGTAGGATTAGATATTCAGGGACTAGGTGGGACTGGGCAAAAGGCCGAGGGAATAGTGGAGAGGAGTAATCTACTCACAGTTAATGGGATAAATAGTGAACCATCAACGGCAGGGGAGTTGCAACAATGATCAGAAAATGTATCGAGAGAACAGATATCAAGACAAGAGGAGATGGGAGAAGAGGATGGAATTAAGAAGCAGATAAGTTCTAGGGAAAACGAGGCTATAAACGAGGTTGGGGGAGATGGGGAGGGTGAAACAAGGCAGGAGCAAGATTTTGGGCATGATTGACTACCTGGTGTAGGGTTCAGTTCAGAGAGTATTTGCCCCATGGTATCATGGAATGTGGGTGGGTGGGGGAATTGCCTTTCTATGGAAATTGTGACGCTCTTTAAAGAAAAGGGCATAATCTGTTTGCAGGAAACCTGGCAGGAACCTGGCAGGGAGTTGGTATTAGCAGGATTTAAAGTAATTTCAGAACCAGCAAAGAAATCGAATAAAATGGGAAGACCAGCTGGGGGTCTTGCTATATTAATTAATACGGGGTTGAAGGTAAAGTGTGTAAAATTGGAAGGTCTACCTGAGAATATTTTGGCTATCAGAATTGAAGGAATACGATTCAGAGCAATAGTATTCAACATTTATTTAGTCCCATCCATGCGAGCTCAGGAGCGAGCAGAGGTATGGTTCCAGCTGGAAGATTTTGTGGTGCAGGTGGAAAATGAGGAGCCAGGGACTATTTTGATAATGGTAGGAGATATGAATGCGTGAGTTGGAAATAATGATGGGGTAGACCATATAAAGAGAGACAATTTGCATCCAGCCTACGTGGCCGGCAGGAGTATAAATACACTGCTGTACGCGGATGATATGGCACTCATGGCCACCTCGCGGGTGGGATTGAGACAGGTACTACAACAGATGGAGGCGTATTGTAGGAATAATGAATTAGTCATTAATAACAAAAAGACCAAGGTGGTCGTCTTCTCGAAGCGACAAGCCCAGCATGTGTGGAGATTGGGTGCGGGAAGACTGGAGCAGGTTGACAGATACAAATATCTAGGATTAACTTTCTCCCCGACAGGCAGATGGGATAAACAGTGGGATGAAATAAGACTGAAGTTACAACAAACAGTAAATGGGGTGATTAAGTTTTGGAATAAACATGGGGGCAGTCAGGTGGCACCAGCTGTAAAGTTGTTAGAGGAAAAGTTAATATCTAAGGCTGTATATGAGGCGGAGGTCTGTGGAGGACAGGTAGGTGTACAATTGGAAGGATTCCAGAATTTATATATGAGGAGGGTTCTGGGGTCCCCAAAGGCTACGCCAATTGTATTAATGAGAACGGAGATGGAACTACTCCCGGTTAAGGTTAAAGCACAAGGCCGCCTCCTTAGGTACTGGTTTAGGATGTTGGAAATGGAGAAGGATGCGTTACCTAAGATTTGTTGGAGGGAAACATTGGAGGTTTCCAAGGGATCATCCTGGAGAGAGGACTTGGGTGTATTATTAAATAATCTAGGGTACGGGTATCTTTTGGTGACCCAATTGATACTGGTCTATCTTATAGTGGAGATCCTGCAATTGCTGGAGGATATTGCTGGGCAATAACAGCTTGCACAAGCTACCTCCAGCAGAGTGGCCCCTCTCTATGCAAGCCTGAAGGAGTCCTGGGGAAGAGAAAATTACTTAACTAAACTTCGGAGTTTCAAAATCCGAAGAATTTATACACTATGCCAGTTTCAGTTGATACCCTCTAAAGTACTCGAAGGCCGATACAGTCAGATCCCCTGGGAAGAGCCTAAGTGCCCGTGTGGACTGGAGCAAATTGATGATATATATCATGCAATATTGGACTGCCAGTATGCGGAGATGGTGAGGGTCGAGTGGCTGGATAAAATCTTGGGAGGCAAAAGGTATTGGCCGAGCAAATACCGACTCCAGTTCCTTTTGTATGCTAGGGGAGGGGAAAAAGTGAGAGAAATAGGGTGGATGTTATTTCAAATGCTTGAAGCTAGGAAAAGGACTGGTCAATTTAAGGTTGTGGGTGAGGAGGTGGGGGCCAGGCATTAGGAAATTGATTATACAACAAACATGATATGGATGCCGACAATGGGATGCTTACTGAGGAAACAAAATTGACTATCTATAAAAATATAATTTTATACATTTTGAGGTTGCGTGGGATAAAGTGTTATGTAGTTAATGCTGTAGAAATGGGTATGATTGGATAAATGTACTTAAACTCAAACATACACATATATGTTTTATTGTATTTATTTATTGTATCGTGTTGATGTTGGCAAAACTTTTTGTTACGCCATTAATAAAACTGAACTGAACTGATCTAGAAGACCAACTGCCTCTCTAGCAGGTTTCCTGCCACTGATGTACTGGAAAAAACATTTTTTGCTATTGGATTCGGTATCCTTAGCAAATTGTTCCTCAAATTCCCTCTTGGTCTGTTCTATTATGGTTTTACACTTTCTGTGCCCATGGCCGTTTTTAAACAAGATACAACCACCCATGTCTACCCATCAACCACCCACCTGGATGCCAGTGTGAGGGTGGTGTGGGTGGGTGCACACTCCCATGACCTACACAGCACCCACTCTTGACCACTCACAGAGCACTGGGAAAAAGCCAGAGTGCGCTGTGTGGGGGCAGTTAAAAAAGGTGTGTGGGAGCCACCACTCACGTATCCCCAGCCCATATGAACGGTGACAGCCAGCCGTCAGCTGAGTGGTCTGCCATTCAGAGGCACTGTGGGCAAGGAAAACAACCTTTGCAAGGCACAGAAACTGGCAGGGAGTGCTGGGGAGTCCAGGTTCCCCCAGCCCTTGGCTGGGACATGTCGCTTTCCAAGGTCAGCCCTGCCCACTTCCCCCTCCCCCCTGGTCGTGGCAAGCTACAGCAGTACCCACCCAGTACCAAATGCATGGGAGCTGTCACGGTACCCGCCCAGGAATCTGTCCAGAAAAATCCCTCCTCACACACTCCACCTGAGTGGGCGCTCCATGACTGTGCCACTTAGCAGACATGGACCCTCTTCCCCACCCCCAGCAGTGCTCATTTAAAAATGGCCAATGTCTGTGCTGATTCCTATTTACCTCATTTGGAATACGTTTCCATTTTTTGAAGGACCATTATTTTGCTCTTATAGCCTGGGCCTCCTTAATTTTACCATTTAGCCACGCAGACATTTGCTTGGGTATTTTTCTGCTTTTTTTTTTTTTTGCTTGTGGTCTACATTTAATCTGGGTGGCTAAGATAGTCAGTGTCAATATGCTTCTTGCAGGCCTGTGATCCTGATGACTTTCTCTTTTAGTTTCCCCTTAATTAACTTCCTCATCTTTGTATAGAGTTCCCCTTCCTGAAGTTAAACACCCTTGTGGCAGACTTATTCAGTAATCTTTCACTTGTTAGCATGTTGAATTTAATTACTGTGATCGCTATTAGAAAGTGGCTCTGCCACAGTTACTGCTTCCACCAGGCCCTCTGCTCCAGTTAGGACAAGATCTAAAACAACTTCTCCTCCAAGCTGCTCCATGAAGCAGTCATTCATGGTGTCTAGGACCTTGCTTTCTGAAACACATCCTGAGGAGACATTAGGTGCTTTTAGACAGACATCAGCCCTGCCTCTCCTCCGCTGCACCCCCAAGTGGCCCATCCATCTAAAGACAGACCACCAGATGTGCAGGAGGAGAATAGGCACAGCAGGCTCTCTCCTCGCCCCACTTGCAGTGGTCCAGAACATTCAAGAGACTGACCACCAGCAGACTGGGCTTCCCAAACCCAGGGCACAGGATTGCAAAGCTGCTGTCTGTCTGCTGTGCAGTTCTGCTCTTGGCTGGGGGTTCCCTTGAGCAAAATCATAGAGCTCTGGGCAGCAGCCTAGAGCATCAGGTGATCCACCCAAACTCTATGGTGAGGGGGAGAAGGGTACCATGTGGGCTGACAGTGGGCTGCAGCAGCCACTGGGTCTGTTTAAACCCAACCCAAGTGGGGCTGCAAGTGGGCAGATGTGGAGGTGCACCCCCAGGAGGGCTGGGCATGGCCAGCCCCGCATCTGTCTGAAAACATGCATTAGCCCAGTCAATATAGGGGTAGTTAAAATTACCCATTATTATTGCACTGCCTACTTTTGTAGCCTCCCTAATCTCCCATAGCCATTGTCTGCATCCTGGTCAGAGGGTCGATAGTAGGGGTGGGAATATCGGTATTGGATAAATCCGATACACCTGATAATCACGTATATTGGATTAATTCGATAATCACTGGTATCAGCATGCCAGATTTTTAACATTGGCCGCTTTAACTGTTTTTTTACATCACGGCCATTGAAGTAAATGACCGCAATGTAAAAAAACCGGTAAAGCGGCCAATGTTAAAAATCTGGTATGCTGATACCAATAAATCCAGTATCCAGTATTCTCCCTGGTGTCCCATCCCTAGTCGATAGTATAGTCCCACTACTATCCGGTTGCCTTTTAAACATGAAATTTCTATCCATAGTGGTTCCAGGGAAGAGTCTGTGTCATTTATGATTTTTGTCATGTTTGACATAATGCTGTCTTTAATGTACAGAGCTACTGCAACCCCAGTATGATTAACTCTGTCGCTTCTATGTATTTTTATCCCAGTATTACAGTGTCCCACTGATTGATATCATAGGTATCTCAGAAACATGGTGGAATGAAGACAATGTCCTCACTTGAAGCCAAGTACTCTAATTCCCCCATTTTACTTTTAAGGCTTCTGGCATTGATATACAAACATATAAGCATTTTAATACCCTGGTGCTTGTGGTTACATATTTTGTTTAATATGGAAGAATGATCCCGATTTCATCTAGTGGTGAATTCCATAGTCTGGCTTCCTTCTGCTGTGAAGGTTCTGTCTCCCACAGTCACTACCATTAATATTAGTATGCCAACAGTGTGTGCCTGGCATTGCACAGTCATGATGAGAGACAGGACCCTGTCCTGAGATCCTTACAATCTAGGACGGACAAGGATGGATTGGAGGAGGGAGGGGGGTACATTCATGAAGCTGAGAAGTTGCAGGTGCTTAGTGTTGTTGCAAGGGGAGGAGGGAAATTCTGAAGGGTAGGGTGGTATAAGGAGAAGTATAAATGAGCAAGTTATGAGGGTGAGGAGCTAAGGAAAGCCTGACAGAATATCCCCCTATTCACCTACAGTTTCATTGTTTGAGCAGAACAAAGCTTGTGTGCAAAGTCATGGTCAGAAGAGAGCACTAGATTGTCAAATAGTTTGGAGTAGTTCCATGCATGGCATTGACAATCAGTATGCACAGACATATTGATCTGGGCTCAGTAGTCAATAATGAGCAAGTGCAGAGAATTGTAAATCTGAATAATGTATTCCTGGTGTGTTACTGAGCATCTGCTGTATTCTGATATAGGCAGGGTGTCCATCTCAAATGCAGAGAATTGCAACAGTCAGTCTTATAACGTGAGGATTACCATAGCCAGATATGAATGAAGTAGGCTGGGTGCAAACTTCTGTCAATGTACACTTGAGAATGGACCCTTTTTTAATTTATTTTTTTGCCACTCTAGCTATCTTGGTGCCTGTGTGCACTGTAGTAGTATCTAAGAAAATCACAGACCACCAGTTTAACAGTCTGAGGGCAGGTGCTTCCAATAGGTTAGGCTGCTATACTGAAGGAGAGTTCTTTATAGTACTTTCTTCCTGTCACCTCATTCTTGACCAAGGTCTCTTTCATCCAGGTGCTGAGCTCAAGAACGCTAGAAAGTGGAGCTGGGAATGTTTGACTGACATACATGGAGATCAGCTTGTTGTTTAGATATTGGTCTTTCAACCCAAAGTGTCTCACCACCTCTCTTCATGGCTACATACAGATGTTGAATAGGGTGAGTGAGACTGGGCTTTGTGAGACTATGCAGCTGAGGGTCCTGGATAGAGCTGATACAGTTAACTGCATGGCAACTAGTAGCCGAAAGGTTTATGGTAACCAATCCACACCAACAATGATTGGTTATCAAACAATATCTGTTTATTATTCAACAGTTTAACCAGTTTACTGATTTATTACATTACCACTTTGTGCCATTTACTGTATTAATGCATTTCTGTTTTTTGTCTGATCCACAGTTCATTTGCCTAGGATTCCTTTCCTGTTTACCCCCAGAATTCTAGTTTCAAGGTTAACTCAGTTTCCCATGGGATACCTGGTTCAAATTTGCTGGATGCAGCTTTGCTATTGGTCTCGAAGTAAACCGGAAATGATGGAATGTGGGAAATCAGTAAATCAACTATGTGGTAAATTTGGTTATGTGCTAATGGTTAAACAGTAGTAACCAGTATTTTAGTTAATTGGTTGCCAGCTGTGGTATACAGTTACCAAATGGTTAACTGATTAGCAATCTGAAATTTTCATTATCAACTAAGGATGGGACTATCAGTATCGGATTAATCTGATAATGCCAATAATTGTCAAATCTGATTAATCTGATAATACCGATAATATCGGTATCGGTATATCGGTTTTTTAACATTGCTGATTTTTCGGTTCTTTAACATTGCGGCCATTTTAACAATGGCTGCAATGTTAAAGATCCGAAAAATCGGCAATGTTAAAAAACCGATATACCGATACCGATACATCTGATATTGGATTAATCCGATACCGATAAAACCGGTAACCAATAATTCGCCTGGAGTCCCACCCCTATCAACTGTGGTTATGGAGTTAACCATCTGTTAAAGCTCTAGCTGGAGGCAGAGAAATGATTGCCCATAATGTTCCTCTTTGTTTCTGTCTGCAGGGAAAGGCCCTGCACCATTTCAGGAGCTTTTCCATTTTTCAAGTATATAAAGGGATCAGTTGAGAGACTTGTTAATCAGCAATTCTTTATTCTTTGCTGTGTGAGTTCAGTGTAAAACCTACTGCATTCTTCCTGAAAAATCCAACAAGTGTAAACAAGAGAGAGGGGGCACGAGGCCTTTCCTGTGTATCACCGACTGCAGCGTCTGCAGTTTCTCACTTCTTCATGCATTCTTACCCTTGACCCTTGTGTGCTATCCAGTTCCCTCAGTGTCAGGCGCTCCTGAAAGTTGTGATTTCCTATCCTGACAGGCAGCAGGAAGAGGAGAAAGCTGTTGGGCCACCTTTGCTCTACAGTGCTGTAGGGTTATTAATAAAAGCACTCATGACAGATAGGGCTTAGGAAATGCCGATAAGATCAGGAAGAGGGAGGAAAGTAAACAGCCCAATAGCTTTGGACACATGTGCCATTGTTAAATCGGGCCAGACATGCAGCTTTGAAATTGCCCTTTTCCTTCATTGACACTGCCACAAAAATGGACATGGACTCTAGGGACCTGATCACTTCACCTTAATTATAGAAACGAGCCTAAACTATAAAGTCTGGATCTAGGTTTAAAAATATCCCAAGTATGCAGGTGGTTTGGGATACAGGAGTTGGGTTCAACTCCTTATATAAGTAATAAATAGTAGCATTTTTCAGACATGTTAACAATACATTTTACAAAAAGCATCATCACCTCCATATAGCAGATGGAGGAGCTAAAGCACAAATAAATTATTATTATTATTATTATTATTATTATTATTATTATTATTACCTATCATTAGTGTTCAAAATGCATTGCAATCTTTATCTCAGCACTAGGGAACCTCATGTTTGGAGTCCAAATGGGGCCCACAGCTGTTTTTTATTTGACCCCTTTCCAGTGCCTGGATCTAGCCCCTAGATCCAGCTCCTACCCCTAAGCAATGAAGGAGTGAGTTCAGTAGAAGAGAGTAGAGATGAGAGCATGGACACAAAAATAGGGGACAGATCCATGATCCGGGCCCTCCTTCTCTCTGAGCGTCCCCCCACCCCCAACTTCTATGTGCCTCTCAGAACTTGTACTAATTTTTAAAGTGGCCCTGGGAGGGGAAAGGTTCCCTTCCCTTGCTTTATCTAGTTCATCTTTAAAACAACTCTGTGAGGTAGATCATCCCCCTCCCTCATTTTACAGATAGAGAACTGAGGCTGAGAGATAGTGGCTCGCCCATGGCCACTCAGTGGATTTATAGCTATGACAGAATTTTTACCATGGTCTCCCAAGTCCAACACAGCATAAAGGCTAGTAATTGAACCAAAGCCACCTGATTTCTAGCTTAGTGCTCTATCCATCAGACTGCACTGCCTCATAAGAAGTAGCCATATATAGCCTTCATCTAGGAACTCCAATTTCCCCCCATGGCCTTGTTCTGAAGTGTTCAAATCTGGGATTTTGATATGGGCCATTTCTAATGCTCAATGACAGGCAGATTCAGCGGAAAAAAGGTGGGGTTTCTAAGGTGTTTTTTTTTTGTCTTCTTCTTCTTCTTTGCATTGTAATGTTAATGGGAACAGACCAGTTATCAAATGCAACAGCCAAAAGGCTATCATGTCAAAATGCTAAAATCTAATGTCACTGTCTTATTTTCATAAAGTCCTGATATATATATAACCCTGTTGAGGGGTCCCTATCTGTTAAGATGGGGATTTTTCCACCCTTAATGTAACATGACAATGGACTCTCCGCAAGGCTTGGTGCTGAGATAATATCTTTTACATTTCTGCAGTAGCTGTTGTTTAGTATGGCTTGTCAGGCTGTCAGATAAAGGCGCACAGCCTCCTATAAGGAATTATTAATGAAGATTCAACCAGTTTTTCTGCTGGAAACGGATCACTTCACTCTTCATCTCACTGACTTTTTACATTAGAAAACTAAAAATAGCCCTGAGCTTAAAAGGAAAGACCTTCAGCGTCTGACAGTTTTTGCATTGCCTTCCTGTAGTTATGTTCAGTTTCCCTGCCTGTGTGGGATTAAAGCTAAATACACAAAGACTCCTTTTCTAATTCTGTGGGGCTGACCAGACCTGCCTCATGGACGTGTACGCTGGGTGGACACTCTTGCATTATGAGCACATTCAGTTCTTTAATTTATATACCAGACTTCTAAAATATTAGGTGCAGGCAGTGACGTGCTAGTAACACTAGCAAGAAACAAGAATGCCAGTGCCAAGTCCTCTGCAAACTTCCCCACTCATCTTAGCCAAAGCAGTCCAGACAATTGATCCATCACCCCAGCTATTCCAGCACTGGTCTTCCTAAGCAGAAGACCAGTTTTTTAAACTGGACAGGTAGGGATTCTTTAATGAGGACCTATGCTGAAACCAGCTAACTCCTTTCCAGTTGTCACCTACAACAATTTAGACTCAGGTCTTCAGAGGTGGAATCAAGGTAATTTGAAAGCAAGAAAAATAACACCAGGCGGGGGGAAATCTATTAAATATCTCAGGGGAAGAAACTCACATTTTCATTTTTTACAGCTCTGAGAATGTTGGGAAAACTTCGGTTTCCATCTCCATGTAGACGGTGGGTAAAACAGACGTGCTTTGGGCCCAGGCCCCAGCAGCATGTGGAACCACGCACAGCTAGATGTTGGCCTGGGATTACCCAGAGCGGTGTTGGGGCTAGCCCAGGTTGTGACTTCCAGAGAACCTCCGAGGTCACAGCCCAGACTAAGATCCGTCCAACTGGGCCAAAGTGGGCCTCAGCAGGCTAAAATGAACGATCACATCTGTGCAGCCGCAACTTTCCCAGCCCAGGCTGGAGGATAGCTATGGCTGTGCCTCATTGGCCGCCTTGGCTTCATGTCATGGCAGGAGGCGGGGCCCTGGAAGCACAGTGAAGGCAGAACCGGACGCCTGCACATTTGTTGTGCTCCCAGCTGTACCCAGGCCATGCGGCCAGTGGGACAGATCCCTGGTCATGGTGACATGTGTCACCCTGACCCAACCTGTTGCCTGGGATTTTCTGGTCTAGGGTGGGTCATGACAGTGTTACGCCACCATCACACCAAGGCCAAGGCCACTTTCGGAACTCCCCCCCCCCCCATATTCTGACTGCAGGGGGGAATGCGCAGCCAGAATATGCACGGGGATCAGCTGGTCTGAAAGCCCCCCCCCCCCCCCGTGCAGCTTTGCCAGCAAATACCCGCAGAGATACAGAGGAGGAAATCCTGGTATATATATTAACAATATAATACACTTCCCCACATTCTTGCCTGCCCACATCCATGCATATATATCACCCATTTCTCAGCTTTGTCCCCCATAAACACTCCCCCAACATCTGGCTGCCCCCTCCCCGCACGGGGGCGCCTTCAGACCGGTGGCACCCCGTGCATATCCTGGCTGGGCATTCCCTCCTGCAGCCAGAGTATGTGCCTGGTGGGGGGGAGGTCTGAAAGTGGCCCAAGTGTTTCACTGTATTAATAAACCTCATCCAGAAAGAAGGACTGTAGAATGGATATAAATGGCATTTTTATTAGCTTGCTTAGTGAAACTGCCCACTAGCTTAAAGACATTTTTCACATTTTTCCGGAGCTTGTTAATCATATTTTGCTTAGTTTGTTTTCTTCAATCCTTCCTGTAGAATGTGATCAAACCTGTGTCCCACTAGTTTCTTTCTCAGGTGTTTCTGTGCACTACAAGTGGACCCCTGCTTGAAAAACATCCACAAAGGAATAGCAGGGCAGTTTCCTGACAGGGAATCTGAATATTTCCCACATATTTTAAAGTAACTAACTGATTCTTTGGGATATGCCAAACCTGTGTGTTATGTACAGTGGTTTCCAAAACTAAACCAAAGCAACAGATTTCTTTGCAGCGTAAAGCAAAACAAAAACACAGGAGGGTTCATGTGCTGTCACCGGACAAAAATTTGCTAAGAACCCACAGAAGTGAGAAATTAATGGGACCCATATGTAACCACTAGCCTGCGTTTTATGAGATTTTTCCAAGGGATTTCTGAAAAGATTCCTGAAGCAGCAAATGAGATCAAAACTCGACTTTCCTGTCAAAAAGGACAGCTAGCATCCAGGTTTCATTTTCCATCACATTCCCTTCTGTGTAAACACTGGAGGGAAATTTGGATAGGATTTCACTCAGCAAGGAGTAGTCCACAACATTTAGGGAATCTTCAAATGCCAAGGCATTTTAAAATTTAAACAGTTTCCTCTAAGTAAGAGTGCACCAAGGCTTTGGATAGTGATTATTACTAAGGACATTTTTCAGAGAGTTTGCCATTTTCAACTGAGGTTTTTTTCCTCTGGAAATGTATCTTTAAAATAAGACTCCATACTTTAGAAGACTAATGGTGCAAACCAGTTGAAGACAAGTACATCCACCAACATGTATTCCAGCTAAAGATTCCAAACCATTTATTGGCAGTGAGAACACATTCTAGCTAGCCACACAGTCAACAAAGAAAACACTGTTATTGGGGTTTTTTTATGACAGTATCCTGAATGAAATGGACAAGAAAAATCACTGTTTTCATTTGCTGGCTTCCCTTCTGTGAGAAAGGTCAAACGATTTGGAATGGGAGAATTATAACCATTCTTTTAAAGAAGCAAAAACAAGAATACCTTTTATAAGCATTGTGTAGGGTCGGTAGTATTCTGAAGGATTTTGCTTATCTAAGCAGAAAACAATGGGGGCTTATCCCAAATGGAATGGCCTTCAGGTGGAAACAGCATTTAAAAGATCTGAATGTGGATCTCATGCCACAGATGGGAAGTATAAGGGCGTTTCAGTTAGTAGGGGTGGGACTCCAGGTGAATTATCGGTTACCGGTTTTATCGGTATCGGATTAATCCGATATCAGATTTATCGGTATTGGTATATCGTTTTTGTAACATTGTGGATTATTTGGATCTTTAACATTGCAGCCATTGTTAAAAGGAAAGGGAGAATGGAAAGGTCAGTAAGTGAAATGCCAATTATTGGCATTATCGGATTAATCCGATACCAATAGTCCCATCCCTATCAGTTAGTAACCTGCTACTTGACCCAATGGACCTGACTGGCTCTGTTGGATTTGGGTTGGGACAGGTCAACTCCTGGCCCAAGCCTCTTGGGCTGGGTCACATTTCCCAGTGGCTGGAGCACCCCTCATGGAACAATGGAACATCATGGTGTACTGGGGGCAGGACTACATTAGGAAAGAGTGGGGGATGCCTTAGACACTAGGGATGGGTGAACAGAACCGAGTTCGGAAATTTGGTTCAGTTCAGTTCAGAAATTCGGTTTGGTTCGGAAGTTCGGTTCGGTCAACCAAACTATTCGAGTTTAGTCCGAACTCCAAACTTCCAAACAAAGTTCGGAAATTCAAACCCTATTGAACTAAATGGAATATTATATTTTAGGGATGGGTGAACAGAGTTGAGTTCAGAAATTCGGTTCAGTTCAGTTCGGTTCAAAAATCGAGTTCGGTTTGGAAGTTCGGTTCGGTCGACCGAACTGGTCGAGTTCGGTCCGAACTCCGAACTTCTGAACCGCGTTTGCCCATTCCTATTAGACACACCCCTTTTCTGATATAGCTCCACCCCTTACAGAACACCATAGAATCATAGTGCTCCATGTGGGCAGGACTAAGGCCTTTCCCCACCCCTTTATCTACATTGTCATGGCACCATGAAATCACAGCACTCGATGGGGTTGGGACCACACAGACACATCAGGCCCAGGATTGCAAGGATCTGGATGCACAGAATTCAGGCCCAGTGCAGTCAGGCTCAAGCTGGGCACAGATGGAAATTCCTGGCCTGAGCTGGACTCTAGTTCCTCTTCCATCTCAAGGGTCACTAATGGTCTCCTTAATTCCAGCCCTGTAGCCTGTGGCAGTGACAATCAAGGCAGTGGGGAAGGCACAGGATGGAAAAATTAAGCAGGTGATTGACCACTATGCCATAAAATCAGGAATGACATGCCACAGTCCTTAAGGAAATAGGACAGCCTCAGACTTGCCATCTTCAGTGTTTGCTGCAAAAGTCATCAGCTGCATGAAACATTCCTAAATGAGACCACGTCATGTCAGTAAACTGGGACACCCAGCCACCTTGTTAACCTCCTGTGTCCTGCTTTTATCACATACTTGCTCTGGCCAAATCTTACTGACCTTTTCACTTACTGACCTTTCCATTCTCCCTTTCTTTTGTATCCCTGTTTGCAAATCCCTGATTCCTGGTCTGGTCATCTCCCACCTCAAGTACTATCATTGGGGTAGGGAAAGTTAACTCTGTTCCATTTCCGTCCCCTCCCCCCCCCAACATCCCTTCTCTCGACTACTCAGACATCGTCTCCTGAACCTCACCATCACACGCTGTCAGGCTTTCTCATCACCATTGATTTTTTATGCCTCTCCTTATACTGTCTCATCCTTCATGATTCCTTTCTTATGCCCTGTAACTAACGTAAGGATGTGCACCTGCAACTTCTCAGCTTCATGTATGTATCCCTGTCTCTCCCTATGTGCTCCTCTCTTTTATCTCGCCTTCCTTATCCATCCTAGACTGTAAACTCCTCAGAGCAGAGACCGGTCTCTAATCAGGACAGTTCAACAACAGACACATGGCTGGCACTACAAAAATCTATTAATTATTAATTTTAATTATTAATTATTAAGTATATTCCTGTATGCTAGGTCTGAAACGAGCAGCACATTTTTTATTCACAAGTAATTTTGCTATATCGGGAAACATGATCAATTACCAGACCATTTTCCAACACCAACACAATTTCTTGACTCTCAAAATACCATGAAATACTGTCCCAATTTACCAACTTATCACATACCACTTACTGTTACCCTATACCATTCATTTACCACTTATTACAGTACTGAGGGTACTGTTTTACTTCTGGGCATCTGTCCATTAGTTGTTGACTGCATTTCTGAGCTAATCACAGTGTGAAATAGCAGGTCCACCCTTAGCCTTCTCCTTTTCCTTCCCAAACACAGTATAAAATCAGTGCCTCCATTCTTTTTCTTTGTGGGCCAAAGAAGGAGTCTTTCTGAGTGGAGGGAAGATGCTGCAGCGTGAGGTGACTGTTTAAGAACAAAAGTAGTGCCAGACTGGATCAGACCAATGGTCCATCATGCTCAGAATCCTGTCTCTAACAGTGGCCAATCTCAATCGCTTGGGAGAAGTACCCATTCAGGACACAATGGGCAAACCATTCCATGTTATTCACTCCCAGCAGTAAGAGGTTACATTCCCCAAACCTACCTGGTTTATTATTATTATTATTATTATTATTATTATTTATTAAATGGTCATGCATGCGCAGAATGGCCATGGTGGTGATTTTGCACATGCACAGTTTCTTTGTGCCCAGTGTGGCAGTGAGAAGGCCACACCCAGCACCACGGGACACCGCTGGACCAACTCAAAGCCTAAGGGCCTTTTTTTATTGTTGCATTGTTCATAGTACATTGCTTTTGGATGTAAAGGAAGGAACAAACGCAGAAATGGAATACAGTTATTAAGCAAGTAGGATTTCTCCCACAGTTTAAACCTGTGGCTCTGGAAACCCCTCGCGAGGGCTTTAGATGTGCTTCCATGAACTGGGAACTTCTCTACTCCATGTCTCAAAACACTTGGGAGTTGCATGGCACCGCTGTTTCTAATGGTGCCTAGACAACTTCCGGTTCACAGAAGTATGTCTAAAGCTCCCCTGCGGGTTTTTTCCAGCACTGCAGGTTTAAACTGTGGGAGAAATCCCGTTTGTTTAAAAAGGTCCTAAGGAGGAAAAGCTAGCTAAGTTAAACCCCCGTCTCCCTCCCTCCCCACTTCTGCAACTACACCCTCCCCATCCCTGTTTGGTCTTGGTCCAGGGAAGGCAAAGCTGGGACTCCCTGAAAGCGCTTTGTTTTTTCAGCCATTATCCTTTCCCTCTGCAGGTTGGGGGCAATACTGAAGCTGGGGACAGCAGGGGACAAGCTGCCCCCTGACCTCCTGCTTTCCCTATATACTTTCATTTGGTCTGGGAAGAACAGGACAACTGACTGTGTGTGTGTGTGTGTGTGTGTGTGTGTGTACAATGGGGGAACAAGGTTGATGCAGGATGTGCACAGGGAGACAAGACTGGGGACAATCTGGTAGTGGGAGACAGGCCTGTATGGGGAGGGGGCATCCAGGTGTTGGGAGAGTGTTTATGGGGGACAAAGTTGAGAAATGGGTGATATATATGCACGGATGAGGTTGGGGGGCAGGCAGGGGTGTGGGGACATGTATATATTGGTAATGGGCAGACAAGTGCTGGGAGGGGTGTATATGGGGAGACAAGTCTGAGAGTTATGGGGAGCCAAATCCATTGGTCTGTCTGGGTGTTGGCTACCAGATGTTTGACCAGGGTTGAGCTGGGGCAGCTCCTCACAGTGTAATTCCCAGAAATGCAGAGTATGCTGTGCGGGTTAGCCCAGTCCAACCCAGAGCAATGGGTTCCCGTGGGGCGCTCCTCATGTGAAAGGCCCCCAGCATCCACACCTGCATACATATCCACCAGCACTGTGAGCAAGGACATGGTGCCAGCAAGGATCAGGCCCCTGGAGGAAGCTGCCATCAGTCTGTTTGTTTGTTTATTTATTTATTGCATAGCCATGCCATTGCAATTGTACATTTAAACATATACAAAACGTATAACAACATCAAAATAAACCATACCACTTAACAAATAGCTTCTGTCTTAACAAATAATTTATCATTTTTCTATATTTATTTTCATTGCCATCAGTCACTGTCAGCTGTTGGAGTGGCAGTGTGCGTGTGCATACTCTGGCTGCCCACCCATCAGCTGTTGGAGCAGACCCGGGGGAGGAAGAGGAGCTGCAGCAGCAGAGGGGTCTGCAGGGAGGAGGAGCAGCAGCCCTGGTGTCCCCAGCTGGAGTGGCTACTCATGCAGCCAAGGACACTGGGGCTGATCTTTCTCCTCCTCCCCAGGGTCCACTCCAACAGCTGATAGACAGATAGGCAGGCGGAGCACTCCCCCTACCATTCCAATCACTGACAAATGATTGGCAGCAGCTTTCTCCTGCACCCTGGTCCTGCTGCTCCCACAGCGGAGCCCCAGGATCCTGCCTGTGTGCTGGGGTAACCCCAGAGCAACAGGGCTGCGTGGAGGCTGCCCGCACACCCCGGGACCAATGCATCACTCTGCCTATTTTGAAGGGCTCCACGGGGCCCCACGGAGCAGCTCTGGTCTCCCTGCCCATGTGAAAACATCCATAGGTGATAAGCAGCCATGGACAATACTGGGAGGCAGCTGGGGTGGGGAGCAGTGTTTGTTTGGGGAGTGTAGTGTCCCCTGACTGGGACATGGGAAACTCGGCTGGGTCTCCTGCCTGGGGCTGTGGGCAGGTTCAGGATGAGGGACTGAGCAGGGGCCCTAGATACTCACTGACACCACTGAGCTGTCAACACACTTCTTTATTAGGCCTCAGGGCCTTCCAGGAAAAGGACTCACAAGCTGGGCCTCTGGCTGGACCACAGCCTATCAGGCTCCACACTGTTCTGTGTCCAGCCTTAGACTGAGGCTGGGCAGGATCCAACCGCTCAGCCTAGCTGTTCCCGTGCGCACGCTGTTGGCCCCTCCCACCAACGTGGTGGGATGCATGCAGGGCGCACATCACCACCACCCCCTGTCCAAGTTCAGAGTTTCTTCCTGTACACTAAACAATAACCACAACAAGAAACAAAGGTAAACATGTGCACCGGTGTACACAAAAACAGTACTCGGAGTCAGAGGTAGCCAGTACATGACTCGCTGATGGGGGTCAGTCTTTACCACTGCCCCACATAGAAGTCTTTGAAACAGGCAGGCAATCGAGTCTCCCACTTGCCTCTCATGGGCTCAGCAGTGGGGGTAACGTCCTGCATGGGCAGAGGTTCAGGAGGTGTCAGAGATGGTGGGACCGGAGAGGGTTCCACTGGGGACGGGGGTACCATTGACAGCAGCGGATCAGGTGGTTGTGAGGGTAGGCCCCCTTCGCCGCCAAAATGGCGGCGACGGGCTAATTGTCGGCCCCCCCCCCCTCTGACGCTGAGAGAGGCTCTGTGTTAGAGCCGCGCAGCGGCGCCTGTTAGAGGGCGCCGCTGCAGAAAGCTAAAAAGGCTGTTCCCGCCGTTTCTCCCCGTTGCGCGTGCGCAGACGCGCACCACGGGGAAATTCTCTGGAGACACGCCCCTTGTAGGCGGGGCGAGTCTCCTGCACGCCGCTGAGAGCGGCAGAGCTAAACGTGGAGGCAGAGAGTCAGCCCCACCCACCTCCCCTCTAGCACTGTTGTCATTGGATGGTTGCCTTAGAGGAGCCGAGGAGGAATTTTTGGCGAGCAACCATTTATAGGATCGCTTATTTCGCCTCCTCAGCAGTGCAGAATAGGTTTTAATAGGCTAATTATAATTCTAAGTTCGTTTAATTGTTTGCTTAATTCAATTGACTTTTGATTCGGTTCTGAATTCCTTAAGTAAATAGGGTAATCCGAAGGTATTGAATTGATGAATAATTCGAACTAGGCATGCAGACAATGTGCAGCCAAGATGGCAAGATTGTCGCACTCTGCAGGGGTCCAGTATGCTATTATAGGTAAATAGGCATAAGTTTAAATGTTGAGTCATCTCCTTAAGAGATGGGGAGGTGACCTCGGGTGTAATGCGGGGCACAGCATGCACTGAGGTCACGGCCCTGGGAGCAGTGGTTTAGCAGGGTGTGTAGGGACAAGCACTGTCCTCACACCATGCAGGCACGAGACTCCTTACTCATGCCCGCAGCTGGGCTTGTCCCTCCTTTCGGCCATTTGCAATGACCTGTCGAGGGAAGGGACTGTTGGATCAAGGGTACTGACACTGGAAGGCACATCCAGGCCAGTACCGGATTTAATAAGTTATAAGATTAGTTAGCATACTGGACCCAAATTGCTAGGTGCAATTGCCCCCACCGTTCGTGGTTATTTCGTTATTGGTTGTCAATAAAGAGTGCGGCCAAGTTTAACCCAACTTTGTTGTCTGAGTCTTGATTGGGGGGGGGGGTGCTTCGACAACCTCTGTAGTTGGCTGGGGCAGCATGGCCGTAAGGGACGCTGGCAGGACAGGGTCAGAGGGAGGAGCAGCCACTGGGGGCAAGCAGGATGCCTTGTGGAGATGGCGCCTGTTGAGTCGATACGCGATGCCTTGAGGTGTCTGCACCACTTACGATCGGGGCTCTGGACAGTTAGCGATCACTGTGGCAGGGACCCATCCCCAGGGTGTGTGCATGTGAACAGAGTCCCCAACAGTCGGGGGGGGGGGGTAGAGGTGCAGCTCTCCTGTCATTCTGAGCCTTCTGCAATCTCTGGCGGTCTCTGAGTTGCTTGTGTGCACTGGGGGGAACCTCTGGTTTAAGGACAGAGGCAGTGGCTGGTAGGGTGCTGCACAGGACCCTCCCTATTACATGCCCGAAACTGGAGTGTTGTGGAGGTGCAAGAGGGCAAGGTAGGGGTCAGTGCCGTCTTTGAAGGCCTTTTTCAGCATGAGGTTGACCATTTGGACTGCGCTCAGCTTGCCTTTTGGATTGGGAGTAGGTGGAGCTGGAGTTTGTGAGCGAGAAGTCCCACGTGTTTGCAAACCACTGCATCGCGTTGCAGGCTAAGGGGGAGTGGTCACACACAATTTCTCTCAGGATGCCGTGGCAGGCAAAGACCGTTTTCATTTGTTCAATGATTGTGGAGGCAGTCTTGTCAGGGAGCTGCAGTACCTCTGGATATTTGGAGAAGTAGTCCTCTATGACTAGGAATGAGTGACCATAGAGCTCAAAGATGTCAGCAGCTACTTTAAACCATGGAAGGAAGGGGATGTCATGGGGTATCATGGGCTCTTGCTGATTATAAGGATGCAGTTCCTGGCAGGCATCACACCCAGCAGCCCATTGCTCTATTTCCGTGGTCATGTTGGTCCAGTACATGAGCGCTCATGCCCTGGCTTTAGACCTCTGGACCCCTTGGTGGGGCAGGTGAATGGCACGCAGCATGCCTTCGCGAGATTCTTTTGGGATGAGGATTTTTGAACATACCATTACAAGTCTGTCTTCCACACGGAGCATGCTTCAGAGGGGTCAGTATGGTTTGAGTTGTGGAGGGCACTGTCATGGCCGGTCAGGCCAGCCTCGTTCCTGGATGGACTTCAGGAGCTGAAGATCTGGGTCGCAGGCTGTGTGACCCTGAAGCTGACGGAGTAGGGGTTCGCTCAGGGGCATGGTGCACCTGGTGCTGTAGATGACCATCTCCTCAAGCACTGCTTCCGTATGCCTTCCATCCCCTCCAATGGAGGCTCTTGAAAGGGTGTCTGCAATATGCATGTTTTTACCTTTAGTGTATTCAAGTTCCAGGTCATACTTCTGGAGCTGAAAGAGCATATGCTGCAGCCTAGCTGGGGCTTTCCCTATAGGCTTGGTGATGATGGCCTTGAGCGGCTTGTGGTCGGATTGCACCTGCACCGTGTGGTCATATATATATTGGTGGAACTTGGCAGTAGCAAAGACGATGGCTAGAAGTTCCTTCTTGATCTGTGTGTAGTTTTGCTCCACTGAGGTGAGGGAGAGGGAGGCATAGGCTATGGGGCGGCCTTGTTGTTAGAGGCAGGTCCCAAGCCCATCCTTGTAGGCATCCACCTGGATCACCAGCTGTTCATCAGGGTCAAAGAACCTCAGAACAGGAGCAGACAAGATGGTTTGTTTGAGGGCGTCAAGGGCAGACTGATGGTGTGCGTCCCAGAATCATGTGGCATCCCACTCCTTGCGCAGCAGGGCTCGTAGTGGGGCAGTCAGGCTGGATTAATTGGGGATGTACTGGGCTAGGTATTGGATGGTGCCCAGAACACGTTACAGCACTTTTTTGTCCTCCGTGTGTGTGTGTGTGTGTGTGTGTGTTGCATCTTGGACATGGCTTCCACCTTTTCGTCATCGGGGCGGACTCCCTTCCCCAAGAAGATGTGTTCCATGTACCGGACACTCTGTACAATGTACTGGATCTTGTCCTTATTAAACTTCACTCCATGGTCATGAGCTCTCTGGAGGACAGCCTGTAGGGTCTGGTCGTGCTCGTCTTTGCCAGAGACAGTAATGAGCATGTCGTCTGCAATGATGTGAATGCCTGGGATGTCGCCAAAGCACTCATAATTCTTCTGCTGGAACACCTCGCTGGCTGACCTGATCCAGAATGGGAGCCTGTTGAAGTGATAGCGCCCCCAAGGGGTATTGAATGTGCACAGCTCTGCTGAGTGTTTCTCCAGGGCGACTTGCCAATAACCATCCTTCTCATCTAGGATGGAGAAGAGGGATTTGCCTGTGACATTCCTCTGTATGTCCTCTACTGTGGGAATGGAGAAGTGCTGGTGACGAATGGCATTGTTCCGGTCTCATGGGTCGAGACAGAGGCGCAAAGATCCATTCTTCTTCTGGGTGATCACCAGGCTACTGACCCATGGTATGGGCCTGGTGACCCTAGAAATGACTCCTGCTGCTTCCAGGTCTGTGAGAGCCTCCTTGAGACCTTTCTGAACTGCGAAGGGTATTTTCTACACCCATGAATCACTGGGGGCACGTCGGGATCCACGTGGATGTGATGGAGGCCTGGAAAGCGACCGAGGCCCTCCATGACATCAGAGTAGAGGGAAAGGAGCTCCACTTTTGTTGAAAGATGATGGAGGGTGACTTCGTGGATGCGACGGATGAGGTCAAGGGCAACGCACTCAGCCTTGCTGAGCAGAGGGGGGTTGTGAGTGTCCATAACGTAGAATGACAGGCGTGCCTCACCTGTGGTGGAGCTGCAGGGGGGCCGTGATTAGTTCTTTTGGAGCAACTGGTGAACCCCCAAAAGCGACCAACGTGACTTTGGGCTTTGGCCCAGGTGACCTACCATGGTAGAGCCCTGGCCACCTTTAGGGGAATCGTATTCGCCTCTGCTCCTGTGTCCAGCTTGAATGAGATGGGGATGACTGCCACCCAAATTGTGTCAAACCATGACTCAACTGAGTCAACGCATCGGACAGGGTATCTCGGGGTGACTGCGCCCAGGAATAGCGTGTTCATGGCTTGTGGGGGTTGTGCGACGGGGAGCTTTGCTCTGCACACCTTGGCAAAGTGGTTCCGGCCTTGGCATCTGAGGCAGGTTTCCCGGAATGCTGGGCATTGGCGGAGTTTGTGGGACCATCCACATCTCCGGCAGGGAGCAGATGCAGCACCAAGCCGCTCTTGGGAGCAGGATGAGGAGGGGGGACTATTGGCCGGGCGTGATTGAGTTGGGGGAGGCTTGGGTTTGAGGGCGAGGACACTGACATCAGCAGCCATGGCGGTGACTTGGGCCCTCATGATCGCCTTTGTCCTGAAGACATCGAGGGCTTGATGGAGGGTCAGATCAGGCTTTTCAAAGAGCCGCTCTATCAGCTTTGGATCAGTGATGCTGAAGACTATCTTGTCTCATAGCATAAGTTCCACGGTGGGCCCGAACTCACAGTGTTGGGCCTTGTCTCGTAGGTCCGTGACAAAGGCATCAATGCCAGTGACCTCGTCATAGTTGCAAGAAACTGAATCTTTCAAAGACGGGGTTCTCTGGGCTCGCAGTAGCCTCTGAGTGCCCTGAGCAACTCCCCTAGCATTCTCCAAGTGGGGTTGGCGTAAACATCAGGGAGGGTATTGTACACCTCCAGGGCCTTCTCCCCCAGGCAGTACAAGGCAACTGCTATCTGGTAGCTCTGCGACCCTTTTGGGGCCTTTGTTACCTCAAGGTAGATGCGGAGTCGCTGTTCCCACTTTCGCCAATTTCCCCCCAGGTTCCCTGTGAAGCTGAGAGCTAATGTTGGCTTAAAATGTTCCATGCTTTGCTGGGGAGGGGTGGGTTTGGATTAGAGGAGGAACTGTGATGCGGATGGGAACTGCTCCTGACACCATGTTGTGTCTACTGACTGGGACACGGGAAACTCGACTGGTTCTCCTGCCTGGGGCTGTGGGGAGGATCAAGATGAGGGACTGAGCGGGGTCCCTAGATACTCACTGACACCACCGAGCTGTCAACACACTTCTTTATTAGGCCTCAGGGCCTTCCGGGACAAGGACTCAAAAGCTGGGCCTCTGGATGGACCGCAGCCTGGCAGAGCTCCACACTGCTCTGTGTCCAGCCTTAGACTGAGGCTGGGCGGGATCCGACCGCTCAGCCTAGCTGTTCCTGCGCGCGCGCTGTTGGCCCCGCCCACCAACGTGGTGGGATGCGTGCAGGGCCGGGTGCACATCGCCACAGGGAGGGTGTACCCAGGTACTTGGGGGTATTTATGGGATAAGAGAGATGTTTGATGTGTATTCAGGGACAAGGTTTGGGGGACAGCTAGGGGTGGGGAGTAACTGTATGCATGCTTTTTGTATGTGCTTTCATTTGGGATGGGAATAACAGGATATCCAAGTACTGCGGGGGTGAACAAGGGGAGAACAAGGTTGATGGGTATGGGATTGGTAGCTTGATCCCCTTATGAGGGCTATATCTGAGGGGAAAGCACATCACAACCAATCCTCAATCAGAAGCAACAGCCCACAGACAGGTAAATCCCTTTCCTATACAGTATAGTACTCCAATATAATATATACTAGGACAAATGTGCGTTTGCCCTTGCTGTGGTTGGACCATTACCCCCTGCGGGCTTGTGTTCTGGCACGCCTACCTGACCATTGGGGTGAGGGACCGATTAGGATGGTCCACCCCCAGAGACTTATGGAACCAGAGGGGTTCCGGAATGCTCTGCGGGATCTGCCTGTAGACCTTGATGACTGCTCCATCGATGACCTCGTGGCCTTTTGGAATGATTGACTGAGGCCATTTATTGGGTGGCTACTAGGTATCTGCTTTCAGCATTTTCCACCACAGGTCTCCATGGTTTACAGAGAACCTGCGGTGGTTGAAGTGTGAAGGGAGGCAGTTGGAGCCATGGTGGCACCATACTCACACTCAAGATGATCAATTGCAGCATACATCATTTTTTAAGAACTATACTATGGCTGTGAGGGCAGCAAAGAAATGGTTCTTTTCTGCCCTAGTAGCATCTGCTCAGTTGTGTCCAGTGGAGTTGTTCTGGGTGGTGAGGGGCCTAGTCAGTGCCGCCTGTCTCTGCCTGGAACTGGATTTGTCCAAAGCCCGCTGTGACATGTTTTTTGGTGTATTTTGCAGATAAGATTTCTTGCATCTAGCATAACTTTGACACTGCCATCGCGGAGGCAGTGACAGAGCCAGAGGTTAGGAATGCCCTGTCTGGTCTAAGTTTGTGGGATGAATTTCAATCGGTGACACCTACCGAGACAGTTAATGTGCTGGGGTCTGTTTGGGCCACAACTTGTGAATTAGATCCTTGCCCGTCTGGTTGGTGAAGGCCACCAGGGAGACGTTGGGGCCAGTGTTGGAGTGGGCAATCAATACCTCCCTGTGGGAGGAGAGGGTGCCAGATTGCCTTAAGGGGTTGTGGTCCAGCCGCTCCTCAAGAAACCATCACTTGATGGTGGTACCCCAACGAACTACCGCCCCGCCTCTAACCTTTCCTTTATAGGGAAGATTATGGAATGGATGGTGGTCCATCAGCTGCTGGAGCATCTGGGCTGCACCAGTTTTTTAGATTCCACGCAGTCTGGCTTTCGTCCGGGTTATGGCACAGAGACTGCACTTGTGTCCTTGGTCGATGACCTATTAGAGCTCGATAAGGGTCATATGACCCTGTTGGTTCTACTGGATCTATCAGTGGCTTTTAATACTGTGAATCATGAGATGCTGGTGACTCACATGCAGGACCTGGCTTGAGTGGATGGTACTGTCTTGCAGTGGTTCTGTTCTTACCTAGCGAATCGATTTCAGCTGGTGGTGCTAGGGGACCATACATTGTCCCCTGGGGGCGTCCCATGTGGGGTCCTGAAGGGTTCCATTCTGTCCCCTCTCTTATTCAATGTGTACATGTAGCTACTTGGGGAGCTTGTGTGCAGCTGGGGGACTCGCTTCCATTAATATGCAGATGACACCCCGCAGTATCTTTCTTTTTCAACTGACCCAGGCCCTGCAGTCTTGTTGCTGTCCCGGTGCTTGGTCGCTGTGGGGGATTGGATGAGATTGAGCCCACTGAAGTTTAATCCCAACAAGACAGAGGTGATGTTGATGGGCGGGGTCAGTGATCTGGGGAAAGGGGAGACTCCCATTATTGCGGGTATCCGTCCTCCATTGGTTCATCATGTGCAGAGCCTTTGGGTGCTCCTGGATTTGCAGCTGGACCTGGATTTCCACGTGTTGGCTGTGGTATGGGGTGCCTTTCACCAATTACATCTGGTGAGGAGGCTCTGCTCATATGTCTCGGACTCTGATCTCGCCACTGTTATCCATGCATTCATCACCTCAAGGATGGACTACTGCAATGTGCTCTACGTGGGGTTGGCCATGATGGTCCAGAGACAAACAGTTTACATGTCGCACAGTGCTACTGTGATTTTCCTTCAGCCTCATGCTGCTCTGTGACAGCAGCAGATGTGCCTGGAGGTTCCCAGTCACTGTCCTCATCAGTGAAACCCATAAAGTCAGATTCTTCTGAGTCTGTCTCACACCAGATGTTGGCAGCTGCTTCTGCAGTCGTTTTTGTAGCCATGTTGCCTGACAACAGTACAAAAGTCACAAACAGACTCTGGTCTACCTGAGTCTGAATAGTGCAAAATCCAAAGCTTAAAAGCAGTACACTCTGGTAAAGGGGGGGATGAGCCAACTGCAGTATGGCCAGGTATGCAGATTTTAGAGGACACTTATGAGGAATACAGGTTGCAGGACTTCATAGTTTCCAAATTGCAATTTCCTCTTAAATGTGACCCTTAGTTCACAGAGTTCAAAGGGTTCCTAAAACCCCCTGAGACAGAACTGATAGGTATCCTTCCAACAGAAAGCTTCTGATTACTCAGTAAATGCATGGGGTCGTAAAAACCCCATGTGCAGAATTGATAGGTATTTTTTGAACACAAAGCTGCTAATGGCTGTGATAAAAAACCAGTGTCAAGAGTTCACTCTAATAAGGTGTTAACTGCTGTGTAAAGATAAGGAACAATAGAAGTTGGCAAGTTCCCCAAAGCACTCTATGATGATATTTTCCTAAACATACCACAAATGACCTTTGTAAACTCAAACAAAGTGCTACATTTTGTCCTTCACCCTTTAATTAGGAGAGCAGGTGCTGGGTTAAGTTTCACTTCTTAAAAGACACATGTATTTTAAAATATATATGTTCAAGGGGTCGACATGACCCCAAATGCAAAGGGCGTGTAGTGCTTTCATTTTCCCATTGACTTCCATTGGGAGTGGAAAGTACCCCTGATGACAAAATGATAAAACCCCCAATTTTTCTTCTAAAGGGGGTGAGGGGAGTCATGAAACAACACAGGGCAGTTGACCTCACACTTCTTGAGGAATACATGGGGGTGAGGAGTGGTTAAGGCTTGCTAAAAAGGTGTTATGATTTTTTTAGCTGCCTTTGGGGTCATAAATACCCACGTTATAGACCTAGACAGCTGCTTTTGCAGTATATGATTAACTTCTACAAAGTCCTGTAGTTGCATCACAAAGGGGACAAGAGTGAATGTCTTGGACAAATACTGTATGTGACCACAACTGCTCAACCAGTGAAAACAAAGACATTTGTAAATTTCTCAAAAATCAATTCCAAACTTGAAAAATTAGGGTTTTTATTTAATAGTAATGTAAAACTTATATAACACAGAAATTAGTACTTATGTCATATCATCATCATGACATGTGGTACATACCTGAGTTAACCTAACCCCAGCCACCATGTCCTTAGGCAGCCAAAAATATGACTTCAGAGAAGTATGGACTGCAAAAGCAATTAGTGCACAAACTTGCTTGCTCCATCTTGTTCAAAACCTCCCACACAAGCATCCTCATCTGGATCAGGTGAAGATGAAGGATCTCCTGTGTGTACCATGTCACCAAGGTCCTGCTCTGAAAACAAGTCGTGTGAGGCCTCACCCCTTAGGGATGTACTCGCTGTTCATACATAAGAATGCACACCTCTCAAGGCTGTGATGGACAGGCATGTACATTTGTCACCGACAATGGGTGTTAACAAACGTGCAGCCACTGAGGTTGGGTCAGCTTGTGGAATGGAACACACATTCCCACTGGGGGGAGGACAGGAAGCAATATGTGGCCGGCTGGTTCTGCCCCTGCATTACAGTCAGCGCCCTGCCACCCTCCAAGACGTACAGCCATGGCTTCCAATATCAGGCTGCCATGGCTGGCTGCCATAGCAACTCCCCACGCCGGGCTGGGTGGATGGAAAAACAGATGTGCCTGCCTGGTTTGGCCCACTTCGGCCCAATTGGGCTGCTCCTGGGTTCAGAGTCAGACCATGGACCTGGTTCCTTGCGGGCCCACATTTCTAGCCTGGCCACCTAACCCATCAGGGTCGGAACTGAACCTACATTTGGCGGGCCCGGAACAGACGTGTAGGTTCAGCGCTGGCTCAGGCAGGCCAGGCCAAACCAGTCCTCTGTCACGTTTGTTAACACCCAATGTTTCCTACACCACTAACCACTGCTTCTCCAATGCTTGGTAGGACTTTTCATTTTGTATTTGGATCAGTTCACTCCTTGGTGGACATCCCAGATAAGCAGCAGCAAGACTGTAAAGTGCAGGCCAGTTATCCCTCATCCCGTGCCAGTACTCCAACGGATAGGGATGGGCGGACAGAACGCGGTTTCGCTGTTCGGTCGTTCGGTTCGAGACCCGAGTTCGGGTTTGATGGTTCGGTTCAGCCGAGTTCGGTTTGGCCAAACTTGGCCGAACATTCAAAAATAACGCTATCGAAACCAAACCGAAACTGAAACCTAATTTTTGGCCCTGAAAAGACGTTTTTCCTGCCCCTGAACTCATCAGAACTTATCCGAACATGACGTTCGAGAGTTCAGTTCGGACATTCGGTTCAGACGTCCGAACAGACCGAGTTCGGTCTGAACTCCGAACATCTGAACCACGTTCGCCCATCCCTACCAACGGATTAGAGTTATGGTCTTAGGAAGGATCCTCTGGGAAAATGTACTGTTTGTCCAGGACCTCTGCCTGTTCCTTTTTAGCTGCTGCATAAGAGCATACTGGTGGTGCTATGCTCCTAGACAGCTGGGAGGCTCCCATTCCATATCTTAGGATTAGTTCCCACAGATTTAGAAAATCACATGGTCTGTTCTGTTGTGCAGGATGCTCAGCATGACATGATGATGCAAACCCACCATCTCTGGGACTCCTTCCTTATCTGCCATCCGTTTACAAACTTTGTCCTCTAACCGGCAGATAATTTTGGGTGTAAACAGATGGACAGCAGCTCCGAGGGTGACTGCACCAGCTTGCTTCACTCTCAGGATGGCCGGTCCATTTGATAGCAGCCAGCCAGATGTTGAAGCGGAGCAGGCTGTGCCTGCTCTGGGGCAGCACTGCTGGCGGTGCTCTGGAACATCCAGGATCACAACCAGCAGAGCGGGCTGGCCAAACCTAGGGCACCAGCCCAGAGCAGAGCTGTTGTCTGTCTGCTCGGCATACTCATGCTGTAGCTCCACTCCTGGCCAGCCGTTGTCCTGGCAACACCATAGAGTTGTGAATACAAGCCTAGAGCATCAGGCACCCAGATCCCTATGGTGTGGGGGAAGCACCGCACAGACAGACCACGGCCAGGAGAAATGGCTGAGTCCATCTAAAGCAGGCCCAGGCAAGGCTGGAAGTGGGCAAATGCGGGGGTGCACCCCCGGAGCACCACGTCCGTCTAAAAGTACCCATTGTTTTGCACAGTTGCTGCAGTGCTGTCACCATCCCCTCTTGAAGAGTACGCGTACTGCTTGAAGTGAGGATCCAGAAAGAAGGAGAGCCGGGTGTGATGTGCACCTTTCATTTCTATTGGGTACTTGTTGTCATTCAGGCCCTTAAGAAACTTTCTTGTGAACTGTGCAGCATGATGGCTGCCAGCCTCAGAATATTCTAATGCTAGTTCTGAAGTCTGCTGTTCAAATAACGATATTATTAAGTAGTGGCTGAGGGCTGTATCTCTGCTGCTGGCTATGTTTGTGACATCGTAAAGCAGTTTCAGCACCTGTACTAGGTTCAGGCTCCATGACATGGGGGAAATGTTAAATGAGGGATCTTTTCTTATTGCTTTTGAACCCTCCACATAGATGCACTTCATTGTCTTCATTTTTATCAGCAGCCTCTCCAACAGGAGGTAGGTAGAATTCTACCATGGCTTTACCTCCTGTTGCAAAGGTTGCAGTGGCAGGAACAGCTGTTCTTGGACCTCCCTCAAGACTTGTCTGGATGAGGCAGAGTGGTGAAAATGGATGGAAAGCTGATGGCATCTTGTACGAAGGTTTTCTACCTGTGAGTCACCTTGCAAGAACCCCTGCACCACCAGGCTGATGCAATGTGCTATGCAAGCCACTCACGTGAATTTGTCCAGCTTCGATGCATTAACAACGTTCTGTGCATTGTCTGTGACTATGAAGCCCACTGATCATTTCTGTGGCTCCAGCCGCTCTGCAATGATGACAGAGAGTTCTCCAGCAATGTTCTCAGCAGTGTGACTTTTCTTTGAAAGGGGCCAGTTGAACAATGGCCTACCACCGCCCCATCAAGTCCCCCTCATCTTTGTACAGCCAGTGTGCAGTAACAGACTATAGTCACGTGGTGCTGCACTGGTCCACATGTCTAGCTGGTACGCATTCTGAATCTGATTCTCCAGAGTAAGGGTCAGAGGTGCCATCCCCGTACTCTGGCTCCTCTGCAGGTCCTGATTCAAGAAGCTGTAGTAATTGTATATCCTCCACTTCCTCTGAGTATAAGTGGTGCTGCTGCTGTGGCAATGCTTGCTCAGCCTCTGACTCCTCCATCAGCTCCTGTGTGTACACCTCCTCTTGCTATGACATCAGACTGGGAAGAAGCATTCATCATGAATTCTGAAACCTCGTCCTCCCTGATGTTACGTTGTTGATGGGTCCAAGCAACCGCTTTCTTGTTTTGACTCCACTTCATCCTGTATGAGAACTGCAGATTCAAACCAAGAAGAAACTCCAAACAATTTTAATGACAAAAAAATAGAGCAATTTTAGTAACAGAAAACAAAGAGATGTGATAGACAACATGGATGTGGTACACTATGCGCTTAGTCCTAGAAGTACAGTGCATCCTTTGAAAAAAGGAACACATTCCAAATACTAGACATGGGACTTTCAGTATTGCCAAGAACCGAAAGTACATGCTAATGGCTATATCAGATTAATCTGATATTTTGGTTCTTTCTCAGTATCAGTGGTATCGGATCTTTTGCACTGGTTTTTTATCAGATTTTTAACATTGCAGGTTTCCCTATTTAAACCAATGGAGAAAATTGTAATGTTAAAAATTCGATACCGAGAAAACCAAGAACCAATAGGAGAACTGGTAGTAGGGATGGGAATTTCGGTATTGACGAGAACCAAAAATACCCAATAATTGCTATATCAGATGACTCCAATATTTTGGTTCTTTCTCAGTATCGGTGGTATCAGATCTTTTGTTGGTTTTTTTATCGGATTTTTAATATTGCCGTTTTCCACACCAATAAAAACCAAGAACCAAAATTTTGTCTAAGTCCCACCCCTACCAAATACCTATGTATTTGATGAACCTTTTGGAGCCTGTGAGCTGCACTGACATTTTGAAAATGCGCCAAGGGCCACATATACTATCTTCCTACCCCACCCCCAGAATGGACAGTATAAGTCTTCTGAGTCTCCCCTTCCCAGTTCCTGAGGCGGGGGGTGGGGGAAACACAGGTCCTTCCCCTACTCCTAACCCCTCCCCCTCCACTCTTTGGGTCAGGGCAGTAAAAGGCATCCCCCAGGCACTACAGGTCTAGCTCTCCCTCCTCCCCAGCTCCCAAAGTGTTTGGGGGATGGGTACATGGAATGTCAAGGTACTGCATGGAATGATAAGGAAAGGATGGAGTAATAAGGGAAGACGTGCAATGGAATCTTATGACACTGGGTGCCTGGGTATCTAAATGGCAAATGCGATTTAATGTGGACAAGTGCAAAGTGATGCATTTGGAAAAAATAATCCAAACTATGCGTACACAATGCTGGGTACTAAGCTAGAAGTTACCACTCAGGAAAAGGATCTGGGGGTGGTTGTGGACAATACAATGAAATCCACAGTGCAGTGTGCAGCAGCAGTCACAAGAGCAAACAGAATGTTAGGAATTATTCGGAAGGGAATAGAGAATAAAACTGAGGATGTCATAATGCCTCTATCAATGCCTCTACATAATGCCTCTACAAATGTGACTGCACCTCAAATATTGTGTGCAGTTCTGGTCGCCCCATCTCAAAAAAGACATAGCTGAACTATAAAAGGTACAGAGAAGGGCAATAAAAATGATCAAGGGCATGGAAGGGCTCCCGTATGAGGAGAGGCTTGGTAGGTTGGGGCTCTTCAGTTTGGAGAAGAGACGACTGAGAAGAGATATGATAGAGATCTATAAAATCATGAGTGGTGTGGAACTAATAAGCAAGGAGAAGTTATTTACCCTCTCAGCTAGTACTAGAACTAGGGGACACTCCATGAAACTCATGGGTGGCAAGTTTAAAACAAATAAAAGAAAATATTTTTTCACTCAGCATATAATTGGATTGTGGAATCTATTGCCAGAGGCTGTGGTAAGGGCCAGTACTATAGCTGAGTTTAAAAGTGGTTTGGACAAGTTTCTGGAAGATAGGTCCATTAGCAGCTATTAACCAGACAGGATCAGGGAACATGACGGGAACTGGGGGAAAACAGCACTCAACAGGGAATCTATCCCCCATTGTGACCTGTTGGGTGCTTCTCCCAAGCCACCGTGATTGGCCACTGTTGGAGACAGGATACTGGGCTAGATGGACCATTGGTCTGACCCAGTAGGGATGGACGAACGCGGTTTGGAAGTTCAGAGTTTGGCCCGAACTCGGCCTGTTCGGACGACCAAATCTGAACACAAACACGAACTTACCGAACCAAACTCAATTCCAAAGGTCAAAATGACCA
>QEPC01013957.1:2802913-2816410 GCA_003113815.1 Sphenodon punctatus
CCTGTCTGCTCTACTGCCTCCCATGTTGCTGCCAAGATCGAAGCCTGCCTTAGTCCACCTTCCTGCCTCTCATGCCAAGGTGCCTGTCTACCCGCCCAGGTTGCTGCCAAGAGAGAGAGAGAGAAATAAGAGAGATAGAGACAAAGTCCACTCACTTGAAGGAGAGGCAGACACAATCCCACCCATGCTGTCACCTGCACTATATGGCCAGAGAGAGGGAGAGAGGTTCCCAGCTAGAACGAGGGAGATGGGGATTAGAGGGGGAGAGGTAGGTATATCCAGCTACCCTGGCTTCCACCTGCAGAACCAGGAAGAACTCCCATCTGTGCTCATGCGCCCAATGTCCATTGCCCACATCCAGCATGCAGCAAAACTACCATAATGAGATGGAATATAAAACACAACATTTTATATGTGCCTGCCTGCCTGCCTGTGTGTTCCTATACCTGCTGCTACCACCAACTTCAGCATATAGGGATAAAAGTTTGGACAGGTCACATGAAGCTCGTAAAAATAAACACAACTTTTATTAAAACTATTTACATAACAAAACAACAACAACAACAACAACAACAACAAACAACATTCTAAAAACCAAAAGCAAACATTCAAAGGAAACGTATACATTTAAACTAGGAGTCTCTGGGCCTGTCCCCCTGGACTTGGGGGAAAGGCAACAGCCGTTGAGGCGCAGCACAAGGCTGAGGGCTGGCCATCCGGGACTCTGGCAGCTCGTAGCCTTGGGAGACGGCAAAGTTCAGGGCCCCTTCCATGTCCCGATGCCACCTGGAGAGCGCCTGGTGGTACATTTTCAGGCGGTCCATCTCGGTGGAGACATATTGGCCGTCCACCTCCACCTTCTGCCTCTCCACCTGGACTGCCTGCAACTGCTCCACCAGGCAGTTATCCATGGTGGCTGCAGACTGCTGGACCTCGGCCATGAAGTCCTGGGTGGGCCGCTGCAACTGGGCCCTAAATGCCTTGGCCTCTTCATTCTCCTGTGACCCGGGGGTCTCCACATCAGGGCTGGGGGGTGGAGAGAACGTACATGCCTTCATTTCTGGGGTCCTTCCCTCCCTTCTTCTGGCACTGAGGCTCCACGACCACGATCACACCAGACTCCTCCGCCTGCCGCCTCACTCTCAGGCCATGGGTGCTCTCAATGTGACCAATGAGCCCTGATGTGGTCCCCTCCCTCTGCTGGTGGAATCTTTTATGACAGATCTAAAAAGAGCAGAAAAAGATAGGAACATAAGAAGTGCCATATTGTGTCAGACCAATGGTCTGTCAAGCCCTGCCTGAATTCTGTCTCCACAAGTGGGTGGACTGGGTGGTCAATCACTCTCTGCAGGGGACTTCCGTTCCTAACAAGTCAGGTCATAGGGCAATTCATTCCTTGTTGTTCCAGTCCCCATGCCATACCTTGCATGTGGTGATTCCATCGCCCTTGTCAAAAAACCTCCAGGCATCCGACTGCCAGTGCCGAATGTCTGGGGGTGTCACTGGTAGTGGCGAGTCTGGCGACCTCTGCCAAGGGGTCCTTCTCCTTGGCCTGGTCCTGTAAGCAGTGCTGGGGCCAGCATCCGATTCCTCTCTGAAATGGGAACACATTAAGAACACCAAAATAATATCATGCATTTACGATGACGATGTCTCTAGACTAGTCCTTCCTCCTTGGGGTGCTAGGGATGGCAATGGGAGATGTGACCCTGGCTGGAAAGACCCTGCCCTTATTTGGGTGTGTGTAGGGAATGGGATGGCAACTGGAGACCCTTCCTAGCCTGGCACATGTTTGGGTGGGGGTGCTGCTCGTGCCAGAGCCCCCCACACTACAGTAACCTCTCTCTCTGTGGCAGACATCTGCTGCCACCCGGTGATGCCCACCGTTTGTGCCTGACTGATGCCCACCACCCACGCACCCACCGCACGCCATTGAGCTCGCTCTAACGGATAGAGCCTTTCTTGTCCTCAAAGTAAAAAAAAAGTTTACAAACCTGGCAGCACCTCCTGAGCCCGCCACTTGCACCTCAGATGAGGAGCCAGACACCACCACCGGAGGTGTAATAGGGGCAGTGCCAGCGACCTCTACTTCCTCCTCCTCCTCAAGTGGCAAGTTGGCCCCCAGCCGGTGAATAAGCACTGCAGTCTTCTTCATTATTATTTTTTTAAAACAATCACCCCACCCACAGCCAAAACAGTCACTTACAACACACACCAACACTCACCAACCACAACAACAACACAGCCAAACTCAACCCAAACACAGTCAAAACACACAAACCGGACAGCCACGCAGCCAAACACACTCACTCACCACACAGCTCCGCACGCACTCAAATTTCCGTTTTCCAGTGCAATCATGGCTTCACGTGCTCTCGCGATACCTTTTTCCCAAACAGCCAAACCCGAACCGAACAGCCGATCCCAAACCCGACGAAAGAACCAAACGGCCGAATCGAACGGATGAACTGAACGCAGCCGAACCAAACGGCCTAACCCAAACTGCGATCTGTTCGCCCATCCCTATGACCCAGTATGGCACTTCTTATGTTCTTATGTTCTTATGACCTGTTGGAATAACAATGGTGATGACACAGAATGTATTGAAGGACAGGGAATGTTATTGAAATGACAAAGAGAAAGGTCATAAAGAGATAAGGAATGACAAGAGATTGGGTCAAGTATCCTCCCATGCCAGCTAGTCCTGGTGTCCTTGTCATTCTACCTACTTCCATGTCATTCCAGTTGCTCCCCATGCCCTCCTTACGGCAATTCCAGCCAGTCCATGTCATCCTAGCACCTCCTCTTGCTTCCCTCCCTCTCTTTTTATCTTGGTCCTTTGTATTCCTCACACACACTCCTCTGACCCATCTTTGGCATTCTGCCCTGAGACACCAGGGGCTGGGCTCCTGGTGTCGTGTCCCAGTCTTTTGGGTGCCAGGTTGGGGTTTACTCTGGGGGACAATGCTGGGGTCAGCCAAGGGGACCCAAGGACTCACACCCCAGCCCCAGGTAGGTGTATGCCTCAGCCTCAACCATCACATGAGCTGGGGACTGGTGTCCTTCATCATGCACAACCAATGCAGGGGTGCATGGTCAGTCATCAATGTAAAGTGAGCTCCAGCCAAATAATATTGGAGGACCTCGATCATCCACTTGATTGCTAGGGCCTCTTTCTCCACTGTTTGGTAGGCCCATTCCCATGAGAACAATGTTCAACTTATCTACACTATGGGGTGTTCCTACCCCTCCACGACCTGTGACAAAAGGCCCCTAGCCCCACATCTAAGGTCTCCATTTGCAGGATAAATGGCTGGGAAAAGTTGGGAGCATATAATATGAGGACCACCCATATATAACTTGTGTTTCATGATCTTGAAGGCCCTCTTGCTCACTGTAGTCCACTGCATCCTATTTGGCTGCCATTTCTCCACCAGATCGGGGGCTGCCAATGTGGCATAGTGGCCAGGGCACATACTGGTAGTAGTAGCCAGATAAGTCCAGGATCTGTTGTACCTTTCTCTTGTTATCAAGTTGAGGAGAGTCCCACATCATCTGTATTTTATGAAGGACTAGCCATACTTGCTCATTCCCTACATGAAAGACCAAGAAGACCACTTCCCACAGTTCTATTCTGCACTTCTCTGGGTTTGCCATCAACTCTGCTTGGGCCAGGCTCTCCATGACATTCCCCAGGTGTTCTAGGGGTTCCTTCCATGTGCAGCTGAAGATGATGATATCATCTATGTACATGGCAGCATAAGGGGTGTGCAGGGTTAGGACCCAGTCCATAAGCCGCTGAAAGATAGTCGTGGTGCCGTGAAGACTAAAGGCATCTGTACAAACTGGTACAGTCTGAAAGGAGTGATGAACGCTGTTTACTCCTGGGAAGCTTTGGTCAGCAGGACCCCCAGTTACAGCATTCACTCTGCCTCTGTCTTAATGAGTCCCCACTGGTGTCAGGGAGGGGTGTTCATATTGTTTTCATTATTACAATAACAATAAGAAAATTTGTCATTTTCTTTATTGTTATTGCAATAACAAAAACGACAAATAATAATAATAATAATGAAAATAGAAACGAAAATGACATTTTGTTTTTGAAATAAAGGGAAAACACTGACAAACGTATTTCCGGATATAACATTTGTGTTTCTTATTCATTTATGATGAGATTTGGGATGGTTGTACCTCCAATTGAGGGCATTATGTGTACCAATTTGCAAAACAATTCAATAAAGGGAACAGATTGTAGAAGCAATTGAATGATGTGATTTTCAGAAAAGCTCCATACACATTCATGGCTACAACTTCTTTGTCTCCCACCTAATGTGAATGCAACCTAGAAATATCATGTCCTTCCATAAGCTTAATACATCTTCCAATTTCCAGAAAGTTTGGATGAAGGGTCCTGATGGCAGGGCTGGCCCCAGGGTTTGTGAGGCCATGTGCAAAGTCTTGGTGCGGGGCCTAATTTGCATAATTAGGTCCCACCTAATTATGCAGATGTATACATTTACATAAAACTTACTCCCTCTGGACAGGAAGTATTCCTATTCTCCACCCCTCCGAGCAACCATGGAGAAGCATGGCCTACTAATGCTTCCCCCCATCCCCAGCCGAGTGTCTACCACCACTCCCCAGGAGTGGTTCCACTGCAGGGGCAGCCAAGTGGGCAGTGAGGCAGGCACAGAGAGACTAACTGCATCCACTGCCTTACTGGAGGAAGGGGTGAACTTAGCCAGTCTGGCCTCCAGGGCCTGTTGCTTCTTGTTGCTGGTGCCGCCTGTGCCTTGTGCACGCATGCAGTGCAACCAGTCCTGAGGTGCTGCTATCACACACACAAGACACCCAACATGCAGCCAGCCTATTAAACGCATTATGCCATGAAAAGAAACATATAACCAGTTCAGTTGTGCCCCCCATATAATCAATTCACGCTGCCCCCCACCAATAAATATTTAATTTATGCCCACGGGGCAGCGTGAATTGATTATATGGGGGGCGCAAATGAACTGGTTATGGGGTGCGGGTTTAAAGACAGTATTCCTGCTGGCAATAACTTCCTTAAGAAGAGTTAGTGAAATAGCAGCCATAATAATCTCAGAACCATATTTGCAGATTTATTTTCCAAGACAGAATAGATATTGCTTTACATCCTAAATTCCTACCTAAGTTAGTATAAGTAAGACAGTTGTGAGAATGTGGCCCTTTTTACACAGGCCTCTCCCAGCCATGAACATGCTGATTTCTGTGTGTTCATGGGTGGGGGAACCCTGTGTGAATGACGTGGTGTACGCACCCATGGTGAGTGGGGCTGCATGCGCGCTCGCCTAACAAGCATCCCCACTCACACACACCCCCACTCATCCCCACGCATGGAGCAACTGGGGGAAATGGTGGTTACTATGTGGGTGTGGATGAGTGGTGGGTGAGTGGGGATGCGTGTGCAGCCATGTGCATGACCCACCCATGCACTGGCACGCCCACGGACTCCCCACCCGGCTGAGCCATGTAAAAATATCATTTGAGGAGCCACTCGAAGAAGAACAGAAGGTTGCTACCTTGTAAATAAGGTTCTTTGAGATGGGTTTGAACATTCTCACAAATACCCACCTTTCCAGCCCCGCATGGAATTATTTTCTTATATTTCTAGAACAGGTTGAAAGGAACTGTCATTCAGAGGGGGAAGGTTCTTTTTATACTAGAGGAGCTTGTGACCATCATGTGGTCTATTATTTGAATAGGTGAGCATGCACAACCCAGTTGTGAGAATGTTGGGAGCCATCTCGAAGAACCTTCTTTACAAGGCAGCAACCTTCTGATCAGCACGTGGGGAGGAGCTGTTTGTAAACAAACAGCCTTATCTCCCAGCCCGATCTTGAGTGTCCCCGCTGCTGCTGCTGCTGACCTATTAGAAGGCAGAGGCAGGTGAGGGATGGGGTCTGGAGCCAGGGAGGGGAGGAAGAAACACTTACTGGGGGAGAAGCTGGCTGCAGCCTGCTGCCCAGCCAGGCAAGTGCGGGGCCCCAGCTGGCCACGGGGCCATGTGCGGTCGCAGATATGGAACATGCCTGGGTCCGGCCCTGCCTGATGGTATAAGACATTAACTTGAAATTACATTTCCAGCTGTAACATTTCTATATTCCATCTTGTTTACAAGATATTTGGCAGGAATGTATCACATACCTTCCCTGTCATCTCTGCCAAACTACAGGATGATTTGATAAAGGGACCCAATTTTATAAGCAATTGCAGTTGTCCTCTTGAAGACCATTATTCAGATAAATAGCAGCACATGCAGTGCCAGTCAGAGGCAGGCACCTGGCATGGCAGGGGGAGAGAGGCTGTAGGAGGGAGGATGTGGAGCAACCCAAAAGACTGACAGGCACATTTACTGGCCAATTACTGCATGCTTCTAGATTTACAGGGCCAATTAGTAGTGGCTTCGAGGCAGGCATAGGGGGTGGCCCTCAGGCAGATTTGAGGAGACATAACTGGGACTTTGGGGATAGCATACCAGCAATTAGGAGACATATTTTACACACCCAGGCTGGCCAATTATCTTCACACTCACATCCTGCAGCACTGTGACCGAGGACATAAAAGAATCTCTATTGACTCTTTCCTAAACAGATGTTTCTGACTTCCCAGTAGCAAGCGAGGGAGAGATATTGGGATGGTCACAGCACAGAATGAGGATATTTGGTTGACATTTCTGCTGGCCAATTGGCACTACAAACTGATCTTATACCACAGTGTCACGTAAGAGAAACCCTGGCATAGGCTCCTTCTCTGCATATGTTGTGCAGGCATATAAAATTGGACCCCTTTATCACATCTTTCTGATATTTGGGAGAGATTATCATGAATGTGTGATAGATAGCCCTGCAAAATTTTATGTACACTGGTTGGACTACAAAGATGTTACAGTCAGACATAGATTTATAAGTTAATTGCTTATACCACCAGGACCCTTTATCCAATCTTTCTGAAAGTTGGCAGAGATAGTAAATATTGGAAGGGGTATGAATGTGCCAGGTTTTATCTAAATTAAATGTGAGGCAAAGAAGTTACACCTAAGAATGTATATGAAGATTTCTACAAAGAAATTAATTCAACTGCTTCTAAAATTGGATTCCTTTATCCAATCTTTTTGAAATTTGGTACACATAATGTCTTCCATTGGAGGTATAATCATGCCATGTGTCAGTCAAATATATCACTGGAAAATGAAAACAATAATGAAAATGACAATTTGATATGTTTGAAAACAAAAATGACAGATTTAAATAATGAAAACAAATAAATGAAACTGAAAATGACATGGGCCCCTGGTGCACACCTCTAGGGTCAGCGGGCTGGTGGTGGTGACTTTCAGATCACTTTCCCTAGTTCCAGCTGTATGTGGTGGGCTACCAAGTCCATGGAACCGAGGCATGTGGCAAAAACATGTGCACACCACTGAGTCAGTGCCTATTTGCCTAGTTTGCCTGTTTGGGTGACAGTGCCACCCCCAGTGTTAGGCTGGGCATCTGAGCTCCATTATATCCTTGGGTGAGGGCCTGAAATGAGAATCAAAGTCAGGGCACCTATGACTTTTTGGTCTACAGTCCTTTCCCTCCCAGATCCCTTACAACACCTCCCTTTGACATGCTTTCCCTCAAGGAGACTACCCTCTTCCTTGCGTTTAGGTCATTTCACCTCTTGGGGAGGTGGCCCAGGCAGAGACTACTGGTAACCCACAGCCTAAACATTTTCAGTGCAGGTCACTGCCTCCTCCAATGTCATGTGTTTTTTTTCTGGAGCCCACAGGTTTGCCCTGCAGGGGGCAAGATATGTGTGAACTGTTCAGTGAGGAGCAGCTCAGTTATCTGGTCCATTTTATATTTGTATATCTTGTAATATTATAGATGGTTTTATTATTGTTATTTTATGGTTGTGTTGTACGTCGCCCCGAGCTGTCATTGTGCAGGAAGGAGCGGGTTACAAATGCATGTATAAATAAATAAATAAATAAATAAATAAATTGTTCTCTCCCCCGGTTTTAGACACTGTACATAGTTCCAGTGCAGCCATTGCACCACGGCATGCAGTTGTGTGCCCGGCGCATAATGTTCTTTCCCAAACTCTCACCTATAGGTCTCATCCAGGATGCCTACTCCTTTCAAGATGGTGTCCCTTACCTTTTTCAAATCTGTTGCCTCAGCTGGTTCCATGGCAACATAAATGGCCTGGGCAGGACCGGTGAGTCAGGGATCTAGGTTGATGACCCACTGATTCTTGGACCACAGGGAAGACATGGCCACCTTGTTGAAGGTTCTCAGGAAGGCCTCAGGGCCAACATCTGGGCCCATCTTGTTAAGCTTCACCAGTATTACTGGAGCTCAAGAACCCCCTTCCAACCTCTGGTACTCTTGCTGAGGCAGCTGCCAGGGCAGGTGCAAAAAGCTATGCAGTGGCTACTAGTTGGGTATTTTCAGATGTTACGAGATCACAGTCAACCACAGTCAATTTTCTGTGGTGGTTGTGACCACGTAACGTCTGATGGGGGGAACGGATGTTCTCCCCCAGATGTTCACCATGGTCAATCGGGGCGGGGAATCACATTCACCACGCGATCAGCCGAACCGGCAGGGTCGGTGGTGATCGCGTGGTGAAGGCGATTCCCCACCATGATGAACCGAGCTGTCATGTCTGGACGGTGGCCACGGCCCGGAATCCCCGCAGGGATTCCGGCCCGTGGTCAATTTGGGCGGGCGCTGTGGCTGCATTGGCCACGGCGCCTGCCCATCTCCCCGGAGGGAGGGCAGCAGGGGAGCATGGGAGGGCGGGGCCATGTGGCCACACGTTGCACCGCACGGCCCTGCCCCCTCCCTGATTCCCCGCCGGNCTGTGGTGGTTGTGACCACGTAACGTCTGATGGGGGGAACGGATGTTCCCCCCCAGATGTTCACCATGGTCAATCGCGGCGGGGAATCACATTCACCACGCGATCGGCTGAACCGGCGGGGTCGGTGGTGATCGCGTGGTGAAGGCGGGGCCATGTGGCCACACGTTGCACCGCACGGCCCTGCCCCCTCCCTGATTCCCCGCCGGGAGCCCCCGGCACGTCTGTTGGGCCATGATGCAGTGGCTCCAGTGGGGAATCAATGGATTGGTGTCATGACGGGGTCAATTGGCCCCATCACATCTGAAAATACCCGTTGTGTCTGGACTTGGGCCTGGGAGGTCGTTAGCTCTTGTATCACGTGTCATTGCTCCACCTGGTGTTGGGAGGCCAGCTGCTGCACCAGCCATTGTGTCTCTGTGACTTGAGCCTGCTGTCTTTCAGCAAGCCACTTGGCCAATCAATCCACTTCCATGGCCACCCCTTACTTAGATTCGGTGGCTACAGTCGCAATCCTCGTGGTTGCTGCTGGTCCTGTGCCAGGGTGCACATAATTTGCACATGCATATATGCACATGTGCCACGTGTGCAGCATGCACTGGTCCACAGGGCTTGGGATTATTCCCACCCTCTCTCCCTACTCCCTCTGTCTTTTTAAAAAACTTCCTTTCACCAGGGCTAGGGATTGGGTGATGCCTGCATTCTCCACCACTGTAACACCAGGCCCCTGGGGTTGTGTCCTGGCTTTCTGTGCACTGGGTTGGGGTCTTCTCTGGTGGATGATGCTGGGGTCACCTGTAAGAACCCAGTGAAGCACACTCTGGTCCCTGGTAGGTGGTACGCCCAACCCTTTATCAAGACAATGGCCCATTCACTCAGCTTCCTGGAACTGGGGGCTGGCCTTGAGAGCCCCAGTCAGTTGCTCTCTGCTGTACCTCAGTACTCTGCCACAGAGAGATCCACTGCCATTGGCTGCCTCTCCAGGGGGAAGGTTTCCCTTGGCCTCCTCCTCACTGCCTCACTCCCCCGGGAGCGCCTTCAGGGGTGGCTTTATGTCTGGAACCATGCAAGGGTGGGGACTGATGGAGAGATGCAACATGGGGCTTGCCTTGCATGGCTTGATGATGTCATCCCGCTGCCCTTCCCTGTTCTTCTGGCTGCCAGTTCGGGGGGGATGTTGCTTGGGAGATGTTTCCAGGGTGAGCTGGCAGGGTTGTCGGTGCATATGAGTCACCACACACCTCCTCCCAACTCTCCCTTTCTTCAGAGATGCAGCTTCATTGTATTGCTTTACTGCTCTGCTCAGTAAGGGCTATGGCATCAATCACAGACCTCCAATATTTATTTCCACTCGCTATTATTCACGTTGCATCCATTGTTTCCAATGGGCATGCCTTATCATTTGCTTTAGTATGTCTCTCCAGTCCACACAGCAATGACCTTCAGGTGGGAAGCTCAGCTGACCTCAGGCCAGAGGTCCTCATCTGTGATGTAGAAGAAATTGTTTAGCCAATTATGTTTGGGAGGCACCACAATTGTGTTTGGACCAGGCTCAGCAGCTGACAGACATAACACCACCCACCACAAGCGATGATGAGACACTCTCTGACATCCCCAAACATAAGGTGACAATCTTGGATGAACTATTATGCCACTTTCTTCAGCATCTCACAAGTGAATAATGTTGTGTCAGACAGCAATCATAGTGAGGAAGATCCCAAACAAGTGAATTCCAGCGGCTACAGCACACAGATGTGTTTATTGCTGATGGTAGTGGTGGTCAAAGATTCTTCAGCACTGGAAAAAAGTTAACAGAATTTGCTCATGTGATGTCTCATGTGTGAAAGTGTATTGCCAAACAGCCCAATCGATGCCACTCATCTTCAGTCCCCAGACACAGACTGCCCTGCCCAGAGAGACATATACTGTGAGAGATCCGGGGAGAAGGAGCAGAGAACCCCAAACTGGGGTGCAGTCAGGTTGGAGGACAGATCAGAGAACAGGTTGGCAGAGGATTCCCAAACAAACAGCCCAGACCATGTCACCCATCTGCAATCCCCAGACACAGGTTGCCCTACTCAAAGAGAAATATATACAGAGAGATGCATAACAACATAAGAATTGCTATACTGGGTCAGACCCATGGCCCATCGAGCCCAGCATCCTGTCTCCGACAGTATCCAGCTGCAGTAGCTTAAGAGAAGTACAAGTACAGATCATGGAGATGTGACCCATCTCCTGCTAACCACTCCCAACTACCAGTAGCCAGGGGTTTAAGCCCCAACTAAAAAGCATTTATGGCTCTATCCTCTAAGAATTTATCTAGTTTCTGTTTGAAGATATTTATAGTGTTGGCTTTCATGGCCTCCTCTGGCAACAAGTTCCACAACTGTATTTGCTTTTGTTTGTTTTAAATCTGCTGCCATTTAACTTCCAAGAGTGTCCCCTTGTTTTCTTATTGTGAGAAAGGTCAAACAACAGTTTCCTATTTACTTTTTTCACATTGCTCATGATTTTATAAACTTCTATCATGACCCCCCCTTAATCACCTTGTGTCCAAGCAAAACAACCCTAACCTGTTGAACCTCCCCTTTTACAGAAGTCGATCCATCCCTTCTATCATCCTTGTTGTCCTTCTCTGAACTTTTTCCCCAATTCTATTATATCTTTCCTGAGATGGGGTGACCAGAACTGCACACAATATTCAAGGTGGCGTCTTACCAAAGATTTATACAGTGGCATTATAATATTCTCCCTTTTATTTTCTATTCCTTTCACGATAATGCTTAGCATTTGGTTTGTCTTTTTGACTGCTGCTGCACACTAGGGATGTGCGAACCCCTAGGGGTTCGGCCCGTTCGGGGTTAAGCCGAACCTGAAACCGTTTGGTTTGGCATGTTTGGGCCGAACCGGTTTGAGGGGGCTGAACCCGTTTGGATGGGGGCGGTTTCCCCTCCCCCCTCAAGGCTGCGCAGGTGGAGCACCTCCCCCCCACCCTGCTGAGCCTGGGAATTTTTTTTTTAACCCCCACACCCCAGGGATTGTCCTGTCTGGTGGTTCTGGGGCTCTGGCCCTGGCTCCGGTAGTGGCAGCAATGGCGGGTCTGGCGGTGGCGGCACGCTGGAGCACTTCAGACTGCTACTAGGCCTTCCAGGTCAAACCAGAAGGTCTAGTAGTGACCTGAAGCACTCCAGAGTGCCGCTGTCACTGGACCCACTGCTGCTGCCACCACTGGACCCAGGACCAGGGTCCCAGCACCGCCAGGTAGGTTGGGGTCTGGGTTTGGCAATGGCGGTGACAGCGATGGCAGGTCTGGTGTGTCTGGTGGTGGCGGTGCTCCAGAGTGCTTCAGGCCACTACTAGGCATTCCAGTTTGACCCGGAAGGCTTAGTAGCAGCCTGAAGCACTCCGGAGCGCCACTGCTGCAAGACCCGCTGCCGCCGCCACTGCCGAACCCGGGGCCAGAGCCCTGGCACCACCAGGTAGGGCGATCCCTGGGGTGGGAGGGTTAAAAAAAATTCCCAGGCTGGGCAGGGTGGGGGGGAGGTGCTCCCCGGCACCCCTTCCACCCACACAGCCTGGAGGGGGGAGGGAAAACTGGGTTCCTACCTTCCACCTGCCCCCCTCCTGAACGCGTTTGGAACCTGAACTTTGTTCGGTCAGTTCTGGCAGGGGTCGGTTAAGATTCAGAGTGTTTGCGAACGAACTGAACACCCTGAGTTCGGGATGAACCCCGAACGTCTGAACCATGTTCGCACATCCCTACTGCACGCTGAGCTGCTGTCTTCAAGGAACTATCCACAATGAGAACTATTCATTGGGGGGGGGTGGAGGAGCAGAGAATAAACAAAAGAAAAACAAGGGATCGACTGTACCACAAGTCAAATGCAAAACCAAAAAAACCTGAGTCGCTACCACAAAACTATTTACTACAAAATATATAGAAACCAATTGTACACTAAACATAAGTTGATGAATCTGCAAGCCAAAAACTATAGAAAGTTCCACTGTGCTAATGTTCAATCTCAAAGAACACAAATTCATAAATAAACAAACCATAAAACTGTTGAATCTCCCAATATGTTTTGGGAAGTACTTATAATATCACAATCTCTCTGTGGAGAAAAGCTCTCACTCTCTGGTCACTTTACCAGCCAAACTGCAGAGTCAATTCCCAAATATGCTGCCCACTGGAAAAAGGAAAGAAGATGGCCATGCCCATGATAAGATTAGCAAAATTTGAGAAACATAGACATTATAGAGCTGCAGCAGCGGCTCTATTAGTTAAGGTTGGTGAGAGTTTCTGCTGAACGTTTGCCATTCACTTGCATGAGGTTTCTGAGGCACTTTACTTCCGGGTTGGCGACCGGAGATGTCAGAGGGCTCTGTTGAGTAATGGAGGTGGAGCGCTGGGCAGCAGCAGCAACGCGGAGAGCCTTACCTGAACGCCAAAGGCAGCTGTGTTGGAGGCGAGCTGGGGGCAGAGCCAGGACCTGCAGGGAGAAAAGGCAGCGCTGAGCCTGCGGCCGGTTGTGGAGCGCTGGGCAGCGGCAGCGGCAGCAACGCGGGGAGCCTTACCTGAACGCCGAAGGCAGCTGTGTTGGAGG
>QEPC01013957.1:2821676-2832566 GCA_003113815.1 Sphenodon punctatus
TGCTCTGAAATCAAGTCTGAAGTATGTGGGAGGATTAGAGATTTGGCCCAACAAGAGGATATGAGTATTGTTAATTCATGGAAAGTAGCTCCGAGGTTGGGTCAGATCAAACAGATTTTCTCTTATGAACCTTATTTAGATCTACTCATACATCCAAGTTTGCGGCGAGCTTACAGCTATCTGCGTTTCCAGTTAGTACCAACAGCAGTCACTAAGGGTAGATTGCAAAGTATACCCTTTACTCAGAGGAGGTGTGAGTGCTTTTGGGGGGAAATTGGGGACATTGAGCATTTGATATTGAGGTGTCCTCTTTATGAGGATTTATGGGAAGCTTGGTTGGCCTCCTTGATAAAAGATGGAGCCCCACTGGATGAAGAAAGGGTTTACTTATATTTGTTAACACTCTCTCAGGAAGAGGCAATAAAGGCTCTGGCATCTTTTGTCTTATTGGTCATGAAGAGACAATAATTAGTAGACAACCATAGTAATTTTTCTATAAATTCTAAGTTGGTAAATTGGGTCAATTTAATAAATAGAGGATTAAATGAAGGATTGACTGATGCCATTGGTTGATAGTTGAAGTAATTGGTATATAATGATATAGACTGATCACGGTATTTGATGTTGTATTATTTATATGTATGTACGTTTTTTTGGATGGCAAAGGCGAAAGCCAGCCATAATAAAACTGAATTGAATTGAGTAATGGGAGGGTGTACCTTACTGTGAGTGGTGGAGATAATTGTAGGGAAGGGTCTACAAGGTCTGGTGGTGAGGACACTTAGTTGGGTTGCAGTGGGAGGGAGAGGTGAGATGTTCAAGGTCCCATTTTGTGCTATGGGGCTGTGATAAGGTCCCATTTTGTGCTATGGGGCTGTGAACATTCTGAAGCCTTTTATACGTAGGTGGCTAATGTCTGCCACCAGGGCTGGTTGTACAGAGAAAGGACAGGAAGCAGGGTGTGTGTGTGTGTGTGTGTATGTGTATGCATTGCTGGTGGGGGCCAGGGAGTTACTTTGCCCTTGGCAGTAGCCTGGTTTGGGGGGGGAGGAAGTCAGGCTGCCCCCCCAGCTGCCCACCTGCCCATGTGCCTGTGTGCCCCCTTGCCCACACGTCCCTCTACCAGTTATATTCAGTAGCTGTTGCCACCAAAAGTGACGCGCCAGCGCAGACCCCGCCCCTTGTTCACTCGCTCACTCACTTGCTCGCTCGCTCGCTTGCCTGCCTGCCTCTGTCACCACCACCACTGCAACTTGGAAAGGCCCTGTGCCTCTGGCCCGCTTGCCTGGCTGCTGGCGCAACTTTCAAAACCCCCGTGCCACCAGCCTGCAGGCACATGCTGAAGTTGCTGCTATTTTTCTGTGTGACTTTCTGGGACTACAGTTCCCAGGATGCCCACAGCAGACCTACTGTGGGCATGCTGGGAACTGTAGTCTAAAAAAACCACACAGAAAAATAGCAGTGGCCCCAGCATGTGCCCGGCAGCGGCCTGGCAGCATGGGGGGTTTGAAAGTTGCACCGGCAGCCAGGTGAGTGGGCCGGCGACGTGGGGTCTTTCCAAATTGTGGCAGCGATGACAGCGCTGACAGCAGCAGGTAGGCAGTCAAGCAGGCAAGTGCATGAGCAGGTGGGCAGCCTCTCTCTCTCTCTCTCTCTCTCTCTCTCTGTATATATATATATATATATATACACACTTTGGTGAGGGGGAATGAGTATGTGTGTGTCTGATTGGGGGTGTCTGAGTGAGGGAAAGTGTGTGTGTGTGTTTGTCTGCTTGGGGAGAAGTGAGTGAGGGGGATTGAGTTGTGTATGTGTGTTAATGTGTATTGATATGTGTTAATGTTATTGAGTACATGTGTGTCTCCCTGGATGGGGGTGTTTGAGTGAGGGGGAGAAACTGCATGTGTGTGTGTGTGTCTGCTTGGGGACAAATGAGTGAGGGGAATTGCCTACAATGTCTCCCCCTCTCGCGGGCAAGCCCAAACAGTTACCTGGCAGATTTGCGGACCCCTCCTCACACACGCAGGCTATTTGCACAGATAACTGTTTGAGCTTACCTGCGAGGGGAGAAGACATTGCAGAGGGTGGGCAGCTGAATGACTGTCTCTTATACACATCTAGATGTGTATAAGAGACAGATATATATATATATATATATATACACACTTTGGTGAGGGGGAATGAGTATGTGTGTGTCTGATTGGGGGTGTCTGAGTGAGGGAAAGTGTGTGTGTGTGTTTGTCTGCTTGGGGAGAAGTGAGTGAGGGGGATTGAGTTGTGTATGTGTGTTAATGTGTATTGATATGTGTTAATGTTATTGAGTACATGTGTGTCTCCCTGGATGGGGGTGTTTGAGTGAGGGGGAGAAACTGCATGTGTGTGTGTGTGTGTCTGCTTGGGGAGAAGTGAGTGAGCGGGACTGAGTATATGTGTGTGTCTCTCTGGCTGGGGGTGTTAGAGTGAGGGTGAGAGACTACATGTGAGTGTGTGTGTGTTTGTCTGCTTGGGGACAAATGAGTGAGGGGAATTGCCTACAATGTCTCCCCCTCTCGCGGGCAAGCCCAAACAGTTACCTGGCAGATTTGCGGACCCCTCCTCACACACGCAGGCTATTTGCACAGATAACTGTTTGAGCTTACCTGCGAGGGGAGAAGACATTGCAGAGGGTGGGCAGCTGCAGGGTGATTCAGGAAGACTTGCAGGGCACAGCACAGAAGTTGCTGGTGGCAGGAAAGTGAAAAAAAATCTGTACCCTTCCACCCCTCACCAGACAATAGTTTATTTCTTCTGACTGGAAGTTTGTCAGGACCTACCCTTCCTTGTTCAGTCTGGCAGAGGGGTCTACAATCAGCAGAGGTAGAACAAGTGTCCTAGCTCACATAGGACATGCAGCTCCTCTCCTACCCCCTACCACCAGAAACCCTGAGAGGTAGGGGTGTGCACCAGGCCCCCATGTTGTTTTCATTTTTTGTTTTCATTTTTGTTATTTGAAAATGTCATTTTCGTTATCGTTATTAACAACTATGTCATTTTCATTTTTGTTGTTATCGTTTTCGTTTTCATTTTTGGTATCATTTTTGATACGTTTTCATTATCGGTATTGATATCGGTATTGGTATAATTTTTGTTATCGGTATTGATATTTGTTATCGTTATTGATATCGTTATTGATATCGGTACCATTTCAAACAAAGTTTTTATTTTTGGTATAAGTATCATTGATTCCTGTGCATAACTAATATCTGCTCTGTCTGACTCTTTATCCTGCTGAGCCACTATTCCTATACCTACGATCGGTTTACCCTTATCCTTGCAACATGGACCTGCCTGCTGTCATTCTCATCGTAACCAAGCCAAGTACGTGCACTTGAGACCTCGCATCTTCATGAATGTTAGACCCCTTGTCTCTCCCTCTGTTCCCCTTCCTAAGTCTCTCCCCCAGCTCCTGTCTCTCAGATTGTAAGCCCTAGGGGCAGGGACCGTGTCTATTTTATTACTTTGTAAAGTGCCAGGTACACTGCTGGCGCTATATAAATGTTTGTTAATAATAATAATAATAATAATAATAATAATAATAATAATAATAATTTATCTAAATCAAAGGGAGACAGGGGAAGGGGAAAGGAAAACTATCAATTATCTAATAAATTATCTATATAACTATTCTAATCTAATCTAATCTATGTGTCTATAATATACATCTATATCTAATCTATACTACCTATCTCTATATAATGTACAGGGGGAGAAGGGCAGGAAAAGGGAGAAGGTAAAAATGTAGGGTATGAGGAAGGAAAGGTATTGGTGGAAATACCAAATAAATAAATAAATAAATAAATAAATAATACAGTGAGGGCTAGGGAGGATTTTTTATGTGAAAGCACCACAGTTCTGTAAACGCAACCTGACAAGCAGAGCTCTCACACAACGGAGAGAAAAAACCTGGCCCTCCCATTGTTAAGGGTTGCAGTGCCCTCCCCCAGAGCCCCTCTGCTTGTGGGAGGCAGCAGGCATTGAGCAATAACAGAGTCCCATGAGACTGCTGGGACTCGCATTGGCCAGGGATACATCTATCAGATACTGCTGAGCTGCTCACCCCTCCCAACACAGGCACAGTTCAAGAGTTCAACCCTGTTAAAACTTGAGATGTCTGCTCCCTCCTCCCCTCTCTACATTTTCCCTCCAAAATCCAACTGCCACAGCACTAATAACAACAATGATAACGACATTGTCGTTTTTGTTTCTTGTTATTGTTTTTGTTATTGTTTTTGTTATCGTTTTTGGTATTGTTTTTGATATCGGTATCAGTATCGATATCTGTATCAGTATCGATATTGGTATAATTACTGTTATCTGTATTCTCGGTTGTCGTTTTTGGTATTCTCGGTTGTCGTTTTCATTATCGTTTTCATTATTCTCGGTTGTCATTTTCGTTATTGCAATAACGAAAATTAAAACAACAATTTTTGTTATCGTTATTGTAATAACGAAAACTACATGCACACCCCTACTGAGAGGCTGGTGCTCTCCCCTTGTCCACAAGGGTGATCCCAACCACTCCTGTGCTACCCAAGGTATAAGTAGAGATTCCCTGCTACCCATGGTCTGGTGAGGCCAAGGAGAATCTCCTGCTCAAGGGTATGGGATGTCCTGCTGCTGTTGCTCCAAATTTGGGGGAGAGGAGAAATTCTACATTTAGGAAACTGAGAGGGGGAGGTCTTGCCTTTGCCTTCCCTCCCCTAATTGAACAAATATCGGTCAACTTTTATCACTAGTAAGTACTGACCCTAAGATCTCTGTAGCACGTGTCATGGCCCTCTACTGTCACAACTAAAGCAACCAATTAGAAGCTGAAGGTGAATGAAGCCTCTATTTCATGAGTTAATAGCAAGGGTTACAGAAAGGAGCTAGAATCTTGTAGCTAAAATATTAAAAGATGTAGTGTTTTCAATCCAGAGGTGCCCAAGTTCAGTCTGTGCAGATGGTGCCCTATTGGGCTAACTTATGGAGAACTGCTTAGAAAGGGAGGTTTCTAAAAAAGGTTTTAAAAATCAGGTTTAAATTTTTTGTTGCAAGTATCACCTCTCCACCCAATTCAATTCAGGAAGGATGGATTTGAGTCTTAGGCTAGAGGTACTGGAACTATGGGTTTCCAGAGCTATGGGTTCAACGGGGTATGATGACAGGGCAGAAGAGTACAGCAGGGACTGGATCAGAAATGGGTGACCAAGCCCCTTCTTCTGTATATGTGGAGTTTACTCACTCACGCCTCTGACATCCCTCAAACTGGCAGGGACGTCAGAGATGTGACTAAAACTCCATGTACATGCTCTAGCCAGAGTCTGACATATAGAGGAAGGTGCTTGGTCACCCATTCCTGATCAGTTACACACACAACTTTTGTAAGAATTGTGGGTGCACATCCAAAGACATAATCCGTGCTTTATAGTTTAATCCAGCCAGCATCCCAATGGAATGCATGAGTGATCAGGCTACAGTGGTTCCTTGTGGAAAATGTCACAATGGCAGTGGCACAGATCCATAATCTGGATCTTCTCCTTGTTTAGTGCACATCTCAAGCACTCCTTCCCCCAAGTTCTTTGTGGAGCTTGTACTAATTTTCAAAGTGGTCCCTGGGAGGTCACTTTGTTACCAAGTCAGGTGCCATACTGGGAATGGCCATTGCACTTCACTTTCACTCATTCACTCAAACACACATACATTTACTTTGCTCTCTCACACACAGCCACACAATCTGTCTTGTTACTCACACATACACACACATTCTCTGTCTCACAGAGACATACACACATTAGGCATCTTAGGGAACAAAACCTGTATTTTCCAGGCAGAGCAAAAACACCAGCAAGGGGACATTGCTTATGTGTACACCACTGGTGACACCGAGCCAGACAGGTGTGTGGCACTGAAGTTAATTGTGAGACTCTGTGTTGCCAGACTGGGTTGCTCCATGTGGGGGCATGGGTGAAGGGGCATGGGTTGCAGGAGCACATGCCCACCCACTGCCACTTACAGATGGGCCATACCACATGTGTCCATTGGGTGGACCTGCATGGTAGTGTCTCTCCTGTTTGTGTGTTCATGTTTGCAGTTTGGGAAATGTGTTGGTGTATCTGTGTGTGTCTGTGCATGTGTGTCTATGTCTGTATGTGTGTTGTGCTGAGTGGTGTGTGTGTGTGTGCAGTGCTGGGTGCTGTGAGGTGTGTCTATGTGTGTCATAGCAGTTCCCACAGAGTTAATAGATACAGAAAACATTTGTCAAAAATTCACAGTGGGGACGGTGTGTAGGAAGGGGATTTGTAGGCTAATGGGGGAAGGTAAAGATGCATTGAATGGCTAGGGTGGAATGGAAGGGTGTGTGTGAAGGATGTCTCCAACACAGTCTCCAACACTCACTCGCCCTCACTGTCACTCGTACTCAGTCATTCCACACCCACAGTCACTTAGTCACCACTACACACACAGAAAAAGACACCTCACACACACACTGCTATCTTCAAGATCACCATATCCCTTCAATACACCCAGTCCTTTCCCATTAACTCTCAAATCCAAATCCCCCACTGATCTCCAGCACCTACATTCCCTCCCTCTCCCACCATGAATTTCCTGTACTGACACACACAAACCTTCAAACACTACACACACATATACACACACACACAGAGAGTTGTACACAGAGAGCTTTTAGTCCAGCACTGAACACACATGCACACCTCCAAGCACTACACGCACACAGAAACACAACCCAGAAATGCATGCACACAACACACGCACACAGACATACACCTGTCACCAGTACACATGCACACAGACACACAAACACTTCCCAGCACATCACACACACACACACATGCACATAGACACACACATGGAGGTTGTTTTAAGAGAACACACCATCCAGTGGACACATGTGGCAACGTCCTGCAAAAAGTAGCGGTGGGTGGCTACTATGTAACAATTACACCCCACAAAAACCAATGATATTTACTGCAAAAAACCTGTCGGTTTAAAAACAGAAATTAAGGTGGGTGCAAATTCATGCTACAAAAAGCATGGGAATTGTATGTTAAGGCTCCCATCATAACTTCCATGCCATGTAAGCCTGAGAAATAATACTTTCAAGTTGCTTCTTCAGGAATAATACGAATGTCACCTTAGCTTGTGTGTCATCTAAGCAGTGCTGACAATGTACACTCTCCCATATTGAGCTCATTTACAAATTATGCTCCAGGAGTCCACACAATACCTGGGTCTTTCAGCCCCAATCCTCTTCTTCAGAGAAGGACCCTTTGTTACCCGCAAGTAGCTGGGGCATAATTTGAAAGTGAGCACTATATGGGAGAGTGTACAATGTCTTCACTGCTTAGATGACACAGATGTTCAGGTGACTCCTTATTATTCCCCACGCTGTGTCCAATGAGGGTGGTTCTCATGTCCAAATTAGGCTCCAGGCACCCACACAATACATGGGTCTTTGAGCCTCATTCCTCTTCTTCAGAGAAGAGGCCAGGTCCTGTAGTCAGCTTCAGTGTTGTCCCCAACCAGCAGAGGAAGAGGATTTGGATTGAAATACCAAGGCAAAGTGTGGGTGCATGGAGCGTAATTTGTAAGCGAGCACAATATGGGAGAGTGTACAATATCTTTACTGCTTACATGACACAGACAGTAAGGGAACTTCCTCATTATCCCACACTGTGTGTCCTTCCCACCCCCACATCCCCACTCCAAAAGAGGCAGCTTGGTAGTATTATTTCAAAGTCACTTTGTGGGATCTGCGAATGAGGGAAGCCATTATTTCTAGTTTGGCATTGCAGTTTCTCTCATTTCTTCCAATGGCCAAACCATACTATCAATTCCAATACCTATGGCAATTAAACATTGCCAAACATTCACATAGTACTGCCCCCAGCTTCAGTGTGGACTGAGGAATAGTGGATATGTAAGAATGAATGCCATTACCATATCTGATAAATACAGATAAAAACAGCTCCTCAGTTTGGCCAAGGCATGGTGAACACTTTGGAAAAAATGAGGAGACAAAACTACAACAATGGATGTACCCCCAGAAACACATTTCATAACCCCATCCTTCTCCCAATGGCCAACTGCCCTGCTCTTATCTGTGTGTACACATCCCACTTCCTGTACACAAATTAGAGGATAATTAGCAAGCACAATATGTGAGACTGCACAACATCTTTACTGCTTACATTAAGGTGGGAGCCTTAACATGCAATTCCCATGCTTTTTGTAGCATGAGTGAACTTGTACCCACCTTAACTTCTGTTTTTAAACTGACAGGTTTTTTGCAGTGATATTGTGATACTATACTATGATTGGGAGTTCCATGTTACATAACATACCACAAAGATAGACTTTCATGTGCCATGCACTCACTTACCCCTAGCAGCCGCTGCAAAGTCACCAGCAAAAGAGGGGGGGAAATGGTAACGTGATTGGTTTTATTTGTCCATGGCAATGAATCATAATTGTCTCCTTCTGACTGTTGACCAAACAAGGAAGAATGAAGTGCAGTGACATAAATATTGTTTCTCAGGATTTGAAATTAACAACAAAGTGGTCCATGTCAAAGTGGTAAACAGAATCCCAGTAAGCAGAAAGGTGGTAAATCAAGAAACAAGATGTTGATCGAGACATTGTTGAGTACTGAGAGGTTCTTGATTCGATAGAGATGGTATCGGGAATTGGGATTTTTGACAGGAATTCCCATTTTTGCAAAGTCTTGTTTCAGCCCTACCATATTCCCTTTCAGATAGGAGCATAGCTACCATGGAGCAAGAGAACGCAATTGAGACTGGCCCCTGGATTTAAGGGGGACCCTCTGCAAACAACCTGAACTAGGGCTGATGTGGCAGCAGCTGTTACCGCACCATGATTCCATTCCGCCATTTTGGAATTGCCCACGCCACACTGTGGCTTTTCTGCTGACATTCTGCTAATTCCGCCGGCATTCTGCAAATTCGGAAACTATTGGAAAAATTGTGGAATTGTCAGAAACTGTCAGAAAACCTCTGTTCCACTATTTTGTGGCGCTGGCGGAAGTAGCATAAATGTCATGTTTCTGCTATTTTGCAAAGCCTGTGAAAGTAGCAGAATGAAATTAACAGAACTGTGGAAGTAGCGGACTGAAACTAGCGGAATGAAAGCCTCTGCCATGCCATACCCACCTTATTGTGGAAACACTGTTTCCGTTGGAAATAGCTACCGCTGTGACATTCTACTACAGCCCTAGCCTGAACACCACTAGGAAATTTTCAGAGTGGGTAGAGGAGGGAGTAGGGACAACACTCTGGCTGCTTGCCAAAATCCAGCCCTGTCATTCATTAGAGAAAATGCTGCAGGACATGACTGATGATGTTTTTACCCCCACACCCACATTCAGAGATAAACATATGATTCCCAGCCATGAAAATCCATGGCGGGAGTTTTGCTGGGCCAGGTAACATGGGCAAGCAGCCTGTCTCCACCCACTCTGAACATTTTCTTGCAGCTCTCAGGTCCCTTGCAAGCAGCCCTGCCAAAATGGAAGCATTCACAGTGGGCAAAGGTGGAGTGCTGTCCTGTTGACTCTTAAAATTTTCTTCCTGGTGGGGTTGCTGCCACTCTGGGGGACTTTGCTGGGATCCAGGGCAGCACCACAATCTCTGTAAATGGAGGCCAAGGCTGGTAGTGAGTCTTGGGAGGACTGCAGCCTAGAGAGATTCCACCATGGCCCATAACTGGGACATGAGTCTGGGCCTGCCCCTGCCTTGCTACACCACTGTTATTCCACCATAAGGGAAAATGCTGTTCTGCTCCTTGCTGCTGGCATTTGAATTTGTCTGGGAGCTGGAGAACATTCAGTTGCCAGCAGGGAGCATAAGAACATAAGAAGTGCCATACTGGGTCAGACCAATGGTCCATCAAGTCCAGCATCCTGTCTCCAACAGTGTCTTGGGAGAAGCATCCAACAGGTCACAATGGGGGATCCATTCCCTGTTGTTTTCCCCCAGCTCCTGTCATGTTCCCTGATCCCGTCTGGCTAATAGCTGTAATAGACCAGAATGGCACAGGGGGCAGTTTCCTTCCTCTTTGCCTGCTTCTTACACCTTGCTGAGCTTTCTTCCACTGCACCTTGCCTCCTTTCTCTGGATCTTACATCTGGAATCCTGCCCTGCTTTCTGGCTTTTCCTTTCTGGTCTACGCAAACCACCACAGCCAAAAGTCATCTTCCTTTCCTGCCAATTCTGACACATATATATATTTTGGCAAATGAACACTAAACGCCAAAATAAGTAAATAAATAAATGAAACAACCTCATAAAGCTTGGGGCAAATACTTGTAAAAATGAGTGCTTTTTAGATGGATGGCAGAACACAACTATGGTTTGTCTCACACCCAGGCAGCCCGTTCATCTAAAGACAGGCTGGCTGGCCAGATGTGCAGGCAGAGCAAAAGCGGACAAGTAAGTGCCTGCTCTGCTTCAGCCCTGCTAGCGATGCTATGGAACATCCCAGAGTACCACCAGCAGATCAGGCTGCCCAAACCTGGGGCCTTGGCCAGAGGCTGAGCAACAGTCTATCTACTCACAGACAGCTGCTGCAACTCCACCCCTGGTGACAATGCCATAGAGCTGAGGGGTAGGGATGGGTGAACGCGGTTCGGCAGTTTGGAGTTTGGCCCGAACTTGGCCTGTTCGGATGACCGAACTCGAACCCGAACCCGAACATACCGAACATACCGAACAAACCGAACACCGAACTGCGAAATGGCCGAACAGTTCGGTCAGTTCGGATCGCGTTCGGATGAGTTCGGGTGGCAAAAAAAGGTTCACTGGAAGGTCAAACATTACAGGGAGGTGTCAG
>QEPC01013957.1:2833135-2843253 GCA_003113815.1 Sphenodon punctatus
CCCATATAAAAACCAAAAAACCAAATAAAAAACAAAAGAAAACCATATAAAACCCAATAAAAAACCAAAAAACCATATAAAAAACCCAAAAAAACCATAACAACACTTCCCGAACGGCCAAACGGCCGAACGGAACAGCCGAACGGCCTAACCAAACGGCCTGTTTGTACGACCGAACTGAACAGCCAAACCCGAACTCGGCGAACGAACCGAACAAATGAACCAAACGAACGAACGAACCGAACGCATCCGAACCGAACTGCCGAACCGAATGGACGAACCGAACGCAGCCGAACCGAACGGCCGAACCCAAACTGCAATCTGTTCGCCCATCCCTACTGAGGGGGGCAGACTAAAGTGGCGGGCTCTATGCAGCTCTATGGTGTGGGGAAGGGTGCCGCATGGGCTGATTGTGAGCCACTTCAGCTGCTGGGTCTGTATAAACCTGGCTCAGGCAGGGCTACATGCATGGGATGCAGGGCATAACTGGAGCAGGGCCGTGGTTGGCCACTCCTGGGTCCGTCTAAAGACACCCAATGTTCTGCCAAAGCCAAATATCCCCTTTTTTGTCTCCTTGTCTTCATACTAATACACACTCATCTCCTTTGATCTTCATATGTTTTATTTGCGTTGTTCACCTTATTATGGTGGAGAGGGAGTGAAATCATGGCTGATGTTGTCTCTGAATTTCCAGTTTGACAGGAGAGGGTTCTTCAGCTCAGAAAAGAGATGACTGAAGGAGGATATGATAGAAGTTTACAAAATCATGAATGGTGCAGAGCAAGTAAATAGAGAGGTCTTATTTACCTTTTCTCAGAATAAAACAACTAGGGGGACACCTTAGGAAAGTAATTGGCAAAAAAGGATTAGATAAGTTCTTAACTTAATGCACAATTAATCTCTGGATCACATTGTCAGAGGATGTTGTGATTGAAGGCAAATAGCATAAATGGGTTCAAAAAAGGATTAGATAAGTTCTTAGACAATAGATTTTAAAATAACTATTAATCAAGTTGGTCAGAGATTGCAACGTCTGACTGTCAAGGACCAAGAGTGAATACCAGATCACTCAATTTTTACTTGCTGTGCATTTCTTTGAGCAACCAAAGGTGACCACTGTCAGAGACAGGATGGACCATTGGTCTGATCCATTATGGCATTCCTCATATTTTAGAAAGTTTATTTTGTTTCTCTTCAATCATACAAGGCATTGTGAAACACACACACTAAAAGGGTTTAAAGTTTTGAATGAGCTTGTATTTTCTATGTAGGTTGTATGACTGAAATGTTCCTGTTTTTCTAAAACCGGGAAAAATTATAGCCGAGAATCTGTATGCCAAATTTCATGTGGAAGGAGAGAAATTTCCAAAAGTAAGTTCATGACCCTTAAAAACATCTAATTTGCATACTTTTTTAATCAGAAAGGCATGTTGGAGTCACAAACTAAGACCGCTTTTAGACAAGTGGGTTATGCTCGCTCGATCCGCTCGTGTGACTTTTGAAAATCCCACAGACTGGGATTCGATGGGACGTTTCACGCATTAAAGCTGTTTGCGTGTTTTTTTAAAACCACAAACTAAATACCCGGACATTGAGGTATTTAGTTTGTGGTTTTAAAAGAATGCTTGACCGACTTTAACACGTGAAACATCTTGTCCAATCCCGGCGTGCAGGATTTTCAAAAGACACACGAGTAGATTGTGTGAGCGCGACCCGCTCGTCTAAAAGCAGCCATCAAGCCAAAACCGGGTGTGCTATGATCATTCATTCATATCATTCCATCTACCATTAATATAAATTGCAGAGGAAAAACAAAGTTTATATAAATAGCAGGAAATAGTATAGATTTGTCAACAATACACTGTAAGCCGTGCTATGGATTTTATGACATAACCATGGAACGAGTAACAAAATGAGGCTGCTGTCTCAGCATCAATACAAATATGACGACACTACTCTGTGGGAGCTCACAACGGATACAACAGTGGATTTTGGAAGCTGCTTGCAAGGCAGTAGGAGCTGTCTTGTCAGGTATTTGTTCTTTCTTCGCTACATGGTTACAAAGGATGTGATTGGCATGAGACATAAAGACACCCTCTGTGTCTCTAAGTCACAACTTTAATAAATAAGGAAATTCACTCAGAAAGGCAATGTGAAAAGCAGTGGGCTGGATCTCAGGCACACAGCTCCCCCCCTTCTCCCCCCCAAGCTTCCATGAAATAACAAACACCATAGAGAACAAAAACAGCTTCTAAATGAACGTGGCCTTTTTTTATTTTTTTTTGCTACCTGTCTCTAGAGTAGAAACTAGTTCTTCTTACACCCAGCTAGCTCTCAGCCCTGCAGTTGACCTTTAGATACCTTTTTACTTAGGGAACACTCAGGCTAACTCTCGACTTACTGGCCCTTCATTAACTCCACACGGACCTCTGACTGTCAAACAGCACTTAACATGAATAGAGGTTGCTTGCCCTCTCTCTCCTTCACAGTTTCAAATACCAAAGAGAATGGAAATGCAAAACATAAAGTGAAAGGAGTTTTCCCATCAATATTTGTATCCCCTGTATTCACTGTTTTGCTCTAACATTCCTTTCCATGTTGTGTTCAATACTGATTTTAAAACACAGACACACACACATTCTGCCTGTGCTATCCTTGCTGGAAACAACAGTTCAGTTTAGGGATGGACGAATTACAGAACCGAGTTTGGAAATTCGGTTCGGTTCGAAAATCGAATTCGGTTCGGAAGTTCAGTTCAGTTGATCGAACTATTCGAGTTCTGTCCAAACTCCGAACTTCCAAACAGAGTTCGAAAATTCAAACCCCATTGAACTAAATGGAATATTTCAGTTTCATATAATAACGTTTACTTCTTTTCCCTTGTATTAACTGATCTTTCCAAGGAGAATCTGGTAGGCTGAGTTAAAGTTGTTTGAGGGGCAGGAAAGGGAAGCAGTTTGGAATGTGAAGAGGAAAGGAATTTTTGACAGCTTAGAGAGAAAACCGGGGTTGGAAAAGTTGACAGGAGTCTCCTCCCCTCCCATAATGTCTATATTTCCAGTCTTGGTGTTTGAAAGAGGGGGGAAAGGACAGGCAAGCAGTCTGTGATCATCATTGTACATATTGGGGGTTGTTGTGTACGCTAAGCTCCTTGGAGAAGAGATCTTAATGGGTACTTTCAGACATGACGCTAACCACCCTTTAACCACCCTTGGTGGTCATTTACGCATGTTGCAGGGCTACATAGGGCACCAATACAGCCCTACAACATGCATAAATAACCACCAAGGGTGGTTAAAGGGTGGTTAGCGTCATGTCTGAAAGTACCCAATGTTTTCCATTTATCTGTAAAGAGTCCTGTATCCCAACTGAGAAATAACAGTAAGTAATTTACAACTAGAGCTGAACTTCATTCTAGCAAACCCTGGCTATTGTGAACCCCTGTGCATAGCAATCCCTATTTCAGGGACCATATTGGGGCAACTGCCTTAGTATAGTGAACAGCTAGGCAGGACTGACCCTGATAAAATGATCAGGGTCAATGCCTGTTGGGTTTTTAGCTGTCCCCCACCACTCACACTGCAAGCCTCAAGGGGTACTTTCAGACATGACGCTAACCACCCTTTAACCACCCTTGGTGGTTATTTATTCATGTTGCAGGGCTGTATTGGTGTCCTATGCAGCCCTGCAACATGCATAAATAACCACCAAGGGTGGTTAAAGGGTGGTGAGCGTCATGTCTGAAAGTACCCAAGGTCTTGCAATGGACTCACCTCTGGTCTTGCAGTGCATGCTGCAGGCAGTAGAGCTGAAATGATACCTGCAAAAACGGGGATAACCACTGAACTACCTTGGATGGATTGGGAACTAAGTGGTACCCATTTAGTGTGCAATGAGTTACCTGCATTACCAAGTTATCATTTTCCATTACTGAGTTGCCAGTTTTCCATTACTGAGTTACTCTTATTCTGTTTCTGCCATTCTTCTGAGTCATCAGTTTACCATTTACCGTTCATTTGCATTCATCCATTGATGGCTCTATGGCCCCTCTTGTTGTGTGTGTACACAATGAAAATCTTAAAATGCAGAAATTTGGAATGACATTAAAACAGTAACATGGTAAGTCAGAATTGATCAGTCAAATGGAAGGTCAGTTATTTGGTAATGGTAATACCTGGTATTTCAGTAGTCATTTACCTGGCTCAATATGCAGGTACCGATCATGGGCCACCTGAAATAGAGGGTATTACCAATGAGTACAGAATTTCAGCTCTACCAGGGGAAGGACAACCCCTCTGTTCCCCATCAGCAACTTTAGTATAACAAATGACAGGCTGAAGAATGAAATTCTTCCCTGGTCCTACAGGGGTTTGTTAGTTAATGAATACCTGTGACAACTGTAAACCTGTACTCAGATCACAGTGAAATGAATGGAGTGAGGGCATGTGTGTCACAGGCATAGTGTGTCTCTGAACCACAATGCACCTTCAAATACATTTAGGACTCAATTGTTCTGTCTGTAATCCTTAGATGATGCTCTCCTTTGCCATGGAGTTCTCTAGCTTCTAGTCACAAAGGAGTGTGTCTATCTTTAGAAGAATAGAGCACAGTCCGATTCACCAGTGTAGTGCAGAGCCATCCATATTGGAGCTCCTGCGAAAGAAGTCTGGAAAGGCTCACTTCTACTTCTAGATGGGAGCCCATTCTGGCTGCCCACTCTGATTACTGGTTCCAGCAGATTCAGCACAGACTGGCTTTATAGTAAAAGAAAGCTTTATGTAAGGATTGAGTTCAGTTTCCATGCTTAGACTATGCATAGAGGTAAAATAGGTTGCCACAGAAAAGAATATAAAACACGCATTTGTTAATCCTAGCTCCTCCACTTGGTAAAACTCCCGAATTTACAATTAGGGTTGAAACAAAACTTCAGAGTGGATTCTGTCTTTGATGGATCTGCCCATTCCAGTCTGGTGTAGCAAAAAACTAATCTGGTCCATGTTTTGCTGGAGATCCAGATCAGCTGCACCATGTACTGTACAGACACAATATGGCAGTGCTCCGTACTGCCCATTTGCAAACTGGTGGTGTCCTGCATTCAGAACTTCACATGGAGGGCTGTTACTAGGGGAGTGCCGAAAGCACCCCTACCATTTTTGTTTTAGTTTCCATTTACAAACCCCCTTCATTTTGGGGGTGTTTTTTGTAAACGACCCTACCGTTTTCATTTGGGGGGAGGTTTTTTGGTTTATTTTATGAAAAAATATTTTTTTTAAAAATCACTGTGCATCCATGCAATGGCAGCCAGACCATTCTGTGCATGTGCAGTCCTTTTCCAAAACGGTGCTGATGCTGATGGCGCCATTTGGGGAAAGGGCTGCACAACATGCGCAGAACAGTCTGTGGCCATTTTGCACATGCGCAGTGATTTTTTATTTATTTATTTATTTATTTAAAACAGGGTTTTTAAAAAAAATAATATTTTAATAAAAATAAAAACGGATAAAAGCAAATGATAATCATTTGCTTATTCACCTGTTTTAGTATTTTAATTACTACAACTAATGGGACTTCATTCGTTTTAGTAATTAAAAACAAAAACAAATTGCATACCCCTATCCATTGCAGATTAAAATCCACAGCAGAACTCAATACTATGTTCCAAAAGAGTGGAAAATCTCTATGAAGAGGAATGGGCTCATCTGATTCAGCCCTATTTACAATCATGGGAGGCATTAGGACCAAGTGGTTCCATGCCATTGCACTGGGTCCTGAGGTTCCAAGGGGCCTCTGCCAGTTCATGTTATCTCTTGGGATGATGGCCTTGCCCTTGTTGCTGCCACTGAGCCCAGCCAGGCCTGCTTTCAGCAGTTTCTAGTCCCGCTGATGGCCTGCCTTTCCCATGGGTAAGAACCCTTCCATTCTGCTGCGGCCAGCAAGCCAGAAAGTTGAAACATGCAGCCCAAACATGCCACTCTCCTTTTGAGAGTCATTCCTGAGTACGTGTGTTTGCACAGGAAAGAGCCTCCACACCAGTGGTTGCACGTCTATCTCCACTTCATCCCCAGTGTCCACTGGCAATTAAGTTGCCTCCAGACTCCGGTACTTTATTCCAGTCTTATTCTGGGACTGCCCCACATCTAGGCCCCTGAACAAGCCCAGACTACAGCTGCAACCAGGAACTCAAAGATTCGGGTGGGCACCCCTGACAAATCTGGGGTTCCTGAATCGAACTGGCTTTGTTTGGCCACCATTGATGTCCAAACAGAACCTGACGGGCTGTTCAAACTTGCCAACTGGCCTTTGAACGTAACAGGCTCCAGCAGGACTCTGTAGCAGCTGGATCTCGGCAGCGGTCCCAGACAGGGCTTATAAGTTTAAATGGCTGCTGCGCCCCACCCTCTGCACACATACACATCACCTCTCACCTGAGAGGCACTGTGGGGGGAGTGGGAGGGGAGTGCTTTGAAAGTGACAGCCCCCAGCTGGGACCATTGTGGAGCTGGACTTCTCAGTGCTCTCGGCCAGTGCCTCTGAGTTTCTGCCTATCAGTCTGGCTGCCTATCAGAGCGCTGTGTGGGGGAAGCACCGGCCTGCTTCCGACCTGCCTTTGAAAATGACATGCCCTGGCTGGAGCACTGCGGAACCGGGCTCTGCAGTGCTCCTGGCTGACTCCTGTTAATTTCAAGAGGGGCTGTCTGGCCACCTATCAGAGCACTGTGTGGGGAAAACACTGGCCTGCTTCCGGCCTGTCTTTGAAATTGACATGACCTGGTTAGAGCGCTGCGGAGCCGGGCTCTGCAGTGCTCCTGGTTGGTTCCTGTCAGTTTCAAGAGGGGCTGTCTGGCCGCCTATAAGACCATTGTGTGGGGGAAGCACCAGCCTGATTCCGTCCTGCCTTTGAAAATCACATGCCCTGGCTGAACCATTGTGAAGCTGTGCTTCTCAGTGCTCCCGGCCAAGGCTTGTCAGTTTCCCTGGGTAATGCTCACATTTTCAGGCACTAGGCGCCTAATTGGTCCTCGGGTAGCCCATTGTGTGCCTGATGGGGTGTCCGAAAATGTGGGCATTAGCCATGGGTACTAATTTTAGTACCTGATGCAGCTCTAGCCCAGACTCACCACCTGTGACTGACTCACTGCTAGCAAGTGTGATTTACTGCAGTCAAGTCAAGAACATGTACCTGAGCTCCCGCATCCTCATGAATGTCGCATCCCTTGTCTCTCCCTCTGTTCCCCCTTCCCTGTCTCCCCTCCCCCTGTCTTTAGATTGTGAGCTCTCGAGCAGGGACCCTGTCTTTCGTATTCTTTGTAAAGCACCAGGTACATCGCTGGTGCTGTATAAATGCTTAATAATAATAATAATAATAATAATAAATAATAAGTGTGTGGAGAGTGTACATGGGGGTGCCGGGTGAAGGAGGGAGGGAAAGGGCCCCACAGTTGAAATTCATATGGAAACCCCATGGGGAAAATGTCTCAATTTCTTATAATTTTACCCTGAGAAATGTCCATTGTGGTAGGACTTCTTCATGCAACATACCTCCCAACAGTCCTGCGTTAGGCAGGACCACCCCACTTTTGCACGAAAATCCCGTAGCTCCACCTAAGACAGGTAACATCAATTTTTGGAGGCAGTGATTGTCAGAGCATTGCAGTGTCCTGGTTCTTTGGCTGCCACTGCCAGGGTCCCCGCATGCATGCACCACCAGGGTGCCTTACATAGGCGCTGCTGTGGCTGGAGTCGTCCGCTCTTTGCATGGTTGGGCTGCATCTACTGCTGCCAGCCTGTCCTCCCCACTAAAGATGGCCCCACCCTCACTCCTACATTTATTTATTTTATTTTTATTTATTTATTTACAAAACATTTATATCCTTCACCCTCCTGCAACTCGGCAGCCCGGGGCAGCACAGCATAAAAACATCACAATAAAATCTAATTACAATATAAAATATATAAAATCAACACATAAAATAGTGGCTAACAGATAAAATAAAATCTCCTCCCCCCCCCCAAAGGCCCGGTGAAACAATCAGGTCTTACAACATCTGTGGAAAGAGGGGAGGTCAGGGGACAGATGGGCCTCCAATGGGAGAGAGTTCCACAGCCAAGGTGCAGCCACTGAGAACGCCCTCCCTGCCATCACCACCTGGCATATGCGGGGGACTTTGAGTTGGGTGCCCCCAGCCGACCGCAAGGACTGTGAAATGACCCAAGGCTTGAGGCGGTCTTGCAGGCAACCAGGACCCAATATCTTGGAAACCCCATGGGGAAAATGTCTCAATGTCTTATCATTTTACCCTGAGTTTAGAGCTTTATAAGTCACAACCAATACCTTGAATTGGGCTCGGAAGACAATAGCCAGCCAGTGCAGAGTCTGGAGCACCGGTGTAATGTGCTTGCAGTGGCCCGTCCCCATTAGGAAGCGAGCCATCATATTCTTCACCAGCTGTAGCCTCCGTATCATCACCAAGGGTAGCCCCATGTAGAGCGTATTGCAGTAGTCCAGTCAAGAGGTAATGAAAGCATGGATGACGGTGGCCAGATCTGAGTCTGAGACATACGGCCACAGCCGTCACACCAGATATAGTGGCGGAATGCTCCTCTCGCCACAACCTCCACCTGACAGTCCAGGCGGAGCTGCACCCCCAGACTATGGACCTGAGCAGCCAGAGGGGGGAAGACCCCGCTAATGAGGGGAGCCACCACGACCCCCAGCCCTACCCACCAACATTACCTCCGTCTTGTCGGGATTCAGCCTCAGACAGCTCACTCTCATCCAGTTCCCCACAGCTGCCACACATCAGGTAAGCACCGAGACTGCTGGGCCTAGGTCTCCAGAAAACGAGAGGTAGAGTTGTGTATCATTGGTGTACTGATGACATTGTACGCTGAACCCTCTCATGACCTCACCAAATGGTTGCATATACACGTTGAACAGGAGAGGGACCAAAATAGAACCCTGAAGGACTCCACACGTGAGATGCCGGGGAGATGATGTACATTCCCCAAGAACCACTCGCTGAGTTCTCCCTGCCAGGAATGAGCGGAACCATTCAAGAACAATTCTGCTCACCCCAGCCCGGTTCCACAGCCTCGCCACCAACATCTCGTGGTCAAAGGTATCAAACACTGCTGACAGATCCAATAAGATCAAAATTGAGGATCTGCCCTGATCCAATTCATGGCACAGGTCATCGACCAAGGCCACAAGTACAGTCTCCATGCCAAACCTAGGGCGAAAACCAGACTGTGACTGATCCAGAAAACCAACCCAGTCCAGATGCTCCTGTAACTGCCAGGCCACCACCCACTCAATAACCTTCCCTAAAAAGGGAAGGTTAGAGACTGGCTGATAGCTGGCTAGGGAGCCAACGTCCAAAGATGGCTTTTTGAGCAGAGGCCACACCACTGCCTCTTTGAGACAGCTCGGCACCCTGCCCTCCCTAAGGGAGGTGTTGACCACCCCCGCCAGCAACGGCCATAATGTCTCCCAGCTGTCTTCACCAGCCAGGATGGGCACAGATCTAATTCGCAACAGGTGGCCCTAACAGTCCCAAGGACATTCGCCACATCAGCAGATGACACCCACTGAAACTGATCCCACAAAAACAGACATGATGGGACTTCCTGTACCTCTGATACATCCACTGCCGTAAATGCAGCATCGAGATCATGGTGAATCTGGGCAATTTTATCCACACAAAAATTAGCAAACATGTCACAGCGGGTACTGGAAATTCCAGTTCCAGGCAGAGAGAGGCCAGCCTGACCAGCCTCTACAACACCTGGCAAAGCTCAGCTGGACGTGATTTTGCAGATGTTGGGCCCTTAACCCTCTGAGACAGTCCTGTGATTGTCATGGCATCCATGAACTCACACTCTGCTCCCCCTAAATTGGCATCAGCATGGATATTGAAATCCCCCAAGACCAAAGTCATCGGGGATCACAAGACCACCTCTGATACCAATTCCACTAGAGCGTGTAGGGATGCTGTGGTACAGGTAGGTGCGCTGTATACCAAAAGCAGCCCCAATTTGTCTCCAAACAAATCGATCATGAGGTGGACCCCCTCCATGCCCAAGATGATGATGATGATGATGATGATGATGATGATGAT
>QEPC01013957.1:2847082-2864518 GCA_003113815.1 Sphenodon punctatus
CCCCCTCCCCTGGTCCCCCCCTCTCACTGGGAGACCAGAACCCCCCCACCCTTATTGGGTCAGACCCTCCTCTCTCAACAGGGGGCCATACCCAATCCTCCCCAACCCAATCCCCTCCCCACCCCCCATATACACAGGGGGGCTATATTACCCCCCATCCCCTTAATATATACCCCAGCCAGCTACACTAAAAAGTCCGTGCCCAGCCTCCCCCAGCTCTCACCCAAAGGCCCTTTGGCACGGCCCCTAGGTGCGTGGCCTGCGGCTATGCCGGACCGCTGTCCCTTTAACCCCCCCTCCCACCGGACGTCAGCTGGAGGTGGGGAGGAGCCTCCAACCCTCGTCCCCGCCCCTCCTGCAATGGATGGGGGACATCTGTCTCAGTGGGAATCTACCCCCTCCCCTATCAGGGCGAGCCTACTTGGCTCCCAGCCACCATGCTGGTCTGGGGTTCTGGCAGTGGCAGGACAGCGGCAACGGTGTGATGGTAAGTCCATTCAATAGGGTATCTGCCTCCACCGCCTCCACCCGCTAAGAACGCCACCAACTTTGGCGCCGCCCACAGGGCAGCTCCCCTTTATGAAGTTACCTGGGGGAGGAGAGTGCAATTACACAGCTGCAAAGGATCCAGGCAGCACATGCAGCCAGCTCTTCTCAGGATCCCTGCCCAGCCCCTTCCCTCGCAAGTGACATGGGTCACTTGCCCATGTTACCCGACCTGGCTGGATTTTGAAGTCTGTCATTCATAAGAGAAAATGCCGCAGGACCAAGCTGATGATGTTTATACCCCCGCGCCCACATTCAAAGATAAGCGTAAGATTCCCAACCATGAGATTCCACAACGGGAGTTTCACCAGGCCAGGTAACATGGGCAATAATCAAGCTGCAACCAGTGGTTCTGACCCTGCTCACACATGTGGACCAGGCTGAAGCCTCTCGAGCCACCCCCCTCCATTCCAGATATGCGGGCTCTGTGTGAGTATTAGTAAACGTGTGTTTAAGGCCATTTTTGGACAGAACGCACCCATGTGGGTCCACGCATCCCGCATGGACCTAGGCGCCTGTCTGAAGGCAGTGTGGGTGAAGGCACGCTCCCACGACCCACGCACTGCACGCCCATGCCCACACACAGAGCAACTCAGTTTTTCCCCAGTTGCTCCATGCAGGGGCATAGGTGGGTGGTGCATGGTTGGGGCGCACACCCAGAGAAAACCCATCCCCCACCGTGTGCACGTCCCTCACTCACTGGAAGAGTGCTGCCATTCCAACCAATGCACACGGATCTGGCTGGGAGGTGGGTCTGTCTAAAAGTGTCCTCAGCGTGTGTATGTGTGTGTGAGAATATATGTGTATGCGAGTGAATGGATGGGGGGGTGAATGTGTTTGAATGAAAGTGTGCGAGTGCATGTGTGTGTGTGCGAGTGAGTGAGTAAGTGAATGTGTGTGAAAGTAAGTGTAAATGTATGTCCAAGTAAATTTGTGTGAGCATGTGAAGATGTACATGCTCATGTGTGCATGTGAGTGGATGAGGTGCGAGGCTTTTTGGCATTGGAGCAGGACTTGTGTTCCTCTTTGAAAGATTAAAATGTTGGGAGGTATATAGAACCCTCAGTACTACAGGAATTATGTCTCTCATCCGTCCAGGACAAATAGATTAAAAGACCAAGTCAATTTCTTCCCCAGATCATTTATAATCAACCAATTCTTTGATCTTTGTCTCAGCCCAGGTGTTAATTCAATTTTCCAGCATGTTTGCAAAAAGTTCCTCTGCTGTGATCCAGCCTTGCTTGGTTTCCTTCCTGTAATCAGATGCCAAACTTTGCTAGTATATGCTGCTAGACAATTGAATGTTCTCACCAGTAGCACAACTGACTAATTTGTATCTGGACTGAAGTTACCTGGGCCATTGTCCCAATTTCATTCCAATAGTCACAAACACACAAGCACTTCATAACTTATCAGCAACATACTCTGGTAGTACATGTCATTGTGATGATATCAAATACAGACCATTGTGTATTACAAATGACAGTATTTCATTTCTTAGCAGTTTCTGGGCATTGAATTTGGAAGTGGGAGACTAGGGTTTAAATCCCATCTTAACCATAAACTGGCTGGGAGGCCTTGGGCAAGTTTCTATCACTCAGTCGCCATTCCCCATCTGTAAAATGAGGCAAAATTGGCCTGCTTCGTGGGGTTGTTCTGAGGATGAACTAGATATGGGTTGGAAAGCACTTTACACTGGGTGGCTATGTTAACCATGGGGAAAATCAACTTTGTAGTGGACAGACTACAATAGCCAGTGGTGAGCCAGCATAAACAAACCGCTCAAGCTGTTCCATGTATATGCTGCCACCCTTGCACTGTGATCAACATGGAGAGCCAAGGGGGAGCCCTTTTAATGAAGCCTGAAAGCCCAGCTAGTGAAATTGCCAAGGTGAAGTTTGCCACTGGTGAAGCTGGCAAGGTAAAGCTCCCCACTGCAAGCCAAAGCACCCAGCTAGTTAAATTGACAATCCCCGCAGGCAAAAAAATGACTTGGCAAAGCAGTGCTGGTGACATTGACTCAGCAAAGCCCCACCAGAATGGCAGTGAATACTGCATTCACTGTGCGTTGTATTTTTGGCTGCTCCATCAGTCTCCTGATGAGTTCCTGAAATTGGTTCTGGTGATCAAATGTCCACAAATCCATGATCCCTCTGTCTAGATCCTGGGTTTGCTTGAAGAAACGTAACACTTGCCCCTCTGTTAGGTGACTGGAAGAGTGCAAATGTTACGTGTCAAGGCACCCAATGAAAGCTCTCTATAAATAATATAATACACTGAACATACCTATCTGTTTCAGTATGGCATACTTGGGTACATGAAAATCAACAAAATTCTGCTGAGGAGCCTCAACTTCCATTTAATTCAATGGGTATTGAAGGTATTACCTTACTCCAAAGGATGTGTTCATCATCTGGTACAAAGAGCCAGGAGTGGACAGACTAAATCCCACTCTTACAGCCAGGAAATCCTACTGAATTCAGTGAATTTGAATGTACCTAACTGAGAGCATATTATTTAACAGTAAAGACTCAGGATCCTCAAGAAAGGCAGCAAATCTATTGTAGTCAAGACAAAGCCCCATGCGTTCTGTGAAGCTGGCAAGCTGACAATGAACGGCTGTATTGGTACCAGACAAGCTCAAGTTCCGGAGCAGCCCAAGGCCATGTGGGGAGGCTGAAATGTAGGATGTGTTAAGAGTCAGTGTGATTTGTACAGATAGGGGAGAATTCCGTTTGACATCCGAAACAGTGTAGCCAGGAAAAGATAAGGCTCTTGCTGGGAGGGGGAGACAATAATTGTTTTTAGCATGACAGATAAGAGATTAGGCCTCCCTTCTGTGATCTACCATGCTGCAAACGGTAGCTTCCTGTGCTGATGCTAAATATTTAAATTGAAAAATGTGACTCTCCAACCTCTCTCTCCTCCTCCATCAATCCCTTGGGCTGCTGAATTTCCTCTCAGCTTAATTTAATTTTGAGCTTTTGGAGATAGTTTTTTTGCCTCCTTCTCAGATCATTTCAGCGTAGAGTGGTCAAGGGAGGGAAAAACCACACTGAGCATTCAGAGGGGCCTCAGGCAATGAATGTCCTCTAAAGCTGTCACTCACTTGGCCATGGCCACTGTAGGTCCTTTAGGGGATCATCAGTGTATTATCAGGAACATGGGGGAGGGTTTCTTAATTCTCCCCCATACTGGGGCAGACTCCGAAGGGAGGCAGGCAGGACAATTACTGCGCCTCAGGTAGGGTCTTGAAAATTGGTTTGTCGGCCCTACGGCACTGTTTATTACCATGTGTGATTCTGAAGCACTGGATGACTCCCATTAAAGTTCTATTTTCAATGTGCAGCAAGATAGATTGTGGGTATTAAAATGAAAATTAGGTTTCCAAAGGAAGCAAGGTTACAGGCTTTCATGTAGCCTCACATTCTCTTGACAAGTGACCTGTACTGAACCTGATACGCTGGGACACATTATAGCCCCATCCCAATGAAGCCACTAGCACGCGCATGAGTACATAAACGAAACACAGAGCAGTGTTATCTTCTCAATGAGATGGATTTATTTCCCTCCCCCTTGATCCCCACAAGCTTCCCCTCTTTAACCAGTAACCTCCCTGAACACTTACACTCTGGAAAAACAGTAGTAACTAACATTTGTGCCTTTGGCAATAAAACCGCAGGCCTCGCAAACCCCAAATGGCAAAAAGACATTTCCATTCCAATCCCAGTTTTAAATTAAACTGTAATGAAAAATCAGCAGTGGCAGCTGGGACCAGAGACAGTTATTGTTTCTAGGAACAAAAAGGAGAAGAAAGAAAGAAAGAAAAAGAAAAGAAAAGGAAGGGGGGAAAAGAAAAGAAAGGAGAGGGCTGTGAGAAGAGCTCAGTCTGGTAATAAAGCAGCTGGTAAACCTTCAAGTAAAAATAAATTAGAAAAACAAATCTAGGAGGGAGACAGGCAAAGATGCCCACTCTTCCACACAATCACACTGAGGGGCAGGATCACAAATCAACCTCTGCTTTATGAATGGGCACAGGGGGTGGGAGAGATGTTATGTAATCCTGTGCTGACATCTGGGGGAGAGAGGGTGCAGCACAGGCGGAAAAAACATCTGTAATCCATTGATTTCCTCAGTTACACCATGGGCAAACTGGGCCTGCTGAGCTTTTCACTCTGCCATGTTAGTGCGGGATCTTTAGTCAGTCACAGCAGTAGTGGATTTCCAAGAACTTGATGAGGAGGGAAGCCAAAATAGCTAATTGTCCCCAATTCTGGTTTTTCTCTCATATGCTTTGTATTAGTTCATTTACCTAGCATTTTTGGTGTTCAAAGTGCTTCACAATCCTTATAAAGTTCATTCTTGCAACAGCCCTGTGAAGCAAGCCATTATTATTCCCATTGTACAGATGGGGAAACTGGGGCTGAGAGACAGTGACTTGCCCAAGGCAGTGAGTTCATGACTATGACAGCATTTGAATCCTGGTTTCCCAGGTCCAAATCCAGTACCTTTCCCCCTAAGCTATACTGGCTTTCTTGCACAAGCTGGTCAATAAGCAGAGGCAGAAGTGGGCAGCAAGAAGCTAAAGGTCATTGCGTGAAAACAGACATGCACCTTAACTCCACTTAACAACGCCTTGACATTTCTTATGCATGTTGCAGGTCTGCATATGGCTCCAATGCAACCCTGCCTAAGAAATGTTAAAGTGGAGTTAAGTGCATGTCTGTTTTCACCCTTTGGTTTTTTTCACATGCTACAGCTCCCACCACCATCACAGACTACTCCAGGCTGTGGCAGGAGCTGTCACTCTGGCTGGGCCTTGGCCTGGCCACCAAACAAACAATATGGCGGCCAGGCTGGGAAGGGTATGGGGTAGGACTGTGCAAACAAAACCAGGTTTTTTTAACTTCCGAACTGATTCGGATTCGACCAAACAGTTCGGTCGAATTCGAGTCCGGTTAGAAAGTTCGGTTCGGTTGACCGAACTATTTGATTTTGGTCTGAACTCCAAACTTCCAAACTTCATTCGCACATCCCTAGTATGGGGAGACAGATGGATGTGCATATGCACGTCCCCACCCACATGCTATGTGGAGCGGCCCGTCCCCTCCCCGGATGGACAGCCATGGCGCCACCAAGGTTGGGAGGGAGAGAGGGAGCAGATCCCTTCCAACTCTAAGATTCTATTATTCTAGATTGCAAGAGATAGTCCATATTTCAGAGTTTTTACAGCATGAACAGGCAAAAGGCTAGAGCAGAAATAGCAGCACTGACACATGAAGTGACTTGACCAAATTCACAGAACAGTGACAGATTTAGGAACAGGAGTCAGGTCATTCAAGTACTAGCACAATGTAATATACGCGGTATATTATTATTATTATTATTATTATTATTATTATTGGCATCAATCATAAAGAGCTGAAATGATTACCCACATGGATATTTACAACTATCAGATTTCAGGAAACTGACCTGCATCAACAATGATCAGTTACAGAGCGGTTTATTAACTGACGGTTTAACCGAGTTACTTCATTACCGTTTGACTGCTTTGTACCATTGACCACGTTTCCACATTACTGTTTTGAAATTGCCATCCATTCTACAGTTACCAGATAGCTATGTTTATGTGCAAAACAGAAATGACTGACTTATAAAGAAGCACCAGACAGAAACCCGGAAATAAACTGGAAACAACTAAAATCAAAAAGGTGATAAATCGATTACATGGTGATGGCAAATTGGTATTTCGGTTCCCCCCATAACAGTACTAATCAGTATTTCAGATAGTTAATTGCTATGGTATGCAGTTACTGATCAGCTAACCAATTAATTATCCTGAATTTCAGTTACTAAAATACCTCAATGTCAAGGTATTTAATTCGCGGCTTTAAAAGAACGCGCAACTGACTTTAACGCACAAAATGTTGCATCTAAATCCCACACGCGGTATATTTACATGTGGCATGATTTTATGCTGTGTGTGCACCATGCATGTCTAAAAGCGGCCTTACTCTCTATGGGTCCAATCTTTCCCCATTAAATTGGGAACTGAACCATTGATTTCAGTGAGGAAAGGATTACACCCTGTTTATACAAAGAGAAATAACAGGTGGATGAAACATACAGGCAGGGTGAGCACAAGGAAATGGTGTGGCAAGAAAAAGTTTATAACGAGGCAGCAGTCAATAAATAAAAACATGATTTTGCAGAGTTTTCTCACAACTACAAGAAAAAACTGAGCCTTGCAGTGCTGAGTCACATGGGGTGTGATTTTATACAATGCATGCATACAACAATAGGTGTGTAATTGCATGGCTGGTGTGTAATCGCATATCTAATTCACCTGACAGCCATGACTGCATATGGGAATTAGATGACTGCACATGCAAGTGGCCAGCTATTTGCTGAACTGTTCATTTGCTTGTTAAATTTGCCAGTTTTTGCATACAGATGTAGTAATTGTGGATTCAGATTAGGGTGGAATTGTGGAACTGCACGTTTATCCAAATTTATCCCTATGATCCAATTATCTCAAGTGGGCAAAAGTAGGGATGGGGACCTTTCTGAAACTTGGGGTGCAGCCAAACAAGCTGCGGAGGGCCTAATCCCCATGCGGTTGCATGGTGGGCAAGCACAGCCACCACACTGTGGGACCAGCGTGGGGAGCAGGGCAGACAGCCCGCCCAGCGGGGAAGCCAGATGGGCGGCTGTCGGTCCTCCCACCATAGTGCAGGGTGGGCCGAGGTGCTGGCCACACAAATGGGCACCCATCCCTGCCCAGTTCACTATCCCACTTCTGGCCATCACATGGCCAAGTGGGACTGGAGTTAGCAGCTGCCACTCATCGCTCAAAGCCTTGCAGTGGACCTGACTACATGGCAAGGCAGATTGGCAACCAGGCACCCGAGCTACCATGCCTTGGGCAGTCTTACTCCATTTGGGGTAAGGCTGCTATTTGCTGTGTCCTAGCCTTTTTCTGAGGACGCAGCACATAGCATTCTGCTGCCTGCCCCACCATGCGGCAGGGGGAACATCTGGCAGCAGACAGGCACACAATGCACTGCATTGCATGGTAAGGCTGCCCAAGACACAGTATGTGCATCATGTGGCTGCACTCATGCTTTCTTTCTGAGTTTGTATTTTCTATTTCCAGGCCTGTTGAGAGAAATTTGGGGCACTGGTACATCCTGATAACTGTGGGGGGTCTCCACTTCACATCCCACTTTCATTAATTTTGGAATCAGTTTCTGGAGACCCTTATTGGTACTTTATTTACACATGTTTGGCAGCTGTGGGGGACTGGATGAGGGCTAACCGACTGCGACTGAATCCTGACAAGACGGAGTTGATGTTAGTGGGTAGGTCGGCGGAGGTGACGGCTCCATTGATTGATGGAGTCTGCCCTCCGCTGACGTCCCAGGTGCAGAACCTGGGGGTGCTCTTTGATGCGCAGCTCCGCCTGGATCTCCAGGTGGAGGTTCTGGCAAGGAATGCCTTACGCCAATTACATCTGGTGCGGAGGCTTTGGCCGCTGGTTTCAGTTCTGGACTTGGCCACGATCATCCATGCTTTTATTACCTCTAGGTTAGACTACTGCAACGTGCTCTACGTGGGGCTACCTATGGTGATGGCTCGGAAGCTGCAGCTGGTGCAGAATGCGGTGGCCCAGCTCCTGGTGGGGTTGGGCCACTGGGAGCACATTACACCAGTGCTCCAATATCTGCACTGGCTGCCAATAGTCTTCCGGACCCGATTCAAAGTGTTGGTTTTAACCTAAAGAGCCTTACATGGTCTGGACCCTGCTTATTTGCAAGACCGCCTCACCCCCGAGCTTTAGATCAGCCCCTGTGGGCGCCTTGTTGGAGGTCCCCCAGGTTCTCCGGGGGGGCACACAGACTAGGGCATTCTCGGTGGCCGCGCCACGCCTTTGGAATTCCCTCCTGGTGGGGGCACGGTTGGCCCCAGACCTCCCGGCCTTCCACAGGAACTGCAAAACTTGGCTGTTCCGTCAGGCATTTGGCGAGGGAGAAGGGTAGGGTGGGGGGTTAGGGAGGGTGGCATGGGGGTGTTTTATGGTTGTCTTATTCTATTGTTGAATTGTTTTTTTGTTTTGGTTTTTAATTGAATTGAAATGTTTTAGTATATTATATGTATTGTTGTTAGCCGCTTTGGGCCACCTGTGTTGGGAGAAAACGGGATATAAATTTTGAAAATAAATAAATAAATAAATAAATAAATAAATATCATCTTATTTTAATGTTTTAAGAAGGTTTTTATTTGTATAGTTTCGGGGGACTCTCCCAGAGTTTGTGAGCCTCTTAGAATTGTAGGCCCGTTTCCCCCCTCTTATCAGGCCTGGCCATTTCTGAGCCCGCAAAAGAAGTTTTGACTCTGGTAGGTTCTTTATCCAGACCAGTTTTCCCGTCACTAATTTGCCCGGTCTGGAGTTCAGTGTTTTAATATTTTAACTAGGAGTTGAGCTATATCTCACAGCTGTTTCCCTCCCTCCCCTTCCTTGATAAGGCATATTGGGATATTTGCATAATAATGTGGTTTACAAGTTGCTGCTGGATTGGATTGGGTCCCTTTGTTTGTACAGTTGTTTGTTGTCTTTCACAGTTGGCAAAGGACCAAATTCTGCCATTTATTGTGCACAAGCACAAAGCATGGATCATTTGACTCCAAGACAATACTTGGAATCAGTGGGAATTACTCGTGGCCACATCCATCTGGGGCCAGAACCTAAACATCCATCCATGACTCACTCATTGTACACAAAGCTTGCAGTGCAGCACAACACTTCCCGCAGGCAACTCCTAAGGCAGACTGATACGATCTGCCACCCTTACTGCTTTGGTCAACTTTTTAACTCTGCAAACATAGTTTTTGGGATGGTGCTTAAAGCAACTCTGGGTGTTTTTATATGAGGCGCTGCCATGCATAGCCCCCCACCATCCACGTGGAATGCCGCTCGTTTGAAGTTGGTGCATGGGGAGGCACACTCCTGTGATACACACGCCGGCCACCAAGTCCCCCCCATGGAGCACTCGGCATTCTCGGTGGCTGCTCTGCAACTCCGCAGCTTCCTTCCCCTGGAAATTTGCCAAAGCTTGAGCCTCAGTACCTTCCAGAGGCAATGTAAGAACTAGTTATTTGGCCAGGCATCTAGGAGGGATTGCGTTTGGGGCATTGTTTTATGGGTATTTTGTATACATGTATATATTTATATCTTTTTATGGGTTTTATCTTTGTATTTTATATATGTACATTTCTAATGTTGTTACCTGCTCTGAGCCTGTAGGGAAAGGGTGTGTCAAAAATACAATCCTGGTCTGGTTCATTCTCAGAACACTGTGAGAGAGGATATTATTATTCCCATTTTACAGATGAGTAAAGTGAGGCTGAAAGACAGTGACTTGCTCAAGGTCACCCAGTATGCTCATGACTAAGACAGGATTTGAACTCTGGGTTTCCTTGTCTAAGGTCGTTTTTAGATGAGCGCGTGGTGCGCTCGCGTGTGGTTTCCAAAATCCCACGAGGTGGGATTAGACAAGATGCTGCCGTGAGTCATGCGCACGGGAGGGGGACGTGCATTCTTTTCCAGCCGTGATTTGATCACCTCGATCGCCGACCCCAAGTAAATTGTGTCCGGAAAAGATGAGCGTTCCCCTCCTGTGCGCGTGACTCGCGTCAGCGTCTTGTCTAATCCTGTCTCGCGGGATTTTGGAAACCACGCGCAAGCGCACCGCACACTTGTCTAAAAATGGCCTTAGTCCTTATCTTTATCACCTAGGCTAAACTGGTTCTGTGTAGTAAATGCACAGTTTTAGCATTTTAATTAACTTTTTATGACAGATTGAGTCTAAAATGTTCAACCATTCTATAAAAATACATTTCCCCCCACCTCACAGATAAAAATAAGTTAAAATCTATATTGCACCCTTCCTTTATCTTCCAAGAAATTTAGCCTCCAAAGTTTGAATCAATGTAAAAGTAACACCATTTTTTTGTCCTCGAAACTCAAAATATCATCTTGACCTTTGCTGTCCTTGATCTTCCACTTTACAAGCCATTTCAAAAGCTCACTAGTGTGGTTTTAAACCATAATTACAATGCATCTGCTCAACGTCTGTTGGACTGAGTGGTCATTATTTATTCGTTTGCTGTATTTTGGGGGGATAATTTGAGAGAAGCAGTAATCTGCTTGAAGAAGCCAAGGACTAGTTGATATTAACACAGGGAATGCTTAATCAGACTGAGCGGTCCTCTAGTAATGAGTAAGGGCTGAGGTCATTAGCAGGACAAAATGGAGAAGCAGCTAAATAATAATAATAATAATAATAATAAATAATTTGCAGGCAGGTAACCACTAAAGAGACACTGGCAAAATCACACAGATGTATGGGCCAACTCCTCAACTGGTGTAAATGGGGGCACAGACATCTGTCTGCAGGGAGATGGTTGCAAGATGGGGGCCTTAGTGGGTAAGTAAGCAATAAGCCACAAGAGCGTGCATTTAGCAAGCTCCTGATATATGCCTCAGCCATGTTGTAAGTCAAAGGCTGGCTGTCTCCAGCCACCCAAGAAGCACACCAAAGCAGATTTCATTTGTAATAAATAATTCCTGAAAGTCAAAAACATCAAGCTGCATTTGTTCTGTCTATTTTTAGTGTCGGGACTTGCTTAAATCTTGGGTTCTTGACACAGCTTAGATCTGTGATAAAGGAAGGCAGTGAGAAATTTACTGTTCTTTGATATGCTTGCTTTTTCTTTTCTTTTTTCCCTGTCAGCATACCTACTTCTTTGTCATCAACATACAAGGTTTTGGGGAAAGGCTGAAAAGCCTTCATGGGGAAATGGGCTGTATTTTGCCAATAAAAAAGGGGGGGAGGGCTGCAATCCACAAATCGCTTTACTCCAGAGTAGTCCTATTGAAGCCCTCTGGGACTAATCTGGAGTAAAAAGTTTTGTGGACTGTGGTCAGAGAGAAACTCTCGGGCAGGGACCGTGTCTATCTTATTTTTTGTAAAGCGCCAGGTACATCGCTGGTGCTATATAAATGCTTATAATCAATCATCATCATCATAATTAGCTCCCCCCCCATACTGATTTTTAGTTGGTTTATCACAGGCTAATTGCAGTGCCCCACTCATGAGTGTCTCCACTGTGAAAGTGGTACACTGGATTATAGGTGACAGTGTTTAATACACCCATACCCTGGCCTGTAGTGCTGGCGGGGAGGTGGTGGTGGGGACTTTTTTCCTCCCTGACTACAAGTCCTGCAGAAGGAATTGAAGGCATTCAAGGGGTGCTCAGGATGGGGAAAAGAAGAAGAGGTTCCAGATAATGGATCTATGCTGTGGTTCATCCACTAAGCGCATGCCATGCCCTCATCCTTGCTCCCTTCCCTTGAGCTCAGTCTTTCAGTGCTTGAGGGTAGGAACTGCATCCATAGGCCAAATCCAGAGACTTGAAAGCAGCCTCAGGCCAGATTTAGCTCACAGGCTGGCGATTTCCCATCCCCCACTCTACACATTAAAATAGGCAGAGAGTTCAAACCTCTTGAGGCCTATATTCTGGTAGGGGCTGGATGTTTTCAAACAGCTCTCTGCCTGCCGTCCGGATTCAGCAATCTGTTGAAAAGGGGCCGCAAAGCTCTTCATCTCTGTTGATAAGTCACTGGAAGTGAACCGCACTCTTCCTGCCCCTAGAGGCACTCAGCTCTTTGCTGGATGGGACCCCAAAAGATCAGCAATGACACTCTCCTGCGACAGGCTACTCCACCTTCCATAGAAGCATACCGTACCCAGGGGCGTTTCTTCCACGCTAGAAGAAAGGTGAGGTATATGCATGAAGAATTCTCTCCTACTCCAGCCTAAGGCAAGGGCTTCAGGACAGTGGCTCCCAAAATGGAAAGGAGGGCAGTGTGTGCAGAAGGCATTTGGGGAGGGAGATGAGAGAGAGAATGGCTGGCAAACACCTCCCTCCACTCTGCGTGAGGTAGGGGAATGTCCAAAATAGAGTGGCCAGACCTCCCCTTTAAAAGAGGATGCTTATGAAAAATACATGGTGCAGGGCTGCATTGGATCCAGTGCAGCCCTGCACCATGTATTTTTCATAAGCATACTCTTTTAAAGGGTAGGTATGGCCACCCCAGTCCAAAATGATGGTGTCAGACGGGGAAGAGAGAATCGGAGAATGAAGAGGACGGAGGGGAAGTAACAGGAGGGTGGGGAAAGAAGGAGCAAGGCGCCCCAACTAACACAGGCAAGAAGAAGAGGGCTGGTTTAAAAAGTCTGAGAGACAGTGGCTCCTATGCCTCTGGTGTATGCTTCTTGCCTCCCTTCTCCCTTGATGGGAAATAGGGACTCAGGCCGCTTTTAAACGAGCGGCGTGCGATTGCGCATAGTGATTGCACATAATTAGAAATGGCCGCATGTATTAATTACACGAGACGGAAGCGGGGTATTATGCGCATATTATGGCGGTGGCGCATTTTTAAAGTCTGTGAATTAAATAGCTCGATCGTGAGGTTTTTAATTCGCAGACTTTAAAAATGCGCCACCGCCATAATATGCGCATAATACCCCGCTTCCGTCTCGTGTAATTAATACATGCCGCCGTTTCTAATTATGCGCAATCGTGATGCGCAATCGCGCGCCGCTCGTCTAAAAGCGACCTCAGAGTTGGGGCAGTGATAGGGTAAAGGTCAGAGCCAAGCCAAGCAATGCAATCGTTATCACAAGAAAAATGTCTCTCCCACCCCTGCCAAATTCAGTTTCACTTCCTTTCCCATCCCCTCTCTCACTCCAGCCAAAATAGAAACTTCCCCTGGGCAGCCAAGTCTGATAGTTAATTAACTGTGAGAACTGTCAGCATAACCCGAAGATTGGAGATGATGCTTAAAAACCCTAGGCTGAGACTCGGGGTCAAACCCTGAGCAGTAGGTAACCCTATTTGGGGCCTGATTTCCAAAAGCCCACAGGAGCAATAAGGCATGTGCCCAAGTCACTTAAACAATCAATTACTACAACCTCCTTAATGAGCCTAGAAGGGCAATTGAATCACTTGTATGTCCAAGACCAAATTTGTGCTTGCAAACTGCCCCGCTCCTCCATATGAGACCCTTTGCTGCAGAAGATCCTGTACCTGGAATCTCTCTCTCTCTCTCTGGATCTCTCTCTCGCTGGATCTCTTACTGGCAACAGTGCCAAATTTAAGGAGAGGACTGCTCCTTCCTTTCCAAACTGAGGGAGGAAGAATCTGTCCTCTTTGGACCCCCACCTCTGCCAACTTCCTCCCAGATTTCTGTCAGCCAGGGTAGCTGTGAAGAATGTGTTTTTGTCTTTTCCGTTAATTTCATCATTATTTTAAAAAAATTCTCAGATAGTCTTGCAGCTGTTCCAGCATTAACAGCCTTGAAATAGAACGTGTTACTTTGCTTAGCAAGAGACAGCTGCATAGGGGAGGGGGGGGCACCATTGGAATTGATTAATCCATGAAGATGGTTATTCGCTTTTTATGTTCATGTTGCCCTACAGCCATTTCCTAGTGATGTTCTTCCCAAAGTGGCAATAATTGGAGAAATCTACATAAAAAATGAACAGGGTCCAACCCACTTGGCATCTCCTGCCGCTCATTGGCTCTGCTTATTTTGGTGTTATGAGCTGAGCTCCCGATGGTGTTCCCCTGGGGCAATTTCTCCTGTTGTGTGATGTAACTAAGTACTCCTAGCTTTTGGTTCTCCTGTCATCACAAAACTTGCCCAGGGCCAGCGCTAGGCATGCACAACATGTGCAGTCACACACGTTCTGCGTCAGCCTGGCCCCATGCCTGGGGGGTGGCAGTCCAGGTATGAGGACAAATTATGCAAATGAGGCCCCACACCAAGACTTTGCACATGGCTCCACATGGCCCCACAAATCCTGGGTCCGGTCCTGAACTTGCCCTCAGACTGAGCATTGGTAGGCTACAAAGGAACACACAGCATGCATGTCAAGGTGTGTACATTTCTAAGTTTCCCAACTGATGATTGGTAGCTTATTTTTTAATTATTATTATTATTATTTTAAAAAAATATAGCTTACCCTATCCCAGGGGTTCAGGACAGGTTCCAGAACACAAGGTCACAAAAAATAGATATAAAATAAAAACACAAACATATATATATTAACACTTCCTCCACACCCAAAAGCACACACACACACACACGAGCCTATCCTATCTCACTAAATGCCTGAACAAATAGAAAGGTCTTACATTTTCTCCAGAAGATGCTCAGGCTTAGACTTTGGTGATTGTTCAGGACTCAGGAGAAAGGAGTCTGAGAGTTACGGGGAAGTCAGTAAGAGCAAGCCTATCTGCAGGCCTTTGCTGTACGAACTTGGCGCAATAATGGCACAACTAGGAGGTTGTGCTCGGTTGACCTTAATATTTGCGATGAAGCATAGGGAAGGAGGCAGTCTTTCAGATACGTAGGACCCTGAGCTGCTTAAGACTTCATAGTCAATATCAGAATTGTGCTCTGAAAGCTATTGGGAGCCAGTGTAGAGTCCAAAGCACAGGTGTAATGTGCTCCCAGCAACTTGACCCCGACAGAAGGTGAGCCACCATGTTCTGCACCAGCTGCAACCCCCAAACAGTCTTCAAGGGCTGCTCCATGTAGAGTATATTGCAGTATTCCAGCCTGAGATTACAAAAGCATAGATGGCAGTGGCCAGGTCCAAATCTGTGGGGAAAAAAAAAAAAAGAATTGTAGTCCCTTCTCACCAGATAGAGTTGGTGAAAAGTACCAAAACAACTTTTTCAACTGGAAGATCCAAGTGCAGCAATGGTTGCAGGATCAACCTGAGGCTGCGATCCTGAGTGACCAAATAAAGCTGGACCCCATCAATGATGGGTGTTACTATGCCTCAATAGGACAACACAAGTCCTACAAATCTTTATCACTTCAGTTTTCTGTGGATTCAGTTTCAATTACCTCAACTGCATCCAGTCCCCAATGGCTGCCAAGCACTGGATAAGCACCAATTGGTCAGATGAAAAAGCTAGCTAGAACTAAGGGATGATCAGCATATTGATGGTACCTCACTTCAGATCTATGCACGATCTCATCCAGCAGCCTCAGAGACACATTGGACAAGAGGGGAGAGAAGATGGAATCCTGTGAGACACCAGAGTACAGCAAGCAACTGCCCATCACCGCCTTCTGGGACCTCCTTGACAGGAATGAGTGGAATTACTCAGAACTCGACAAACCTTTGATTATTTGATGTCACACAAACTCCATGTAATCTATGGGATTTTGAGGGGAAAAAGAAAAGAATCCGAGAAGAAACACCATCCCTCTCCAAACCTGAATTTCCCTGCAGTATTTACTGGCAAGGAATATCACTCCATAATGAAAAATGCCCCAGGAAACCAGTGGGAACAAGATTCTTGAGAGACCTGTACTTCAGTGGAGGTATTCATGGGACCCTAGCAAGGCAGCTCTCTGGCCTGAGCCTTCGTCATGGAGCCTGTCATCCCCAGGCTCTCTCCTTACACAGTGGGATTGGAAGGGTCATGCTCTTTCTGCTACTTGGGCCTGGATGATAATTGAAAGGAAACTCTGTAGATTGAAATTCTTGATGTTTTCATTGTACCTTCAAAGGATTTTCTTGAAGACAGAATAGTTTCATCCTTATGATTCAGAAATAGACACATCGTTCAGTCAAGCTATGGTAACATGAACCCTTAAGTATCCATTAAGGCTGCTGAAGTACCTGACATATGTGGTCTCAGACTATTTGAAATATCAAGTGAGGTGGAAACATGACCGCTTTCAGACCTCCCACCCCCTGTGCACATATTCTGGCTGCAGGAAGGAATGGGCAGCCAGGATATGTGCGGGGTGCTGCTGGTCTGAAAGCCCCCGCTCTCGAGCGCCTTTGCTGGCAAACACCCACGGAGATACAGAGCAGGAAATCCTGGTATATATTAGGGGTGGGAAGTTCGGTACATCCGGTATCCGATACTGCCGGTATTTTGCTGTACTGGCAGTATCGGATTACTCCGGTATTTGGGGGAACCGGTACCGGTTCCCCATGCCGGATTTTTTTTACATTGTGGCTATTGAAATGAATGGCCGCAATGTAAAAAAAGAAACAAAAAAACCCCAACCACTTTCCTTCCCCAGTCCAGACTGCGCAGGTGGATGGGGGGACACCACCCACCCACCCACCCTGCCCAGCCTGGATTTAAAAAAAAACAATTTTGCCCCGAAGCCCCTGCTAGTGCGGGCTCTGGGCCGCCGGCAGTGACCCAGAGCCCGCACCAGCAGGTAGGTACTGTGGTACTAGGGTGATCCCTGGGGTGGGGGGTGGTTTAAAACACCCCCAACCACAGGGATCACCCTACCTCCCCACCCAGGGATCGCCTACCTTTGGCGCTCCGGGCGGAGGCGGTGGTGGAGGCAGCGGCAGCAGCACGGTGGTCTGGTGGCTTCAGCGCTGGCTGGTGGCTTCAGCGCTTACTAGGCCTTCTGGGGAACTTCTGGGTTTCCCCAGAAGGCCTAGAAAGGGCTGAAGCCACCAGCCAGCGCTGAAGCTTCCAGACTGCCGTGCTGCCACCGCTGCTTCTGCCGCCGCTGCCCGGAGCGCCAAATGTAGGTGATCCCTGGGTGGGGAGGTAGGGAGATCCCTGGGGTGGGGTGTGTGTTAAACCACCCCCCACCCCAGGGATCACCCTAGTACTTGCTGGTGCGGGCTTCAGGTCACCGGTGACAGCCCAGAGCCTGCACTAGTAGGGACTTAGGGTAAAAAAAATAATAATATTTAAATCCAGGCTGGGCAGGGTGGGTGGGGAGTGCCCCCCCCTTCCACCCGCACAGCCTGGGACGGGGGG
>QEPC01013957.1:2880332-2906828 GCA_003113815.1 Sphenodon punctatus
ACACACACACACACAGACACAAGCCCTGCCCCTCCTGGGGGGCTGTCTGCAAGTTGAGACCCTGCTGCTGGCACATCTTTGGGGGTAATACCTTACCTATGCTACATGTGAAGGTGCCAGCCAGGTGCTGCTGGTAGGGATCGACTAGCTGTATGAGATTCTGCCATCTCCCAGAACTTCAGCACGGACGGATAAAAGACTGGAATGATTACATGGGCGCACACCCATCTCTACCCACCTTCACCCATCTACACGCACAGAACAACTGCTGTTTTTGCCGGTTGCTCTGTGTGTGGACAATGGGTGGAAATGGGTGTTGCGTGGGTGTTTACACGGGACTCCCCCATGCATGTCCACGCAGGCACCCACGTGGGCATTGTGTCTGGCGTCTCATGTAAAAAGGGCCATAGTTCACTTAGCTTTTTAAAATAACTTAAATGGCTGAATTTCTGAGTCATTCATATTGCCCTCTGTTACTTTCTTTCTCCATTTCCATAATACCCTTTTTATAAAGTGACCAGCACTGCACATATTCCTCCAAATGTGGCTTCCCATGTGCTTAACCAATGCTATAATAATTTCCTGTGACTTACATTTGATACCTCTCTTTATTAATATTTCCCAAGGTTTTGCAGTGAACTGAGGCTACATTCCTTTTCCTTGCTTTTTTCTGTTTTTGCCCCGTAGTTTACAGCTCCTCCATATTAGCTGACATTCCCCTACAGTGAACTGCATAAGCCAACTGTCTCCTCATACACGTCTAGGCAAGATATTGCGAACTGGTGTTCTCCTCGTCCTCTTATACTGCTTGGTTAATCTCTCCTCTCAGACATGTATTGCTGTAGGGGAATGTGTGAAATTATCGGGTTTTGTATGTTGAACCAAATCTTAAAACGTTAAGTGGAACTAAAATGGCATGTAGTATCTCTGCATTCAGGTGAATTTCACCCATAACATCCACGTGCAGTCTATTTTCTTGGGCTACCCTGCTGTTCATCTTTTCATAGTTTTGAGTCAGCAGTTGGTGTGTGATTAACACATCCTGCTTCCATTGATTTCGAATGAGAACTGGATTGGGTCCATAGAGAAACAAAAAAAGCTCACTAAGCCTCTCCTTACAAAGACTTATGTGTGTAATTAGCTTGATGTCTATGAGTGAAAACAGACATGCACGTAACACCGCTGTAATATTTCTTATGCATGTTGCAAGGCTGCATTGGTGCCCTATGCAGCCCTGCAACATGTGTAAAAAAATGTTAAAGTGAAGTTAAGATGCATGCCTGTTTTCACCCTATGAGTAGCTCCATTGGGTTCAATGGGGTTATTCAAATTGCAAAATGTTTCCAAGGGATTGAGGTCTAAATGGATATCAGCTAGATCTGAAATGAATAGTCTAACTGAATACTGGATCTGACAAATTTTGTATGTTAGAATCATTGTATTGAAGCAAAAACAAAGCAGCATTCTCTTCCAGCTTTGTTTGCCATTTTTAATCTTAATTTTGGTATTTAGGTTGCTTTGGTATTTTGGTTACTTCAGTACTTGGTTCATTTTGGTGATACCATTGGCAGTTATTTTTGAATGTGAATGTGATTTTTAAATTTTGGACCAGTCACATTCAAACATTTATTTATTTTTAAAAAACCACACCAAATAGTGCTGCTGAATCAGTGAAGCCAAATACCAAATACCAAAGTAACCAAAATATTGAACACGAAATACTGAAGTAATAAAAATAGCGAAACAAAGAAAAAATCCATGAAGATGTGAATTTTGTACAGTGATGAAGATGAATTGAGGTATAATAATAATATAATAATTTTTGTTTTTATATAGTGCCCGTCTGCCATGGCACTCAGAACGCTTCACATAAAACTAATTAACACGACTTTTAATTCTCACAACAACCCTGTGAAGTAGGTTAGGTTGAGAGAATATTGTGACTTGCCCAAGGTGACCCAGTGAGTTTCTGGCTAAGGGGAGACTTGAACCAGGGCCTCCCCACTTTCTTCTTCCCTCCTAATATGTGCGTTATCTCCATGAATAGAAAATGTCATATTCATTTCTCTCCTACTATCGTTTCTTCCAGTAAACAAAGGGAGTGAGAACTTGGTCACCAATGTCTTAGTTTAGAAATTTAGTAATTGATTTAGAAAATCAAGCCTATTAATTTCCACAGCTTGTTGCACTTCTCAACATACTTACCATGGGCCAAGCCACATGCCTCTCAGGTTAGAGTTTGGCTGGTTTGGCTGAAAACCATATTGATCTTTTCAAGTCTCTCGCCTTTTTCTCAACTTCAAACACTTTAAAAATCCACAGGCAGAATCTCCATGCTGTTAATATTCAGTTCCTTCGCCTTTAAAGTTTAAAATCAGCTGCTGATAGCATCACATGTGCTAGGAGGTAAATTTCAGTATGGACAAAGGGAATCCCCTCCAGGTCTGGAAAACTACTGAACAGTTAGTTAGACTGAACATTTTAGCCCCTGAATGTTATTAATCTTCAAAGCAGCAACTTCTATTTGTACATGAGCAGTTTGGGCTTTCTTACCCGCACCCAAACCCCAAGTTACACAACATAAACAAGCAATTTTCATGACTTTGTTATATTTTTATAATTATTTTCCCTGGAGTAATATGCTGAAACCCTTTTAAAAAGAGCCTCTGAATGGCTGGCTCAGGATCTTTGAAGGTTTTGTTCTCATACTGCCTGGGCAACCATACTGAGGAAATGAAACCATTCTGCACTAGCTACACAAGTGAAAATGGGATTGTGAGAGCTGTGTTCACATTTTTGGGTTCAAAATCACTCAGTGAAATCAGGAGAGGCAGCAATTAGGGCTGAAATTCAATCTTGATTTTTTTCTCAATTCTCAATAAGAATCACAGCTCTTGACTCGTTTTTAGTGAGAACAAATAATCAAGAAAATGAGAATTTTTCTTGATTGACCATGATTACCATTTACCGTGATCACCGTTTACAGTGATTTACAGTGTACCATATACCAATTTACTGTGCACTATTTATTTATTTATTTCAAACACTTATTATCCCGCTCCTCCTGCCACAGGCAGCTCGGGGCGGCTTACAACAATAAAAACAATGGAAACACATTAAAACACATTAAAAGGAGGCAATAGAGAAAACAACCACCCCTTACCCCCTCACCCCCCACCCATCACCCCTCTCCCCCACCAAACGCCTGGTGGAACAGCCAGGTCTTGCAACTTTTCCAAAAAGAGGGGAGGTCCGGGGCCAGCTGGATCCCCACTGGAAGGGAGTTCCAGAGGCACAGCCACCGAGAACACCCTCTCCTGCGTGGCCACCCAAGAAACTTGGGGGACTTTGAGCAGAGCATCCTCGGACGACTGCAGGGGCTGGTCCAGGACACGGGGAGTGAGGCGGTCTCGCAGATAGGCAGGACCCAGACCATTTAGGGCTTTATAGGTTAAAACTAACACCTTGAATTGGGTCCGGAAAACCACCGACAGTCAGTGCAGAGAGCGGAGCACTGGTGTAATATGCTCCCGGAGGCCCAGTCCCACTAGGAGACGGGCCGCTGCATTACCACTTACCATGTACTGCATTCATCCTGGTAATGCACATGTGTAAAATGGTTGCCCTTTTCCAAAATGGCAGCGATGCTGCTGGCACCATCTTGGAAGAGGACTGTGAATGCGCAGAACTGCTGCAGTGATCATTTTGCGCACGCTCATTACTGGGATGAACACGGTACACAGTAAGCGGTACACAGTAAATCGGTATACAGTAAGCAGTAAATCACGGTAAACAGTAAATAGAGAAAAATTCTCAACCGAGATTTTGAGCCATTACCAAGATCATCCTGAGATCTCAGTAACAATTCTTGATTCTCATGAGATTTTTGTGCAAAACAAATTGATTTACATTTCAGTCATAGTAGCATAAGGAGATTAGAACATAAGTAGTGCCATACTGAGTCAGACCAATGGTCCATCAAGCCCAGCATCCTGTCTCCGACAGTGGCCAATCTCGATTGCATGGGAGAAGAACCAACACTCACAATGGGCAATCCATTTCCTGTTGTTCACTCCCAGCTCCTGAAGTTCATCCCGTAAGCTACTTGGTTAATAGCGATTAACGGACCTACTCTCCAAGAACTATTTTAAACCCAGCTATACTACTGGCCTTAACAGTGTCCTCAGCAGTGCAATAATATAGTGCAGTGTGCTCATTGTCAATAAAAGTGATAGAAGCTGGGGTGTATAGGAAAAGCTGGGACCTGTTCAGTGGTCTTTAAGAATCTTTGCTCAGGTAAGTCAGTGAATTGTATTCAGATGATTAATCGAGCTACTCAAGTATCATGAGTAGGATGTGAATAAGATCTTGGAAGATGTCTAAGATTCTTTATCAGTCTCTCCAGGGCTGGCTTTACTACATGACAACCCGGAGCAACTGTCCTGGGACCCCTGTTTTCACCAGAGGCCCCACTCCCTCCCAACAGGACCCCAGACATGACCACCTTTACTGCCCTACAGAGAGTGCCCACAGGAGGGTGAGGCCACTAGCGACCCCACATTTAATTTAGCCCTGGGCCCCACAAATTCTAAAGCTGGTCCTATGTCTATCTTAGGGGTGGGGAACCTCTGGCCCGTGGGCCAAATCTAACCCATGGATGTTTATTATTTAACCCTTTTTCCAGTTCCTGACTTTCCTCCATGGATCCAATCTCTCACCGTTTTTAGACGGGGCGCTGCAGAAGCACCTCCCAAGCCGCGCGTTAAGACAGAAGCCGGCTGCGCTGCTGGAAGTGGAGTTCTCCCCGCTGCTGGCAACGGCGGCGGCCAGAGATATGGTGCTTTGCAAAGGCGTGTTCTAGAGACCTGAAAATTGAGGTCTCTAGAACGCGCCTCTGCAAAGTGCCGCGTCTCCAGCCGCCGCCATTGCCAGCAATGGGGAGTACGCCACTTCCGGCAGTGCAGCCGGCTTCTGTCTTAACGCGCGGCTTGGGAGGCGCTTCTGCAGCGCCTCATCTAAAAATGGTGTCTGTACTCAAGCACTGAAGAGTGAGCTCAGAGGAAGGGAGCAGAGATAAGGGCATGCACGCAAAGACGGGATGGATCCTTGGCATAGATCCATGACCTGGACCCCACCCTGATCTATCTAGTCCATCCTTATGGGCACCCTCCTCACGACAGTGAGTGCCTTACAACTACTTATGGTTTTGATTATCAACACACCCCGGAAGAAGACAAGGACACAGTTTTATGGAATAGAATGGCCGTACTCTTTATTGGTTAAATTATATATCCAAAAGGGGGGAAAGGTAGCCCTCCCCGCTTCCCCCCTTGAACTGGGGTCCTACTTCTTTCTTAACTGTTTGTCAACAACCAAGAGGTTTCCTGGCTAAGACAGGTGATTGCCCCTTGTCACCTGCCTGACGGCTCCAGACGTTCTCGAGTTAAGTCCGAGTGGAATCCTCCTGTGTCCTAACTTCCCAAACGTTAACTTACCCCCCTGCCACAATCCGGGCAATCCTCAGGTTTCCCCAGGCCAGGGCGGGTTGTTTGTGCCTACACCCCCTTTTGAGGGCTGAAACAAGGGTGAGAACACTGTTACTCACTGCTTGGCACATTGTCCGCCCAACAGGTCCAGCCGTTCACCTCTCACCCCTGGGATGGCCCATACACTGGGCCACACTGTGCAGCTATGTATGACCTTACCCATCTCTTAAGGAGATGTTTCTGTTCAGCCTCTGTTCTAACTGTCAATCTTTTTAAGCTCCCCTAGCTCAGCCCACCGCCACTAGAACCGCCAGCTTTGCTTGGCTGGTTCGCTGCCATTTCTCTGCCTTCATCTATTATCTTGGCTCACTTGGTTTTTAGGACCACAAGAAACAAATTACATCCTGAGTCTGACAGATGGACCCCATTGGTCCAGTACAACTGGACTTTATCATGCCAAATGTCATCATGTGCAATGCTCTCCCCCCCTAACCCCCCACCACCCCCGTGAGATCAGCCAGTTCCTGATTTCACTGTTGGCTCATTTCCTGGCCCGGTCTACACTCCCTGGATGGTTAGTGTTGTCCCAAACCTATCTCTGCAACATGTTGGACCAAACTATTGTAGCCCCAGGGAAGCGCTCCTGTACCAACACGAGGTCTGCCTTTGCCCTCTTTGTCAGCCAAAGTCCTGTTGCCTTAGGCAGGTTGTTTTCCCCTAAGTGTATCACTACTATTCCCGGGAATGAGTGTTTATTTCTTGCCGTGGTCAGCGCTGGGAGCAGTTGCTCCCACCGCATACCACTCTTACCAAGCCATATTATTTCTGCCTGGTCACTAAGGCCCAGCTTGGTACCCCACCCGCTGCATGCAGCCATCTTTGCTTCCTAGTGAATGATGCTGTGGCCGATGATCCAAACTACCGTCCTGGCCTGCGGTGCTGCCATGTCTGCAAGAAAAGACAAGATCGTGTTGTCGTCATTCACGGGACTTAACCACAGCCTGAGTGGCAGTGTGCTGTCCAGCCAGCTGTGCCTCTGTATCCCTGATGTATGTCTGGAATGCTCCTGACTGCCATCTCCCAATTTGTTGTATCTGCTGGCTGGACAGCCCCATACCTGCTGCTGTGGATGCAGCTTCAATCCTGAATGAGTGCAAGCTATAGTGGCTTGGGTTGAGCCCCAGCTCCCTCACGCACATGCTGAGGACTGCCCCGAACTGGTATCGAGTTAGGGGTTTCCCGTTCTTGTGTTTAAATAATGGGCCCGGGCCCTGGGGGTGTTCTCCTAAGTACTCCTTTATTGCTTGAACTGGGCAGACTTGGGCATCGACCGAGGGATACAGCTTAATCGTCCTCCCTTTTCTTCTCTGGTCGGTCTTTGACCATCGTAAGTGCAGTGTAAGAGCGCTTCCCTGCCACCCCACATCCTGTAGCCGCAGAGTCCTACCTGACGTGTTGGTTCTGGAGTCGGGGACCAATTCGCTTATCCAGAATGCGCCGAATAGGGCAACCTGGAATACTGTTGTGAAAAGCTGGATTTCTCTGCTAGAGTAACAGACTCTGGGCAATATCCCTATTAGTTGGATCAACAGCTGGGGTCTCTGGTATCCTGAACTGGGGACATGCCTCTGGACCAGCTTTCCAGCATACGGCTCATAAAAAAACTGTTGTCCGGGGAGGGGTGACCTGCCAACCGGCATGCAAATGTAATAGCCAATATTTTTCCAGAGATCGTTCCCAGTGCCAAGCCTTTGCTACAGAGGGATATTGCAAACTGTAGCATTTAGCTTTCAGGAATGGGGATACCTAAAGACCAACTCTTCTGGAACCTGTAATCTTGAAACTCGCTGAAGGCCGTTTCATATGCCCTTCTGGTTCTGAGAGCTAGGGAACCCTGGACTGTCTGAAATAGGTCTAAGATCCATGGTTCCACATGTTGCTCGTGAATGGGTCTGGAGCCTCCCTGGCTTCTGGGGCAAGCAGGTGAAATTGTTCTGTCTGGAACCAAGAAAGGGCATTGGATATGCCGTTGTTAATTCCAGGTACATGTTTGGCTGTAAACAAGATGTTCAGTCTTAGACACCTGAGGATGAAAAACCACACCAGCCTCATCACTCTCTCTGATTTGGATGACAATTTGTTGATGATCACATGGACGACTGCCATATTATCGCACCAAAACAGAACTCTTCTGTTGGAGAAATCCTTTTCCCACAATCTCACGGCCACTACAATAGGGAAGAATTCCAAAAATGTCAGATCCAGCATTATTCCTGTCTCTTCCCAATCTGCTGGCCATGGGGCTGCACACCATTTCCCCCTAAAGCAAACCACAAAACCATGCCCGCCTGCTGCATCATGTATCTGTAACTCGGATTCTAGAAGAAGCCGTTGCCACCAGAAACTGACCCCATTGTAGTCTTGTAAAAAGACGTCCCATATAGCCAAATCCTCCCGCATCCTTCGTCATTCTGATGTGGTGATGCGGGGGATGGTCGCTTCCAATGTGTGTATACAGGTGGGACATGAATGCTTTCCCTGGGGCAATGACTCAGCAGGCGAAGTTCAGACTACCCATGAGTGACTGCAGCTACCAGATCATCACTTTAGGTGCTAATTGAAAAGCTGATATCGTGCTCTTGAGAGCCTGCAGCTTGTCCTCTGGTAATCACGAGAGGGGTCACACTCTGTTCAGTTCTATGCCTAAATATGTTAATTTAGTTGTCGGGCCTTCTGTTTTCTCTGGCACCAAGGGCACACTTAACTCCCTGGCCACTTCCTGGAATGTACTCAGCAGTTGCCCGCATTCCACGGTGCCCACCCTTCCTGCAAAGAGGAAATCATCTAAATAATGAGTAATCTGGCTCCGCCCAGCCTACCAGCAAGCGACCCACTCGAGCACCGAGCTGAACTTCTCAAAGACAGTGCAAGAGATGGAGCATCCCATGGGCATTTCCTTGTCAAAGTAGAGCTTGCCCTGGAATTCAATTCCTAGTAGCTCAAAGTCATCAGGATGGACCGGGAGCAGGCGGAAGGCAGATCCAATATCACACTTCGCCAGAAGGGTGCCTTTTCTGCAAGCCCAGACCATTTCGACCGCTGAGTCGAATGATGCGTACTTGACTGAGCACAACTCTTGGGGTATCACATCATTCACTGACTCGCCCTTTGGGTAGGAAAGGTAGTGAATGAGGGGAAACTCACCGGACACCTTTTTTGTGGCCTATGCCCAGGGGTGAGATCCTCAGTGTGAGAATGGGAAGTGTTTTGAAGGGGCCTTGAATCCTCCCTTCCCTGACCTCTTTATCAAGTTTTCACTGGACAAGCTGTTCATTCCCTCGCACTGATTTCAAGTTCTTAACTCCTAGGTGGTAGCTGGGACCTAAGGTTGGGATCATAAAACCTAGCCAGAATCCTTCTACTACGTACTTGGCAGTGGCTATGTTGGGGTAGTCACGGGTGACTGCTCTTAAGGATTCATGCCGTATCAGGGTTGGGACTCTTCCCCAATGCTTGCGGGCTACCTGCTTGACCTGGGGTACCTTGTTTCATGCCATTTTGCCCCCTATGTCTAGCCCTGTACTGCCTAAGCTTGCTACATCCTGATGCAGCATGAGCACCCGCACACTGAGTGCACACGTGCTTAAATCTGCAGGGGGTGCAAAAACATTTGCTCCCATTTTGTAATCCCAGCACGTGAGCTCAACTGGGGACGGCTTTGATCTCCAGTCTTTTGCTCCTTCACCCTGCTGCACATTCCCCACTCTGGCGAGAACATGACCGCTGTCTGACCGGGGGGCATAGCTGGACCTGCTGATGCACTCTAGCCACAAGTCATGGGCATGAATGTACCACCTCAAACCATGGTTGTTGGCTGCCCTACGATGGAATGTCTCGTCGTATCACAGCTAAGCCCTGGGGCTTCCTGTGTCGAAGGCCTGATGTATGATGTACGAGTATTTTACCATTTCCACCCCCTGCTCTGGGAACCTATGAAGGGTCACTCCTAGGTAAATGGTAAAGGTAGCTTGTCCAATTGGTCCAGTTCTGTTTGCCTTTTGGCTTTTTAATTTTTTTCTGGTCTTTCCTATCCTCTCTTTAATTTGGATCGGGGATGGGGTCACGAAAGAGGAGCACAAAAATATTGATGTACTTGCTGCTCCATATTTTTCCCCTTGTTGCTCCAGCAGATGTTCATCTAACATGGTGGACCCATCAGCATAACCCCCTGCCAGAGGCTGGGGTTCATCCCATCGCTCGCAGCACCTTGCGGCACTGTTTGAGCAGCATGGCTCTTCGCCCCATACTTGGGCTGCTGCCCTTTGTCTGTGGGTTGGACAAGGCCTGGTCCCCTCCGATAAGGGAGGGTGGCATCCGCCCTCCCCCCCGGTGACTCACCCTGCCTACAATACGGGGACTGGCACCCATGCAGCCACCACTGGTGCAGACCCTTTCTAGTGGGGGTCTCTGGCATGTTCCATCTGGCTGGCCCTGCCCCCTCCTCTTCAGGCTCCCACTCACACATAAAGTCCCCCTGATGCTCACCTTCGGGCATCTCCAGATCATAGGGGGTTCTTTGATAGTTGCCACAGCATGTTGCGTGCTGCTGCCACCTCTGGGACGACTCTAGGTTGTCCGTCAGGGCCTGTATTCCCTCCCTCAGTGCGGCTATTTGCACCTGCTGGCTGGGGGGAAATTCCTCCCCACATCGGCTGGGCTCGGGTTCCTCATCCCTATAATGAGAAGGAAAAACCCAGCGGCGCCCTTGCCCCTGTCGGAAGGCCCTTTCCTTGCTGAGTGGCATGGGGCAAACCTCGTTGTCTACATTCATGCTGCCCCTCTCTGCACCCATTATCTGTGTGGGGTGACAAGCTTCTGTCATCACCTGGGAGCTCTCCAGGTCCTCAATCCGGTCCTAATAGCCCTGTAGCTGGACCTGCAGCGCCTGAAATATCACCTCCCACCCCTGTTGCCCATGTTGTTCCTGCTGGGAAGGTTGGGGGGCCAAACTGGCCCGAGCAGGCCACTTGGCCGGACCTTTGGGAGGGGCCTTTCTCTTTTTGGGTGCCATAGCGTCCCTTTGCCACCCCTTGTCGGCAGCTGGGCAGCTTCTGCTGCTGGCACCCGGGAATCCTGCCTCTTGCGAGAGGTGCCCAACCTTGGTTGCTGGGCAACCGTTCCCCCCCCCCCAATGTAGTGAAGGGGCAGCCACCTCACGTCCTCCCTTCTTCCTCCTAGGGGGTGGGGGTGGTGCCAAACCCCCACCGTGCAAAAGGTGGAAGGCGATTTTCAAAATGTCCTATCTCCTAGGGGAATTACTACTCTCATGTTCTTTTTTTTCTTAACAAGCTGAGAGCTGTTCAGTGGTCTGCAACCCTGAGTAAATCACTCTCATTCTACTTTGTGCTTTGGTTCCTCATTTGTTATTAAGAAGCCAATATATACAGTGTGAAAAGGGAGAGGGAAAATAAATGCCTAATGGAAACATAAATACAATTTAGTATCAGTGTAATGAGTGCCCCAGTGTATGCAGGCTGACATGGAGTTCTCCCACTGCTGTGTGTGCAGGATGCACTGGGTGGTGCGCAGCCTTCCTGTAAAGGAAAGCAAATGATATCATCTTTATGTTAACAATGATAACTGTCAAAACATTTTTATGTTGGGAGGGTGCCCGCGCCACCATTTTGAACAGGGACCCAAATTTCACCTAGTGCCAATAGTGTTCAGCACAAAAAAGTGCTTTCCTGGATCAGTGGCTCCCAAACATTTTCTCCTGCAACCCTGTTTGAAGACGTGGGGCATTTTTACATGGACACTTATCCCGGGATTAGATCATTAGTCCCAGATGACTTGTCTGTTTAAATGTAGCATTCAGCGATTATAATCCCGGAATCATTGAAAACTCCCAGGATTATGAATCCTCTTTTTTGAGTGTTTATAATATCCGGTTGTTAACTAATCCTGGGATTAGGTCCATCTAAATGACTATCCCGGGATAGTCAGCTATGCCAGGATTAGAATCACAGTGTTATGGCAAGAGCTGACATCCTCTCGATGCAGTTCTACCTCTATGGTATCTAGTAGCACATGACTGTGGGGTGATCATATTATATCGGTCATCCTTCGACAATGCATTGCAGAGCGCCAAGTTTAAATAACCACAGAACAAAGGGATGAGTTTCCATTGTTTTCAACTCAGAAATCAGAAAAATGAAGAAAATCAGTTTTCCTTCAGTCCCAGTAATCAGTGCGCTGAGCACGGACAAAAAGCACCATGGGATTGATATTCATCCCAGATACTCTCAAACCAGGATAAGAGCAATGTGCTGTTCAAATGAACTATCCTGGGATGGATTTTATCCCGGGATAGAAATATCCATGAAAAACACATACCACTTGTAATCCCTGGATAATAATTCTGGAATAATTTCCCCAGAAACTGGCCGGAACAAAATGCTTGGTTCTGACAGAATTGGAAGCAGTCAAAAACTTGTTTTCAGCCTTATTAAGTGAGGGCTCTGCAAGTGGAAGAGCCCAGACTTTAGTTAACCAGACTGGGCCACCTCTGGACTGCCATGTGTTTTGAATTAAAAAGCTCTATTTTGTCGCTTTTCACCTTTCTGGTTTTGTGCAAGGACAACTTTGTGCGCTTTCTTGGCTTCTTTGAGTCTTAAAATTGCTTTTTTAATTAACTTCTGCTTTTCAGGAGAAAATTAAAGGAATATTATCTTTTAAAACCAATTCAGGATTTTAAAAGTCTAATGAGTAAATGTGCTACCTCAAAATTAAATACAATACTTCATCTCGAACTGTTAAGCTCATTAAATATTTAATCAAACACAGGGGCCAGATTTATTGTTATGCACACAGTGGGATGCACACTGCCAGTTCACACCTGGGCCCAGAGGGGACTTCTGCTGCTGTGCTGGAAGCCAGGATTTGTGGCTGAGAAGGGCAGCTTTGGATTCAGGAAGGGAAACCCCATTAGTAAATGCTGCCCACAGAATGTGTTGACTCAGCACATTTCTCATCATGGCCCTAGCCAGCTCCATGGTTGTGCTTTCCAAGGGGGGCCTCCTGGTGAGCTATGATTTGTGGGCATGCCATCCAGTGTGCATGGCTTAGAGCTGGTCTACTCTGATTTGTGCTTTACTTCCCCTTTACCTCCTTGGAACCTGCAAAGCAGAGAGCAAGTCAGAGTTCAGTTAATCTTGGCCATGCCTCTTTCTTATTCCTAGCACAACCACATGGTCCAGGGCGGGGAGAAGTACTGGTTCAACTAGGCACTGGGGTGGAGTTTAAAGACTGGGCTGGGGCCTCAGACATTGGGGACAGATAGGGTTGCCACCTATGCAAGTTTTTAAGGAACACTTAAAAATACATATTGTAGGGCCTGCATGGGTGTATACGGTGCCAATGCAGGCCCTGCAACATGCATTTTTCATAATTTGCATAGGTGGCAAGCCCGAGGACAAAGCTTAGGTGATGTCTCAGAGGGCGTAATGTCTCCAATTTCCCAAGCCAGCCCAATATCCTGTGTTACAGTAGAGTCCATCCAACTGTTTTATCTGCCAGTGTGGGTCTGTGAAGACATTCACTGACTAAAGGAAATCTCTGTTCTCCCCATAGAGCTAGGCAATGGAGCAGGCTACTTAGAGAGAAGTTGTGAAGGGTTTAAGAATGCCTCGGCAAAGGCCCTGCAGTTTAAACACAATAAAAAATTATTATCTCCTTTTTACGGTTAGCAGCCAGACTTTGACTGCTTTTACACATGCACGCAGCGCCACATCAAAAATCATGTGCCACATCAAAAATGTGGGCGGGGTTTAGACGTGACGTGATGTGCATGATTAGCCGCTCACGCATGCTTTAGCGCTGCAGACTAAATACCTTGATATCGAGGTGTAGCAGGACATTGGAAAAGGAAAAACCTTCCTTCTCTTGAGCTGTGGTATAGTAAAATATGGAACATTCTGGTCATGGAAAAACTGTCCCATCAAGTACACACACAATAAGAACACCAAAAAGAAGATGCATATTGGATATTTGGGCTCCATTTCTATCATATCCAGAGGAGAAAGGCTCCCCAGCCAATAAGCTAGAATCTCTGCCAGGTTTTTTGAATACTGAAAGAAACCAGAATAGATGTAACACTGATAATATATGTGATAGTCAACACAAGGAACTGGGGGAATTGATAAACTATATATCCTGAGTAAACATTGTGCAATGCTTATAATGATATTTAATTTTTGTTATGTTCCTTAATAAAAAGATTTTTTTTTAAAAGAAGAGACTGGATGAACATATCACTGGAATGGGATAGTATAGGTATGGCAGATCCATGCACCATTCATGGCCTGAGCATTTGCCAAAGGCAATGTGAGACCTATTTATTTGGCCAAGTCTTTAGTTGGTGAGGATAGGCTATGGGGATTGGTTTCAATGGGGAAATCTTATAGTCTATATTTTTATAGGTCCCTTATATATAATATTGTAAACCAACCTGAGCCTTTAATCCACCCTAAGAGAAACTGGATTAAAAATCAAAATAAATAAGATGCTTCTGCCAGATTGTTTAAAAGGAGTTTTAGAATAACTAGGAATCAAGCCCATCTTGTGCTTCATTAGTACCAGCATTAGTACCTAACAGAAGTATATTAACAAAAGCAATGACCGCAGCTCGTAAGAATACTGTCTTTCAAAGACCATCGTCTACAATAAATAACAGGAACAGGCAGAAAGAGCTGGTATTAAGCTCTAAATCACAAGGCAGTTCATGAACTCCCTCTCCTTTCACCTTTGGAGATTGCATTTACAATAAATCCATGGTAGGGAAGTAAGTGACTAAAGCTTAGTCCCCTGGAGTCCTGCGCACCCCAAGCAAATTGTCCGTCTGGGTTTGCGGGAGAGGTGCAGCCGAAATGAACTTGTAAGCTCTTGCAGGTGTTGCAGATTGCACAATGCTGATCCTTCTCATGCCTGTAACGTCAGAGTCTGCCTAACCCTTCATCAATTCCAAATACAGTATGGAAGGCTGAAATTGAGTCTTAATGCTAGTATGGACCCCGGGGAAGACAAGCAAACTCATCTATGCAGGTCCAACCTCTTGACCTTCAGAATGGAGACATAGCCTAGCATTACTGTGGGACCACAAACCATATGTGCCCCTTTACTTGCAAGGCTCATTATGACTTTGTTCCCCCACATTTTTCTGCACTTGTTTCCCACTACATTCCCACCTGGGAGCTTTGCTCCTCTGCCACACCTGCACCTGTCCCTGAAACTCCTGCTCCCCAAACTATCTTTCTCTCATGCTACCCCTATGGAACTCCCTCCTTCAGCACATTTGTTCTCGCCCCCACAATACCCCTCCCCCCCTTCAAATCACTTCTGAAAACCTACCTCTCCCATCAGACTTCCCATAGCCTCTTGGCCCAAGAGACGGCTCACTAATTCTCTCTACTGCCATTCACAAAACATGTGCGTGTGCAATTTCTCAACTTCATGAAGAATGTATATCTCTGTAAGTATCTACTAGGGATGGGGCTCTGGGCAAAATTTTGGTTTCGGTTCTAATGAATTTCAGTTATTTTTCGGTTTCGGTACTTTCGGATCTTTTGCATTGATTTTATACCAGATTTTTAAGTGTGGCTTTTCAATGGAGGACAAACTGCAATGTTAAAAATCCGGTACAAAAATCAATGCAAAAGATTCGATAGTACCGGAACTGAAAAAGAACCGAAATTTCGGATTAATCCGAAATGGCCATTTTCTGGTACTTTCGGTTTTATCCAAAACCAAAATTCCCATCCCTAGTAGGGGCGGGAAACCGGTAAAATCCGGTATCCGATAATGCCAGTACCAGGCGTACCAGCATTATCGGATTCGACTTGGTAATCCGGACCAGGTACCGGATTCCGGGGTACCGGATTTTTTTTACATTGCAGCCATTTAAAAATGGCTGCAATGTAAAAAAACTTAAAGCCCCAGCAAAAAAGTTTTAAAAAAAAAAACCCTCCCCGAGTCCAGGCTGCGCGGGTGGAAGGGGGGACACCCCCCACCCACCCTGCCCAGCCTGGATTTTTGTTTAAAAAAAGACTCAGAGGCGAGCCCACCCCCCAGCACCAGCGGCCGCGGCGTCCCCGCAGCCGCCGGTAAGTATGACCCGATCCCTGGGGGGGGTGTTTAACACCCCCCCAACCCCCCAGGGATCACCCCTACTAAAGTTCAGTGCTTGCTTACCTTGCGGAGCTCCGGCGGCGGCGGCGGGCGGTCCGGCGGCCTCAGCGCCGGCTGTGGCTGCCGGCGTCAGAGACGCTCTAGGCCTTCCGGGGAAACCCGGAAGTTCCCCGGAAGGCCTAGAGCGTCTCTGACGCCGGCAGCCACAGCCGGCGCTGAGGCCGCCGGACCGCCCGCCGCCGCCGCACCCGGAGCTCCGCAAGGTAAGAAAGCACTGAACTTTAGTAGGGGTGATCCCTGGGGGGTTGGGGGGGTGTTAAACACCCCCCCCAGGGATCGGGTCATACTTACCGGCGGCTGCGGGGACGCCGCGGCCGCTGGTGCTGGGGGGTGGGCTCGCCTCTGGGTCTTTTTTAAAACAAAAATCCAGGCTGGGCAGGGTGGGTGGGGGGTGTCCCCCCTTCCACCCGCGCAGCCTGGGAGGGGGAGGGGGAGGGAATTAATTTATTTCATTGATTTCAATGGGGACACAGCGCCCCATTGAAACCAATGAAATAAATCCGGTACCGGTATACCGGATTTAATCCGGTTTTCGTAGAACCGGTAACCGGTAAATCCGGTAGCCGGTAATGGGCCCGGGGTCCCACCACTAATCCCTAGTATCTACCTATGTTCCCCTCTCATTTGTCTCCCCTTGTTGTCTGTCCTAGATTGTGAGACCCTCGGGACAGGGCCCTGTCTCTAATTAATGATTGTTCAGGGCCAGGTACATTGCTAGTGTATTTACTTAATAATACTAAGGGGAGCAAAAGGACTTGATAGTGAATGATTCATGTGTAGCAGCACAAGGGCTAGTGAGGGCAGAGGTCTTTGCACCCTTTCCCCCATCCCCTACTTCTCAATAGTACAAGACCAAACATGAGCTTGCCCTTATTATGTTTTGATGGAACGCAGTAAGCTCTAATCATTTTTTTCTAAGGACAAAAAGCTTCTCTCTAGCAATTGTTTGTACTTGTTCTTTGGGCTAGAAGAAAGAAAGTGCCAATTACTTTCACTGCAGAGACAGAGAAAGAGCTCTAAAATGCAGTTTCCCTACACATGCTCTTATTGCTCTAAGCCCCCCCCCCCACACACACACACACAGAGCAGTGGTAGCCACAACAGAAGATGCTTTTGGATTGCTGCTTGCCATGGATTTCGGTTTTCGTCTACACCCCTTCTCCTTCTGGCATTCTCTGTTTGCAGATTTCTGTGTCAGATCAGTTCTGAAAAATTGTTGATCTTCCTTTGCCTGTCTTACCTTGGCATGCTCTCCCTTGGCTACCATCATCTGCGTGTTGGGCCTGTCAGCTCTCTTTGAGGCCAAGTGACCTGCCTATGATCATTTCATGTTCCTTATTTTCTATGTTGCATTATTCTCCCAAGCCCCTTGCCCGGCAGAGTCACTCTCTCTCCCTCTCTTTCTGCCTTAGTTATTCGAAGTATCAATCACTCCACAACCACCTGTACTGCTGTTAACCTCCTTCCTGTCTTCCAAATCAAAACCCATTTTTCACTTCCATCTGTCAACACCAGTACATACATCGATTAAGTGTCTTTCATTGTTAAAGCACGCACAGCCTTGCTATTCTTGGTTATATCTTAATGCCTCCCATATGCTCCCCATCAGAATCTAAATTCCTCTGTTTTCTTCCCTGGAAAGCCATTCTTCATTATAATAAGTTGCCCCAAGTAAATTTATTCATCATCTTTTTCTATGACAGCCATGTTCTTCCACGACGGGAAATTAAACACTGCACCATATGGCCAGAGCAGCAAACTTTAGTGCTTGCTTGCTCAATTGTTTTAACACATTGCCGCCTTCATACAACATTCTGTTTGCCACTAGCTCATTGGGTTTCTGCCTGACATATGCATTAGACATGCTAATGGCAAATAGGAAATTAAGCGAAGTTGACAATGTGAGGAAAGATCAGTATGATCCCATTAAGAACTAAAATTCACAATTTTTACTCTTTTGTAAGGGGGAAAAATCCTTAAACTAATTCCTCCGAACATGCTACATCATTAGCCTGCTGTGCAGCCATATGACACCTTTCAAAACCAGAACAATGTGTGAATTTCGAAGTATGGGGACTGCATCTGCAATTGCCTCCCCCTGTTTTGTAACCCTCCCCGTGCACTATTTTCACACAGCTTGTATTGTCATTAGCCTACCTTTCGTGTGCTGATCATTCCTAAAGCTATTCCAGGTCTTGTGTAATTAATGCCAGACCATCAGCTACTGCTTGCGGCTTAATTTTCTCTTCATTTGTATTAATAGCTCAGTTCTCCCAAGCATACCTCCTTGATGCATTTAGCAAATTGCATGTAATAACATGGGAGGAGGAACACAGAATTTCTTCATCTGAAATCTCTTCCTAGTTTGACTTCTTGTGCATCCTAAATGTGTCTGTCTTTGAAATGGATTTCCTTTGTACAGTGTGTAATATCCATGTCTTTTTCTTGCTTCCAGCTATGCCTAGTTCTTTTTAATTCTGGATGTCTTTTGACTCTTTGGGCCAGCTTCAAACCTGGTACAACTAGAAGAAACATCAGTGGAGTTTAGAAACATACTGACTTACACCATTGCTGGCATTGCTCCCTCATAGCCAATTTTTCTCAAATTGCATTTCCATCTCACTCATTTAGTTAGAACGACGTTGGATTTTATTCTGATCTCATTGCACCAGCTTTATGCCATTGCTTACTCCAGGCTTAGTAGAGTTATTCCTGATTTACATCAATGTGAGTTCAGAGTCAAGCCTCTTTTTATTGAGTCTTCCATTAGATCGGCCAGTTGGGCCTGATTCTTCTTTCACATACACCACTGTAATATTATTAATTAATTATTATTATTATTAGCAAGCATTTATATAGCACCAGCAATGTACCTGGAACTTTACAAAGTAATGACATGATTCCTGCCCTAGGGCTTACAATCTGAGAGACAGAATGTGGGAGGGAGGGAGATGGAGAAAGGGGAACGGAGGGAGAGACAAGGGGTGTAACATTCACAAGATGCGAGGTCTCAAGTGCACGTGCTTGGCTTGGTTGCATCAAGAATGATGGCTGGCTGGTCCATGTGGTGAGAATATGAGTGCACGAACCTCAGATAACAGATTGTACTGGATGGAAGGTATCAGCAGGAGTTAGATGAGGAGAGCGAGGAGTTGAGGAGGGCAAAGCAGAAGAGGTGGAACCATAACACAGATTCATGATCTCGACCGTCCCCTTCCTTCCCCCATCCTGAGCACACTCCTCAAGTACCCTCAGCCCCAGCTCCTATCCAGCCCATGGAGCCTGTATTAATTTTCAAGTGGGCCACAGGAAAGGAAAGGTTCCCCACCCCCCGAGTTACACTAAGGAGAATCATGTCACTCACTTTTATGCCAAAGGGCAAGATGTTATTGTCATTTCTTCTGAGATCGTTTTCATGGAGAACAGATTGTTTGGTCAGCTTGCTAATGCTCTGAAGAAACCATATCACATCAGATGATTGTAGTACTTATTGCAGAGGTGGGCAAGTGGTGGCTGCATCATGCACCTCTTAGGCAACTGTGGGTACTTTCAGACATGACGCTAACCACCCTTTAACCACCCTTGGTGGTTATTTATGCATGTTGCAGGGCTGCATAGGGCACCAATACATCCCTGCAACATGCATAAATAACCACCAAGGGTGGTTAAAGGGTGGTTAGCGTCATGTCTGAAAGTACCCTGTATTGTGACTCTCACCAGATGTGACTGCCTGGGTGTGTGTGGCTCCCTCAGAAACACGAGAAGCCAAGCTGCCATTTTGGCTGCTGAGTCCTCATGGGGGCCATGGAGGAGGAGGAGCATGCCCTGTGCGGATACTGCTGCTCCCTGAACCCACCAGACTGCCTGGGAACTTTTACCTTTTTTATCTTTAAAAATAAACTTTAAAATAATAATACCCCCCCCCACACACACACACACACAAAACCTGCTTTTATCTGAGGATGATATTTGGGGGCAGGTGCATGTCTCCATCCCCAGGATTGGGGGAAGCTACAATCCATGTAATTTGTGTTGTGACTCTCAGTGATATGAAACTTTTGGTATGTGGCTCTTGGGCTTGGGAACGTTAGCCACCCCTGACCTTTTATAACTAGAGCTGGTTGAAAACATTCAGTCATAGCATATTATAAATGGGAAATGACTTATTTTTCTATGAAATTTAAATTTTCATGGCAAATCTACTTTCATAATTAATTTTCAGGCTTTTCTTTTTTGTCAAAGACATTTTTCAACAAAAAGAGAAACCCTTTAACATACACAGAATTTTTTTACAGACAAAAAAAATTGTTTGACATGGGTATCTTGAGAGCCAGTGTGGTCTAGTGGCTAAGTACCTGGACCAGACGGTAGGGCAAGACCACACTGGCTCTCAAGACATGGTTCAAGTCTTGCCTTAGTCAGAAACTCACTGGGCGACCTTGGGCCAGTCGCAATATTCTCTCAGTCTAACCTACCTCACAGGGTTGTTTTGAGGACTGAAAGGTTGTGTTAAATTGTTCTATGTGAAGTGCCATGGCAGGGGTGCTAGATAAAAATAAAATGTTTTTTTATTATAACCCATTGAGTGAAATTGATAGAACACAGAATACCCTTCTGATGGGGGTGGATCACTGAGGGCATATTATGACTGTGCTTTGGAATCTGAACTGACTTCCAACAGCTTTCTCGGCACAATTCAAAGTGCTGGGATTGGACCCTACATATCTGAAAGACCACCTTTCCCCCTATGTTTCATTGTGATCCTTAAGGTCGGCTATGAATCACCTCTTGCTAGTTCCATCATTGTAGCATGTGTATGGCAAAGACACAGCCTTGGTGTGCTTCTGGACCCTCTGCTGCACCTGTATTGTCAGGTTGCGACGGTGGCCAGGAGCTTATTTCACCAACTTCATTTGGTGAGATGGCTGAGCCTTTTCTTTCTGACTGGATTCAGCTTCAATTGGATGTGGCTGCCCTTGGTGACTGTTCGGAAGCTGCAGTTGGTGCAGAATGCAGTGGCCCGGCTCCTTTCTGGGGTGGGTCGCCATGAGCACATTACACCTGTGCTCTGTAATCTGCACTGGTTGCCTATAGCTTTCCGGGCACAATTCAAAGTGCTGGTTTTGACCTTTAAAGCCCTAAATGGCCTGGGCCCCACAAATCTGAAAGACCGCCTTTCCTCCCATACTCTATTGCGGCCCCTGCGGTCAGCCAGGAGTGCCCTCTTGCCACCAGCTAATTTTGTCTGCACAACAAGAGCCCACAGACAGGCATTCTCAGGCCACTTGCATGTGAGACGTGAGGGAGGAGGAACTGGTGTGAACCGAAATTGCACCAGGAAAAATCGTGGGAAGCTCCACTCATGTGTGTGGGTGTGGGTGTTTAGCCCATTTCTGGAGTAATTTCTCTAGTGGATTACAGGGCTGGATTTTGAAGCCCTGTAATCTGTAAGAGAAAGTGTGCCAGAAACAGGCTAACATCTCACACACACACAAGCAGAGCTTCCCTCAATTCCCCCAGTAGTATCCCCTTCCCCCCTTCTGTCTTGTGTGCAAGCAGCCTCAGTTGCTGCCCCCATACTTTGGAATTCCCTTCCCCCGCAGGTCTGTCAGAAACTAAGCTTCAGCATATTCCGGAGGCAATGTAAAACTTTTTTGTTTGGCAGAGATTTTGGCAAGCGGGGATAGAGGTCAGGTGGGTGGGTTTTCTGGGGTGAGGGTAGAGATATTTAGGGATTTTTAAAAATTATATTTCCCCCAATTATAAGTAGAGTGTCTTTTATTTCACAGACAGAAAAACACAAAATTTTATTGGAGGATACAAGTGAAACTATTACAATTGCGGTTGTAAAGTTTTTGGCTGCAGTGGCAAGGAGTAAATTGTTGTTTAAACAGAAGTAATTGGGTTTGATTATGGTGTACGGGTGATTGTGTTTATTGGTGATTGATAGGTTTCTTTATTTTATGTTTTGCTATGACCTTTGTGTTAAGCAATAAAAATTAAAGTAAGTAAGTAAATTATATTTTTATTTTGTGTTTTTAGTACCATTTTAAACCGTTCTGTGCCTTCAGGGAAGGGCAGTGTATACATTTTAATAAATTTAAAAAACAAATAAAAATATATTTAGATAAGCATGTGGATTGTGGGGACAGGATATTTTTAGGGAAGGGGGCTTATATTATTTTATGGGCATCCATTTTTTTAATGTGTTGTTACCCACACTCAGCCCTTGAGATACAAATTTAAATAGTTAAATAGATAGTACAGCCTCATCCTTTGGTAATTATAGGCCCATTTATTTATTTTTTTTAAATATACCTCGCCCCTCCTACCACAGGCAGCCCAGGGCGGCTAACAAAACAAATCCATAAAAAACAATAAAATATATAAAAACATCACATAGCAAAAATCACAATAAAAATGAGAACAAAAACCCACCCCCAAACACCCACCCCATCCACCTTCACCCTTCTCCCTGATGCTTTAAGGGATGAAAACATGGCAGCAGCAGCAGGACCTGGCTGAGAAGGAGGAAGGGAGGGAAGGTGAAGGCAGCAGATCAGGCTTACCTGGCTGGGCGGTTAATAATAACCTTTAAATTGTCTCTTCCTCTCCCCCCCCCCCCCGCCACTATCAACTATTACAAGTCACCTATGTCAATGTAACTAGCAGCTTTCACATGCCAGTATTATTTGTCCTTTGCCAAATATCACGCATGCCCCCTTTTAAAGTGTTTAGATCATTTAAATCCTTCACAATTTCAGTTCTTTAAAATGTAGCTCTTTTAAAATCAGAGGCCTTGTTAAGTTAGCTCACTACACCGTTTTCCTCAGCCTCTCTGTCTCTTCAGTCTCACCAAATGAAATCTGAACTTTGTGACACCTATGACTGTTTGTTAGGCTGTGACAATATGTTCTGTGTGTGACTTAGTTAAGAGAGAGTGTATGTTAAACCAGCAAAGAGATGGCTTGTCTCTAGCGCAGGTTGCTTTAGGGGGTGGTGGGAGAGAATGGTGAATAACCCAGTGAACTTCAGAAAAAAATCAATGACAATTTCTACAGATTGGCTTGCAATATAGGAGAAAGGGCTGGATCCCACAATGAGGTCCATTCTTCTGTAAGAGTCTATCTGCCTGAAGCCCCATTAACTTCATTGAAGCTCTGCCCATGTGCAAGAATCTGCCTATGTGACTGCATTGTACATAAAAACATAAGTCTGGGTCAGGCCAATGGTCTCAAGCCCAGCATCTAGGGATCGGCGAACAGAGCCGAGTTTGGAAATTTGATTCGGTTCGAAAATCGAGTTTGGTTCGGAAGTTCGGTTCGGTCGACCAAACTAGTTGAGTTCGGTCCGAACTCCGAACTTCCGAACTGCGTTCGCCCATCCCTACCAGCATCTTGTTTCCAACAGTGGCCGCCTGTGGTCACTTCACAAAAGTACACAAGACGTCATAATGGAGTGATCCTCCAGTCGTTACCGTTCATCTAGCTCCCAATAATCGGAGGTTTTGTCTGTCCCCTAGCCAACTTGACTAATAGCTATTTATGGACCTATCCTCCAAGAACTTATCCAATCCCTGTTTGAACCCAGCTATGCTGTTGGCTTTAGCAACATTGGGTATTTTTACATGTGACGACTCAGTGAGCCGCCACACTTAAACCCACCCTGGGGTGAGGTCCCTCACCCTGTGCAGGGGTCTGTTTGGCCACTGAACAAATGTTCTGGTGGCTGGGACTGGGGAGAGTGCGGGGGATGTGTGAATGTGGGTCCCCACAGCTCTGTCCCCTGCGCTCCTCAGCGCAGCCCCGCCTCCTTCCTGACAAGCGCGTGTGGCGGCCTATGAGGTTGTTTCAGCCTGCTCCAGCCACAGGCAGGGGTTAGGTGGAGTGGGCCCATTAGATGTGATGGCCCGCTCTACCATGGTCCGGGCGGGGACACCTACCCTGGACCGTGGCAGGGCTTAACACAGGATTTGCGCTGTCCAGGAGCCCAGTGCACATCCCATGTTAGCCCTGCCATGGTCTGCAGTTACTTCAGCTCCCGCCCATGATAAACAACTGGCGGGGCAGGAGTAGATGTGACACCCCCGCCTGTGGCCACACTGTGGTAAGCATGGCCATGGGTGGGGGTGTCACATTTGAAAATACCCATTCTCTGGCAACAAGTTCCACAAGCTAATTGTATGTTGAGTGCAAAAGTACTTCCTTTTCAGGGTTTTAAAAATCTGCTACCAGTTAATTCCAATACTACTAGTTGTAGTATTGTTGAGACGGTGATAACTGCTCCCTGTTTACTTGTTCCACGCCGCTTATGATTTTATAAACTTCTATCATATCCCCTGTCAGTTGTCTCTTCTCCAAGCTGAAGAGTCCCAACCCATCAATCCTCTCTTTGTACGGAAGTCATTCCGTACCCTTGATCATTTTTGTTGCCCTTCTCTGCACCTTTTCTGCACTTGTAGGCTGACTGATGGCCTTACTTATTTTTTTCAATGAATTGTAAGATTCCCCTTTACATTATTTGTCTCCCCAAGTCAATGTGAGAAGGGTTTCTGATTTGGTTCTCAGTCACGTACTGTAGCATCCAATACAGTTAGTGGGCAAAGCCTACAAGTGGATTTTCTGGGTTGTATTTGAAACACAGATCCAGAAAAGCAATTATCGTACACTGATAATATGGTAAAATTTACAATATAGTAAAGTTTGTCTTGTCTAATACTGCAAGTGTAGTGTATCTCTGAGTATGGATTAACCCAGTGGGGCATTGTCATTTTCTGACACAGTGCAGGTGTTTTGAAGGGTGTGAGTGGTGTCATCTCTACTGAAAGTAGTTTTGGGATCACATGACTTTCAGCTGAGTATTCTCCATGTGTGAGCAATATGGCTGCTAAAAATTACAGGGTCAGGCTGTTATTTCCAAATTTCAAATATTCCTATTTTCTAAATGACTCTAAAAAGTCATGTCTTTTCAAGGAAGAAAAAGTCTCTCTTGGTCTAGAGAATAGCTCTTTCATCTAATGGTAAAATAAGCTAAGATTGCTGTCAAGGAGGCTGGTTTTGAAAGCTGCTTAAAGATGCTAGGTTTGGTGACAGGTATGAGCACATGTTCACTTCACTTAGAATGTAACTGGATTCATTGTCCATGGGCCACCAAATATCCAATTAGATTGTAGTATATCCCATTGCAAAGAAGAGGTAAACAAGTTTAGATAAAACTAGAGCTGAAAGAGGTATCTGGAAAAATGGGTAAAGTTGTCAAATCTGCACTATCTGAACCCACTGTCTTTAGTAACTGATAGCTATTTGTGCCCCATTGGGTATCCTTTTCATTTATTGCATTTTAAGTTGGGAAGGGTTCTGGTTTGGTTAAATTTGGTTACTCCATTTTGGCAATATTATTTGCACTATTGTGCACGTGCAAATGCTCAAAATGATGCAGGCAGAAAGAAGAATAATATCTACAAATAATAAACTATCTACTGGTTTCAGCACTAGATAAAACAGAAGCTGATCCCAAACTTTTAATTTCTGTGCTTGAAAGGTTTGGTTAATTCTTTAATATGCGTTAGTTTCCTGCTTGCCCAGACTGTCTATTAGCAAATTTCATAGCTAGGAGCAGCAAAGGGATAAATGAAAATCTAATCTGGCAAGATTTCTAGGCCGCTGAGGAGAACTGAATATGTTTCTGAACTTCTGGAAGATTGCTTAAACTGGTGCACTGCAGTGCTCACCCATCACTAGTTATTTGCTGACATGGTTGGAGATGAAGTAGTGAGATGAAGTAGTAGTAGTGTTGTTTATATATTACTTTGGTGCATAGAGGTCCCAGTCAGAATCAAGACACTATTGTGGTAGCTACACAAAAACCTAGGCTGCAAACCACTTACTCTAGAGTAGTCCCATTGATTTTAATGGGACTACTCCAAAGAGCGCGGTATGAAGAAAGAAGCTGTGGAAAGGTTGGTCTTTCAAGAGGTTTCAAGTTTCAACCTAAACAGAAAAGGCAATGTAAGAAAGTAAGTTTTAGTCTCTCCATATTAACTGAGGTGCAGGAGGGTAGAAGCTTACGCAAGATTGTTCAGAGAATCTGTGGCAGTCATGGGAACTGAAACAGAAATCTTCTGAATCCCAGTTCAGCATCTTTATTAAAAGTGCATTCCTTCTTTTCACAATAGACTCCATCACCTCAGGATACTGATGAACAATATTATTATTTTTTCATAGCCTGTTTTAATTTTTGGTGACCTCTTAGGCCATTTTTAGACAAGACACTGTTTCTCCTGGACTTCAGAGAAACAAAGTCACATGGGGGGGAGGGGGTAGACGTTCCCCCCAATACCAAAAATCGCTGGTGGCATAGGAAACAGCAGGCACCAGCGAAATAGCGCATGGATGGAGATCTGGACTTATGAAATCTTAATATTGGGTTATGTTTCTGGAGACATCAGGTTCATAACAGCCATGCTCTTGCTCAGATCAATATAATGATGATGATTGATTATTTAGGATTTATAGCTCCCTTTCAGTGTTCCGTATGCTTTACAATCCTTATCTAGTTTATCTTCATAACAACCCTGTGAGGTAGGTTACTATTAGTGGTGGGACCCCGGGCCCATTACCGGCTACCGGATTTACCGGTTCCCGGTTCTGCGAAAACCGGATTCCCGGATTAAATCCGGTATACCGGTACCGGATTTATTTCATTGGTTTCAATGGGGCGCTGTGTCCCCATTGAAACCAATGAAATAAATTAATTCCCTCCCCCTCCC
>QEPC01013957.1:2907451-2922649 GCA_003113815.1 Sphenodon punctatus
GGGAGGGGGAGGGAATTAATTTATTTCATTGGTTTAAATGGGGACACAGCGCCCCATTGAAACCAATGAAATAAATCCGGTACCGGTATACCGGATTTAATCCGGGAATCCAGTTTTCGCAGAACTGGTAACCGGTAAATCCGGTAGCCGGTAATGGGCCCGGGGTCCCACCACTACCAAGCAGGCCCTAAAACACAACGTGTGTGAGGTTCCCGTGCAGCTGTCAGAAGGCTCATGCAGAACCCGTGGCATCTTCTCAAGCTTCCAACGGACCACAATGCTACCTCAGGCCATGCAGTGGCAGCATGCAGAGGCCAAAACAAATGGCAGAACAGGGGTAGTGGGCCACAGAGAGGTCTCAGGCAGGGCACCTGAATGACAGGACAAGAGGGAAGGGCTGCAGTGCCCCAAGCCACATCAAGCATGAGTGAGATGGGAATGGGGCCTCTTTGTCCCAGTCTAGGCTAGCTGTGACTCAGTTTCCCCACTTACAGCTCCTACTGGATCAGCTCTCCCCAGAACTGTACCAGCCTATAAGGGGTTAACTCCCTTAGTCACCCGTGCCTCAGAATTTCCCAAAGCACAAAAATACTTCATCAGGTTCATCTGAATATGTTAACTCAGACTCATCAACTTTCCAGCGCATCTCCTAACATTGGGTGATTTCAGACGTTACGATATCACAGTGAACCACGCTCAATTCCGCGTGGTGGCTGTGATCGCATAACGTCTGGTGGGGGAAACAGATGTTTCCCCCCAGATGTTACCACGGCTTAGGATTGCATTCAACACGTGAGCAGCCGAAGCGGTGGGACTGGAGGCCGCCACGTGTTGAATGCAATCCCATGCCGGGGTGAACCCCGGCGTCTCGTCTGGTCGGGCGCCACGGCCCGGGATCACCGGTGGGACCCCAGGCCATGGCGAATCCGGCCTGACGCGGCGACCGCATTGGCCCCGCCACTCGCCCGTCTCCCCGGAGGGCGGGCGGTGGAAGCGTGGAGGGGGCGGGGCCATGCGGCTGCACGTTGCGCCGTGCAGCCCCGCCCCCTCCCAGATTCCCCGCTGGGATCCCCCTGGCATGTCTGTTGCGGCATTACGGGGTGACCCCGGCGGGGAATGAATAGGGTGATTTCGGTACGGGCCCAATGGGCCCCGTAATGTCTGAAATCACCCTTTATCTCCAGGGTTCAAATGTTATGTTTGTCAGTGAGTGCTTTCAAATGTGACAGCTCCTGCACAGACATGCATCCTTCCACCCCTATGCCCATTCTGTGTGGAGTGACCGCCCCCCCCCAACTGACAGGTGGCCAATGACAGCTGCCATGGCACCTGGCCTCACCGCCAGTAGGTAAAGCAGCTGTACAAATGTTATGACATGCTTTACACCTGGTCGGGCAGTCGTTCCCTGGGCGGGATTGGCTCTTAGTTCAAGCTGTGAGTTGGGTATTTCCCCAACTCACAGCCTGGGGTAAGTGCCAACATTGCCTGGGGAATGGCCCGGGCTAACATCTGGTGGTGGTTTCTGACATGACGATAACCTGCATTTCCACACAGGTCAAAATGTGGAAATGCGAGCTATCAGCATGTCTGAAAACACCCTGTGTGCATCTGGTATTCTGCCACTGGGACAGAAGAAGAGCTGGGAAGCCATGTAAGCTATGGACACATGATCTCATGATTAAAAAAGCCTGTTTCATTGCCCTGAGACCCAGGGGATCCATGCATCTACTGTCAGCACCATCCTGTGATTTTTTTGTGGCCCAAGATTGGGGTCCTTGTTAGGGGAGAAAAGCAGAACAGCTATGAACCAACTATTCTAGGAGGGTTATTGGGGTTCATTTCCATACCACAAAATCTTCAGCCGCAAAACTCCTGGACCTCTTGGTTTTTGCATCTTGCTTAGACAAGACATCCCACTAGTTACTCGCTTAATATCCGTGTATTTCATTACAAAATAGCTAGCTCTTCCAGTCCTACTAAGAGGTCTTGCAGATGCATCCCTCATGGGCTTCTGGGAGCTCTCCAAGAAGGGGCCCTTTCCTTGAGGAAAAATGCATGACCAAATCTCAGCCAGAGAAGGCGAAAGGAAAGCATTCTCTGCTGGCTGCTAGACAGGAGCAACAAAGCTCCAGATCCCACAGTTCTCTCCCTCTCTCTCTCACACACACACATGCACACACACATACTTTCTCTTCCTCTTAACTGCCCTTGGAATTCAGAGTTTGCACTGCAAAAACTAAACTTTTTTTACTTAATATAAATCTGGGAGAAGGCCATTCAGAGTTTTTCACAGGCTTTTTCAGACTTGTGGTTTGCTCGGTAATGTCAGTATTCCCTCAGAGCATAATTTACATAGAGAGGAAATGAATCTTGTGCAATAAGTCTTGCTCTGTTTTCAAGCTCTACAGTGAATGTTATTCATATGTTTTGAGTAGTGGACAGAAGGAGAGATGAGGTTTAGAAAGAGAAACATTACCTGCTGTTCCAACCAGAGAAATCACTGCTAAATTTTTGTGCCTATAGACCCTCCACACTCTACTTCTCCAGCCAGGAATCTATTCTATTTTTTTATTATGCCATCTGTATAGCTTGAGGTTATATTGGAGCCCATAAATCTCATGTGAGCCACAAAACATTAAGCCACCATTATCCCTATAATTTCATTATCTCCATTTCTACCCTTAAACGTTTAAAACTAATTGAACACTCGAGATTTCCCTGTGAAGTTTATTTCCCAGACATTATTAAAGTTCTGTTGAAAAAGCCAAAATGTACAGAGTCAGCATTCCCTAAAAGATCCTGATTTATTAAAGCAGAACATTTCTTTTACAAAAAAGGCAAGAATGCCAAATTGTACTTATCATTTGACGTTTCCAGGCTGTGTATTTTTAGTTGGATTTCCAAGAACAAAGATTGAACCGCTACAAAGTTGCTACATATTTTCCATGTAATATCACTTTGAAGCCTGCCTGCTATTTCCTTTTCACTAAGATTTTACAGTGTCTTTTGGCATTTTTCCTTGATTCAAACTATTTGGCCTGTTATGCTCTTCTTGTCACAAGGGCTCTTGATAAAATACGATATATGCAACTAAGAGCAACCCATTGTTCCCGTAACAAAACAGACATGTATGTTTCAAGATAATGGTAAAGTTTTGTTTCTGAGATTTCTTCCACTAAGATCAAATTGAATGGGGTTTATATTGAGGAATATCTGCCAAATGCCACGGAAGAGTGTGGTGACTCTTCCGTAGGGCTGAAATGAGAATAGATTGCATTCTTGTGAGACTCTCACAAGATTCAAGAACCCTAAACGAGATCAAGAGATGATCTTGCTAATGGTTTGAGAATCTCGCGAGATCTTGAACATTTTTTAAAAGCCATCGTGCAATTGCAAAATGGCCACCGGGGCCCATTCTGTATCTAGGTGGCCTTTTCCAAAATGGTTCCAGCAATGTCAGTGCCATTTTGGGAAAAGCCAGCCATTTTTGCACATGCCCAGAATGGCTTTCCTTTTCCAAAATGGCACCAAGCTACTGGTGCCATTTTGGGAAAGGTCCATGCATATGCAGAACGGCCCCAGCGGCCATTTTGTACATACGCAATGGCTTTTTAAAATGTTTCAAGAATCTCACAAGAATGGTGTCAAGAATGTCTGATTTTTGGCTCGTTCTCACTTGGGGAAATCTTTTCAAGAGTCCAGTTCCCAACAAGATTCTCGTGAATGATGAGATTTCGTTTCAGTCCTACTCTTTCTTGACTCTTATATTCTTGACTCTTTTACCTTAGGAGATGTAGGCACTTGAAGACGTAATAGAGAGGCACTAATGGTGATATTTTGGATCATAGGGATGGGTGAACGCAGTTCGGAAGTTCGGAGTTCGGACCGAACTGAAATAGTTCGGTCGACCGAACCGAACATTCGAACCGAACTCGAATTTGGAAGTTCAGAGCTTGGACCGAACTCGAATAGTTCAGTCAACCAAACCGAACGTTCAAACCGAATTCGAATTCGAACATTCAGTTCGGATGCGTTCGGTGAGTTCGGAATTGAATTTCCATTGGTTTCAATGGAAAACACATTATTGGCTGTACCTTTTTTGTTTTTTATGCTATGTGTCTGAAGTTTGGAATGCCTCTACCTCCAACAGAACCTATTATGTGAACCAAATTTCAAAACAAATGGATAAAGGAATCAGATTTTAGAAGCAGTTGAATTATTGTATTTTGCAATATTCTACATATACATTCTTAGCTGTAACTTCTTTGTCTCACATCTAATGTAGGTGAAACTTGTTCAGTTTATACCCCTTCCCATATTAACTATCTTTGCCAAATTTCAGAAGGATTGGAAAAAAGGTCTTGGTGGTATAAGCAATTAACATATAAATGTATGTCTGACTATAACATCTTTGTAGTCCAACCAGTGTACATGAAATTTGGCAGGACTATATATTTCACTTTCATGATCATCTCTGCCAAATATCAGAAAGATATTATAAAGGGTCCCAATTTTATATGCCTGTACAACATATGTAGAGAAGGGGCCTATGCCTGGGATTCTCTTATGTCACTGTGGTATAAGATCGGTTTGTGATGCAAATTGGCCAACAGAAATGTCAACCAAATATCCTCATTCTGTGCTGGGACCATCCCAACATATCTCCCCCACTTGTTTCTGGGAAGTCAGAAGCATCTGTTTAGGAAAGAGTCAATAGAAATTCTCTTATGTCCTCTGTCTCAGTGCTGCAGGATGTGATTGATAGTTGGCCAGCCTGGATGTGTTTAAACTATGTCTCCTGACTGCTGGGATGTTATCTCAGAAGTCCCAGTTATGTTGCTTATGCCCGCCACAGGGCCGCCCCCTATGCCCACCTCGAAACCACTACCAATTGGTCCTGTAAAGCTAGAAGCTTGCAGTAATGTGTTTGGCCATTGAATGTGTCTGTCAGTCTTTGGGGTTGCTCCACATCCTTCCTCCTACAGTCTCTCTCCCCCTGCCATGCAGGGTGCCTGCCTCTGACTGGCACTGAATATGCTGATATTCATCTGAATAATGATCTTCACAGGGACAACATCAATTGCTTATATAATTGGGTTCCTTTATCAAAATCTCCTGTACATTTGCTGAAATTGCAGGAATGGTATTTGATACATTTCTGTTAAATATCCTGTAAACAGAATGGAATATCAAAACGTAACAGCTGGAAATGTATTTTCAGGTTAATGTCTTATATCCTTGGGACCCTTTATCCACTCTTTCCTAAAATTGGCAGAAGTATTAAGCATATGGAGGGATGTAATATGCACAAGTTTCATGAACATTGGATGCAAGGTAAAGAAGTTGAACCATGAATGTGTATGGAGCTTTTCTTAAAATTGCAACATTCAATTGCTTCTAAAATCGGTTTCCTTTATCTAATCATTTCAAATTTTGGTACACTTGGTGACCTCCATTGGGGATACAATCTCCCTAAATTTCATCAAAACATAATAAGAAGTAAAAATGTTATAGCCAGAAATATACTTCTTAGTTTTTTCCTTTTATTTCAAAAACCAAATGTCATTTTCAGTTTCTGATTGCACCAAACTAAAGATAGAACCGATCTCGACCAAACCCAATACCGAATCCAAACTCAACATTTGACCCGAACCATCAAACGGCCAAACATACGAACCGACAAACTGAATGCAGCTGAACCGAACAGGCGAACCGAACGAACGAAACGAACGCAGCCGAACGGAATGGTCGAACCCGAACCGCGATCTGTTCACCCATCCCTATTGGATCAAGATTTCAAATGACACAAAGAGCTGACTGGTTTTAATCTGGTTGGATCTAAGGACAGTGTTGTTATGTTTCCAAAAACACAGAGCCAGGTTTGTGCTTTTAGTCAAATATAATTTTCATCTTTGATTAAGAAATAAATACAAACATGAAGCTTCTTTGTTTCAATGACAGAACATCCATGAGTCCTCTAAGCAGATAGCAGTGAACGAACAACGGTCAAAATGGAAGCTGTCTAAACCCTAGAGAAGGAAAGTTAATGGTCCTGTAGGCAAAAATCAAGTTGTAATATGTACAGAGGGAGGGGTGGGCCCAGGGCTGGCCTTAGGACAGGCCAGTAGGGGTCATAGTCCCAAGCTTTGCAATTGGGAGGGCCCCCTAGATGGGACTTCCTGAGGGACTCTCTCCTTAGTTGCTACATGGTTGCAGCAGGCGCAACTGCTTCCTCCAGACCCATCCATCATCCCTCCCTACCCCCTTACTCTGCCAGCTGGGGGTGGGCAGAGCTCTCCACAGTATTCTGAATGATTCTAAATGTCCTGTAACCTGAGTGCGATCTTTCCCAGCAGCTGGAGTGTTCTCCTTCCCTGCAAGTAGTTGTAATGATTCTAAATGTTATATGATCTGAGTGTGAGGTTCGTCTTCCCTTAAGCAGTTGGAAATTATTTGAGTGTTCTGTGACATCATAGTAGCCCCACCAGTTGCTGCACGGAACTTGCAGATTGCCTCCACCTTCCCCTCATGGGGGTGGTGGACGGCGGAAGGCTCCTTGCCGTGCCTGTTTTGAAAGGGGGCAGGGCAGCTAGGAAAATCCTTCCTGCCTCAGGGCTGTAAGGAGCCCCCAGAGCGGGAAAGAAACGGCCGCGCTAGGCTCCAAATACCCAGCTGGGGTTGCTAGGCAACCCCACCGGCAGGGATTGGTTTAGGGAGACCACGTGGGTCACGCCCTGGGGCATGTCCTGCGCTTGAGGTCAAAGTCTGCCTAGCTCCGGCCCCACTTGCGGCCTGAGCTCAAGAAACGGCAGCTGCAGCTGCCGCACCGACTGTCCATCCCCTCCCGAAGCGGTCCCTGAAGAAGCCAGGATGGGACAGACAAGAAAGAAGCCGACTGCCTCGGGGGCTAGTAAGCAGCGGCGGCCTGAGAGTCAGATGCCCCCCCGTTGCAGAGCTGCTGGAGGGAGAGGGTGAGACAGGGGAGGTCCCAGCTGGCAGGGGAGCAGTGCCCCCCTGGGGGAGGGGCGCGTCGATGCACAGGAGGAAAGCCCCCTCTGGGAGAGATTGGAGGGGTGTGAGGCCCTGCTGAGGGAGCTACTGCAGGGCCCCACCCCACCCCATAGCCAGGTCCCGGGTAGCACTCCTGCCCCCACCAGGGGGCTGCAGGGCAGCATTAGTGGGGTGGTGCCCCCCCGTCCATTGCTTCCCTGGATCCAACTCTTAACCAGACCCCGGGGGTCAGGTTGGCCATCCTTGGCCAGGGCCCCCAGGGGAATCCCTGTGGGGCTGAGCCTGGGCCCTCCTTGGCCCCCCCTCTGTTGCATAGGGGCGGGCGGGCGAGTAGGCCCCCAGCCCATTATCGGGAGTTTGAAGGTGTTGCACCAGGACCATGCCCACGGGGGTCTAGTCCCCCTATGTTGGGGGACTCTACTGGAGCAATGGATTCCCTAGGAGGGCCCCCCTCTTACCCCTTTTGCCTGGTGGTGTTAGGGATGGCTGGGGAAAGGGGCGATGTGAGCCTGATCTCACAGCTGGGTGCGGCCGCACTGCCGGTGAGGAATTGGTGGACTCCCTCCACACAAGTGGGGCCCTCACCATCTGCCTGTCCCCCAGCTGTGTGGAAGCAGGTGGTGGAGTCGGCCTCAGGGAGGGGCTGGGTTGGAGAGGCCCTGCCCCCTTTTCTTTTGGCAGGGTCCATGCCAGTAGCTGCGGAGTCACGAGGGGAAGACAGCGATGATCTATGCCAGAGAGTAACATGGATCGAGAGGGCTATACAGACTCTGGTGCAGCAGTGTGCCAAGCAGCAGGGGGTGCACCAAGGAGCGGTGGTACCAGCAGGGCAGGTGACAGGTGAGTTTGGAACCCTCCCGTGGCAGGGGGCATTACCACAGGGGAGATGGCCTCACAGGTGGCTGGAGCACCCACAGAGTCGGCCATCGGGGTCACCGGATTAGCAACCCCCCCTCCACAGATGGGAGTGGCGGCAAAGAACCAGCTTGTATGGTGGAACAGGGCGTGGGTCCTGGTGCCCACCCCCCCTTCCCCTGTGCCCGGAGCTGGTACCAGATCAGTCCCAACAGAGGTATGCCCGGTGCCGGGGCCGAGTACGTCCCCCCTCGGGGCGTATCTTCTGCAGGTTTGGGCCCCTCCAGGCCCATATCCACCGATGCAAGGTGGCGGGGCCACAACGACCCAGGCACCTGTGTCGGGTTTCAACCTGCCCCTGCCAGTGGGTGGGGGTTACGCAATGGTATCAGCCCCCATCGGGGATCACCTACTCCTGGCGACCAGAGAACGGATCTGGAGGGGGGAGTACGTCGATATTTTTGCCCTGCTGTTCAGCGATCCCATTGTGGATCCTGCGGAGCAGGACGAAAAAAAGGAGAAGGAGTGTTTCAGGCAGCCGAAGGCCAAAAGGAATTGGTCGAACTGGACTGCAGCCTTTTCTATCTACCAGGGTGTGATGATCCAGGCCTACCCCAGCCAGGCTGCTGACTTGCTCAAATACGCCGACATAGTGTGACGGACATATGAAGCGGACCCGGCAGGGGCATGGCTTCGGTATGACGAAGCTTTTCATCACTGTGCAGCATTTACCCCGGGTCTCAGGTGGGACCTGCATGCCAATGATCTGTGACTCAACTGCATGAGCGGATCAGGGAATGCACACAGGACAGATAGTGGTCATCTCCTGGTGAAGGGCGGGGCTTCGTCAGCCTCGGAGTCCTTTCAGGATGAAGGGAGGAGGGCTCCAGGGTCTTCCCCAGGGCAGTGTTTTGAGTTTGGCCGCTCCGGCAAATGTTCCAGTGCAACTTGCAGATTTCGTCACTCATGCTCCACCTGTGGGGGGCACCACGTGAACTCCGCCTGTCTGCGGGGGCAGCTTAGGGCAAAAGACAAACAGTACCACCACCATCCTGAAAGGGTGGTCCCAGGTTCGGTGGTTCGGGTGCCACTGGAAAGAGCCCCAACACCGGTTAAGGTGGCCCAGCTTGAACTCGCCCTCTGGGCCCACCCCAACAGGGAGGAGGTGGAATATGTCATCATGGGTTTCTGACGTGGCTTTAGTATACCAGCTTATGATGTTCAGCAGCAAAGGGTAGCTCCCAATTTGAAGTCGGTGGTGGGCATGGAACACGTGGTTTGGGCAAAAATAGAGAAGGAGAGAGCAGAGGGTAGGGTATCCGGCCCCTTTCCTGTTCCCCCTTTCAGTAGCATGGTCATTTCCCCATTGGGGGTGGTGCCGAAGAAGGCCCCCGAAGAATTCCAGTTAATCCACCACTTGTCCTATCCGCGGGGCGGGGCGGTTAATGACGCTATACCTAAGGACCTTTCCACCATCCGGTATGCTTCATTCGACTCTGCGCTGTCCCTAGTCAGGTCCTTTGGCCCTGGTGCGGTGTTGGGCAAATGTGACATGAAGTCCACCTTTCGCCTGCTGCTGGTTAGTCCCAATAGTTTTCCTCTCCTCGGGTTTCATTTCAACGATGAGCACTACTATGACAAGGCCATGCCGATTGGCTGCTCTATCTCTTGCTCAGCCTTTGAGAGGGTCAGTTCCTTGGTAGAGTGGATAGTAAAACAGCGGCATGGCGGGGGAGGGCTGACAAAATACTTGGACAATTTTCTTTTTGTTGGGAGGACCGACACAGATGAGTGCGCAGCACTCATGAGGACTTTTCATGAAGTAGCCGAGGAGGTAGGCATTCCCCTAGCTCACGAAAAGACTGAGGGGCCGGCTACTAGACTGACTTACCTGGGGATTGAGCTGGACACAGTTGCAGCTGTCTCCCGCCTCTCTCAGGATAAGTTAACTTTGCTGCATGACAAGGTGAAGGAGTGTTTGGGGGTGGCGAAGGTGACAGTTCGCCGCCTCCAATCAGTCTTGGGGAGTCTTAATTTTGCCTGCCGGGTGGTTGCTCTTGGACGAGCCTTCCTGTCTCGCCTCTATGCAAAGCTGGCTGGTAACCCTTCCCCACACCATCATGTCAGGATTACCAGAGAAATGAGGGAGGATTTTCAAATTTGGGCTACTTTCTTGTCCAAATTTAATGGCACCAGTTTTTGGAGAGTCCGTTTGTTGCTGGAAGCGGAGCTTCAGGTAAACTCGGACGCTGCCAGTGGTGCAGGGTTCGGTGTAATTTTCAGGGACAGATGGGCTGCTGCTCCATTGCCGCAGGAATGGGTAGACCAAGGAATCACCTGGGATCTGACCTTCCTGGAGCTCTTTCCCATAGCCTTGGCAGTCCATCTGTGGTCGAATTAGCTGGCAAATCAATCGGTGTTATTCTGGTGTGATAACCAAGCTGTAGTTCACATCATTAATATGCAGTCCTCCCGATCACCGAGTGTCATGAAGCTCATGAGGACTCTCGTGCTCACTTGTCTGAAATTTAATGTTCTTTTCCAAGCCAAGCATGGACAATAGAGTAGCCGATGTCCTGTCTCATTTCCAGATCGAGCGTTTCCACTTGCTAGCACCACAGGCCAGGTCGACCCCAGAGCCGTTGCCGCCAGCAGTCTGGAACCTTCGGTGGTAGAGCTGCGTGCCACCGTTTTGGGATCTCTGGCGCTGCGCACAAGAGCGGCCTATGACAGAGCCTTCCGGGAATTCCAGCTGTACCGGTTGGCACGGGGATGGGCCCCGGACTTCCCCATCCCAGAGGAGCAGATGCTACAATTTGCTCTGCATTTGCGGCACGGGGGGTTGTCCCAGGCACTATTGCAGGGAAGCTGTCAGCATTGGCTTTTGTGAGTAATCTCACTGGACACTCCCCCCCTGATTGCGGGTTTTTCGCCAGGCGCCTGATAGAGGGCTGGTCCAGGGAACAGGTCAGAATGCCAGATCAGCGGGCCCCCATTACCCCGGCTCTGTTGTTAAATATGTGTAAGGTATTCCCTCAGACTTGTTTGGCAATTACAAAGTTTTGCTATTTAACTCATTGTTCAAATTAGCATTTTGGGGGACCTTTCGCGTGAGCGAGCTAGTGGCCGAAGCAGCAGGAGATACTTCAGGGAGGGTGATGCATCTTAGTGACGTACAAACTGGCCAGACGATGATGGCCTTGCACTTACATAATTCTAAAACTGACCAGAGAGGGTGGGACCAGGTTGTGAGGTTGAACAGGGTGGGTGTTGGCGATTTGTGTCCAGTTCGGGCCATCAAATCGTTCCTCACAGTGCACCGAGCCATGCTGGGATCCCTGTTTAGGCATGCCAGCGGGCACCAATTGACCAGGTACCAATTCATGGTGGTGCTCTGGGCTGTTTTGTCCCACCTCGGTTTGCCGCTGGCCGTTTTTGGGACATATTTGTTCTGGATTGGGGCAGCCACATTTGCGGCTGTGACCGGTACGTCTGAACAGGGTATCCGGACGGTAGGCCGTTGGAGGTCGGGGGCTTACCATATCTATGTGCAGGCTGCCCCCCCACATTACCAGTCCTGATTTTCCTTTCATCTTTTAGGTGCACCCCCTCAGTCTCAGAACTGTGTATGGATCGTTGGCCACAGCCTAGTGAGATGAGCGGGCAAGGCTGCCAGTCAGACCAACTGGGGATCGCAGTTGGGTTTATCAGCACTGGCTGAGATCCATTGTAGGGGCAGGGGGGGATGAGATGGCATCACCTCGTCCCAACCTTGCAGATCCCAAATCAGGGGCCTCTGCCCAACATCATTGTGATCCACCTGGGTGAGATTGACATCCCCCACCTGAAGGGCGTGCAACTTATCAAAGATATGAAGAGAGACTTATGGGAGATTTTAAAAAGGTTCCCGTCGGCCCTAATCATCTGGACTGATTTGGTCGAGCGGATGACGTGGGGAGTAGGGGTGCACTCCAGAAAGATCGACCGGACCAGGAAGACAGTTAACAGAGATGTAGGAAGGTGGCTCACAGGCCTGGGGGGTGAACGGATCGATAGCCGGGCACTGAAGCACAAATGTTCTGCGCTTTTCAGGCATGATGGGGTTCACCTGTCGCCCAAGGGTAACGAAAGGTACCTCGGGGTCTTGAATAATATGCTGGTTCGGGTATTAGAGAGGTTAGATTGATAGTTGGGGGTCGAGCTTGTCCGGGTAATCCCGGCGACCCCTCTGTGGCAGGGGTCCAGTACTATAGGTTAGTATAGGATAGATAGGTCATAAGTAAGAATAATCTCCTTAAGAGATGGGGAGGTCCACTGGCCGGAATGCAGGGTATGGCAAGCGGCAGGGCAGCCTCCCTAGGAGGGGCGTCGAGCAAGGATGGTAGGGACAAGTATGGTCCCCCGTCAGCAGGCACCCTCATCCTTACTCATGTTCAAGAGGTTATGGTCCCCCTCACCTGTGGCCGGGGTCACTGAGAAGGGGAGACGTTATGGATATTTGTGGGTGGTAAACAAGGGAACATCGGAACCACCCAGAGGGTTCTTTATTGTTATGATTATGGTTCAAGTACTGGACCCATATTGCATTAGGCAATTGCCCCCACCTGAATTATGATTGTAATTGGTTTAAATAAAGAGTGCGGCTGTTAAAATCCCAATAATGGTGTCCTGTCTCCTTCGGTGCATCGGCAATTGCTTCCGCCTTCCCCTTCCCCTCACGGGGGCAGTGGACGGCGGAAGGCTCCTTCCCGCGCCTGTTTTGAAAGGGGGCAGGGCAGGTAGGAAAATCCTTCCTGCCTCGGGGCTGCAAGGAGCCCCCAGAGCGGGAAACAGAAGTGGCCATGCTAGGCTCCAAATACCTGGCTGGGGTTGCTAAGCAACCCCACCGGCAGGGATTGGTTTAGGGAGACCACGTGGGTCACGCCCTGGGGCATGTCCTGCGCTTGAGGTCAAAGTCTGCCTAGCTCCGGCCCCACTTGTGGCCCGAACTCAAGAAACGGCACCCACCCTTTCCCCTTGCACTGTGGATTATTATCGGCTGCCATTGGGGCCAAGAAGGAATTTTGGGGGGAACCCTAATCTGGCCCAATAATTGGGTTCTCGTTTTTCACCTTCCTCGCAGTGTTGGGTATTTGGCTAATTGGTTGTCCTCTAGATCGTTGGATGTCGTTGTGCTGTTTTCAATCACTGTCACACTCTGCAGGGGTCCAGTACTATAGGTTAGTATAGGGTAGATAGGTTGTAAGTAAGAGTCATCTCCTTAAGAGATGGGGAGGTCCACTGGCCGGAATGCAGGGTATGGCAAGCGGCGGGGCAGCCTCCCTGGGAGGGGCATCGAGCAAGGACGGTAGGGACAAGTATGGTCCCCCGTCGGCAGGCTCCCTTATCCTTACTCATGTTCGAGAGGTTATGGTCCCCCTCACCTGTGGCTGGGGTCACTGAGAGGGGGAGACGTTATGGAAATTTGTGGGTGGTAAACGAGGGTACATTGGAACCACCCAGAGGGTTCTTTATTATTCTGATTATGGTTCAAGTACTGGATCCATATTGCATTAGGCGATTGCCCCCACCTGAATTATGATTGTAATTGGTTTAAATAAAAAGTGCGGCCATTAAAATCCCAATAATGGTGTCCTGTCTCCTTCGGTGCGTCGGCAAAGACAGTTCTTACTACCTCCTGAAACATTTACTGGATAGTTGATTTATTAAAAACATTTCCATGAGGAAAGGCCCTAATAGGTTAGGCAGGGGTCCTTCACCCCCAATTCCAGACTTCCACTTTAATCTGCTACAAGGATACATACCACAAATGGAGGATATTTTGAAAACTGCTTCAAGATTTCAGATAACTCCAAAATTCAAGCAAATGTTTAAAGGTTTGTCAACTGCAATTTCTCAAAAATTGCTCTAAAAATGATGAGATTGACTTGAACGTCATAAGACCTATAAAAAGTACAATAAATTTGGGGTTCTTCTTAGATTGTTTTTGCATGTTATTTTGCCCATGCATCTATGTGCCTAATTTCACAATTTTGTACACAAAACCACAAATAAACACTCTGCAAAGTATGCCCCTAAACTGTAGTAGGACAAGGTCCAAAGGGTAGGTTGGGTAGGTTCTTACAGGACCACAATCCCTGTGGAGAAAGTGCCTATTCTTTTAAGGCACCTGAAGCCTACTACGCATGGGGTTAATAGGTTGACAAATAACAATGAATCTAGGTGGGGACAATTACATCATGTGAGCTGGTCACATGACCAGGCTGGCTGGGATAAAAGACTTTGAGTGTGGCCGTGGCAGCAGCCTGGTGGCTCACCAGAGGTTCTGGGAGGGCATCACCCTCAGAAACAGACAGCCCCTGGTGTGTCACCCTGCTGAGAAAGAAACATGGCAAATGGAATAGACAGGGAGCATGCAAACTCTGGAATGAAAACTCTTCCACAGCAATACTTTTCTTTGACAGTTTCAAATATCTCAGAGTTTAATTTTCAAATGATTTCAGTGTTGCTGGTGACTTCTGGGTCAAGTCAAGCAACTGTACCATGAGGACCAGGTTTCTCTGGGTCATGATGGATTTAGTATCCCCTATAACATTAAACCCAAAGTTACATCAATGTCCTTTAGGCAACTGGGTTGTAGGCAGTCAGGGTCAAAGGTGAAGCCTTGCAAGATTGAGGACACGGTAAGGGGCATAGTCAGGAGACTACAGTAAATAATTAATAATAATGAAAGTTGGGTCAGAGCTGGGAAGTCAGAGGCCAAAGATCAAATACCAACTCACGAGGCAGAGCCTAAGTCCAGGAGCTCATGCCAAGGCAGGGTCAGAGCCCAGAAATCAGTCTGAGGTAGGAAGGGAGAATAGGGACAGGCAAAGCTGGGAAGCAGAAAGACAAGGCTGGAAGGGGAGCAAGCGATGGAGGGCAGACTGGGTCTATAGCAGGATGAGGAGCACTCTGGCCTGAAGTCTTTTTGCAGCTGTCAAATGACCTCCATTCACAACAGCCTGTTGGACGTGACCCACGGCCAACCAGTTCGCTGGCCAGCCGTGAAACATTTCTGGGCTCTGGCCAACCCCTGGACTCTTCCTGTGTAGGTGATGTGACCTCCTATGTAGGGGTCACATTTATCTCCTCCCCACCCCCCCGCATGACGCTTTGGCTCATGGGGTGCTGCAGGAGTGGGGATACAGTCTCTGGGGTTCAAGGGCATAGCTACCATAGGGACAGGCAGGACATTTGTCCCAGGACCCATCATGGCTGGGGGCCCACAGACCCGCCAAGCCGCCCATCCCTATTGTAGCTAAGCCTCCGGGCTGTTGCTGATTTTTTTTT
>QEPC01013957.1:2941224-2953914 GCA_003113815.1 Sphenodon punctatus
GGAATATCGCAGCGGTAGCTATTTCCGGCGGAAACAGTGTTTCCGCAATTAGTGGAACGGCATGGCAGAGGCTTTCATTCCGCGGTTTCATTCCGCGGTTCCGCGGTTCCGCTTATTTAATTCCGCAACTTAGTGGAATCGTGGAAACATGACATTTTCGCTATTTCCGCAATTCCGCCAGCACCAAAAAATAGCGGAATAGCGGTTTTCCGCGATTTCCACAATTTTTCCACAATTCCGCGATTTGCAGAATTCCAGCGGAATTAGCGGAATATCCGCAGAAAAGTCGCGGTGTGGCGTGGGCAGTTCCAAAATGGCGGAACGGAATCGCGGCACGGTAAAAGCTGCTGCCGCATCAGCCCTAATCCCCACCTGCCAAATGCTTTTTCAAATAAACATGTTTTACATCGCCTCTGGAAAATGCTCACGCAAACATCCTGGGGAAGGGAGTTCCACAAAACTGGGGCAGCAACCAAGAACACCATTCCATACAGAATGCCTGACACTTAGGTTGTATTCAGATGTGCGCATAATTCACAAAGCTGCGGCGGCGGCATCGTGCAATTTAAAGCAACGCGCACTTCCAGGTTGGTGTGAATGCACCTAGTGCGCACATTTCAGTGTAATGCGAACTGTTGGAGTGCAGTTTTAAAAGCTGCTCTGAGCAGCTTTAAAAACCGCACTCCAACAGTTTGCATTACGCTGAATTGGTGCATTCACACCAACCCGCGTTTCTTTAAATCGCACGATGCCTCCGCCACTGCTGTGCAAATTAAACGCACATCAGAATGCGCCCTTATTTCTGTACTAAATCCTAAGTCATATATACCTCAATTTTCAGTTCTTATGATCTGGTCATCTTGCACTTGTTTGGAGATGAGACAGGCAGTTGATATGTGTGTTTTATGAGGTGCATAAGAAGGAGTCAATGCTAAGACCCCCAAATTCTTCTTCATATGTTTGCTAAAGCAGGCTTTCAAACAGCAGGCAAAAGCTAGTGTAATTACTCTGTGTCTCAAAGAGAGCTCATTGCTTTTATGGCAGAAACCAAAATAATGTTGTTAAAATCATGGCCTTAATAATAAAAGGAACAATTTTAATGGGACTCTTATTTTTACTTTATTATTGCAAAATAACATGATTATTGTTTATATTTTCTAATATTTTGTAGATCCGTTTTTCATATTATTTATTTTTCCTTCATTTAATACCGGGTATCCTTAGATGTACAAGTAACTTCCAGCTTCTAATTCTCCAAATTAGTGGCTGAAGTATTGAAGAGCCTGTGTTAGATGTTAATAGCTCCTTATTACTTCTGCTTTGTTCCTTCCTGTGGCAACAGATGGAAGACTTTGTAATGAAGGCTGATTACACCTCGACCACTAAAAAAGAGAGAGGAAATGAGATGTCGACAAGAATGCTACTTGTGACACAAATATCCTCAACAATTACTTTTGGCATCTTTAAAATCTCTGAGTAAAGGAATATTTTAATGTGTACTAATGTATACTGTATCCCTTTAAAGAGTTAGAGATAGCTGCAGATGGCAATATTCCATCCAGAATTTTCTATACTATATCCCAAGTCATCTCTGAAGTATTGGCCTAAACCTTAATATTACTTGGACTTTATTGTAAGTCCCTTAATTTGCAACATATTGTGATAGCTGTTTTGTGACTGAATAAGTCTTTTTTGTTTTCATTCTTAACACTAGTTAAATGGCATATTGAGGGTCATCGACTGTCTAAATTTACCCAGATTGTCCCTGTTTTGCAGAGCCAGCTGTGCTGATCAGCTATGCTGAAACAGAATATTCCAAGTCATGCAGTTATAGGGTGCAATCCTCATTCCATTGAAGTCAATGGGAGTTTTGCCATTGACATTGATGCAAGTCAGGATTGCACCCAAAAAGAGTGCAAGGTTGTAAGAGACCACCAGAGCAAAGCATCTAGTTTCACCGTCTGTATATAGCAGATCATCAAATTCCACCTACTACCACCCCCATTTCCAACCCTAAATTAGCCAAAAAAAAATCAAAAAGCCCTCCAAAAACTTACTTATTGAGTGCCACAGGGAACAGAAGGGAGCAAACTAAACCAATGCCAGAGGTCTCTGCAGTGTCAGAGAATTAATTCACTAAGATATATCCAGCTGACTTTGTCCATATTTCATTAGAATCGGCCTGCTGGATGAATGACTTCATGTTTCAACTATATCTACTAAGCCCCAGCATCGCTAATTCACTTGATGATGACCTCTCAACTTGGCTATGTGTGAGCAAGTTCCATATGCACATGGGGCTCTCAAAGTCCCAGAGCATCCTAGATATAGTGAGTCATGGACCAAATGGAGATTACTGACCTTCCCATAATGCATTGTGCCAGTAGCAAACAGCAGCAATAGCTGGCCTTTGATGACCTTTATTATGCAGGGGCAAATACAGAAGGCTGGGGATGGTGACTCAGAGGGTGAAAACAGACATGACGCTAACCACCCTTGGTGGTCATTTATGCATGTTTCAGGGCTGCATAGGACACCAATACAGCCCTGCAACATGCATAAATAACCACCAAGAGTGGTTAAAGGGTGGTTAGCGGCATGTCTGTTTTCACCCACAGAAGCATGTTTTTTGTTGTTGTTGTTTTTAAGAGAGTGTCCACCTTTGCAGGTACAAAGAGTGTCATAGACAAGGAACCAACATTTTTACTCTGTGGGTGTTTTCAAACTTGTTGGTGGCCCACATTGCCATGCTTTCGTATGGGGGCCACCGTCATGTTAGTTGGCAGCCACATGTGAAAGCCTGCTTTACTGGACCCGGTCAGGATTCCCCCGGTGCTGGGTGCCATTATGACTGTCATTGGCCACATGGCTTCCCATCAGGGGTGGGGTTGGGTCGCTGGACATAGTGCGGGGGCAGGGACAGGCAGACTCACATCCATGCATCTCCCCACCCTCCCCAGTGGCCCAGCCCCTGTCACATTAGTTCAGGGGCCGGGCCAGGTCCTGGTTACAGTCGTGGCCCATTCCCAGAGGAACTAAGTCTGTGATGGTGCCTGAGCACCATCGCATTAGTTTTTACACTGTGTTGACCTACTCTGGGCATTGTTTAAAACCATGATGGGTAAAACCTCTGCGCCCTGTCCGCATTAGTACTCCTGTTGGTGAGACTGTTACATTGGGTAGAACTGAAAGGAATAGCAAATTTCACATCCAAAAATATTATTTGACTATATTCTGAATATCCAAATAAATATTCACACCCCAAACCAAATTTGCATCTTTATTTCTTCAGATACTAGTTCATTTTTTTCAGATGAACCAAAATGTCTGAATGAACAATACCAGAAACCCTGAAACAAACATGAATAAACAAAGCTGAACTTAATCGTTATTCACATCTGCATAGGCCCAGCTGAAGAGAAAGCCATCAAATTCACAGTTTCATATTCTTTGCTTCAGCTCTAATGTTGGGAGGTCCGTCCCCAAATGTAGCCTTGGTCAAAGTCTTGTTCTGGGACTCCAAGAGCGTGTGTTGATCATGCTGCCTGTCCTCTCTTTCACTCCATTTCCCTATAAGTGAGCTGTTTGTATAACCAAGTTTGCTTACAGGTAAGTTCCGACACATTGACTGCATTCATCAAACCACTTACCCTGGAGCAGCTCCATTGACTTCACTGGCACTGCTCTGGAGAAAGTGGTCTGAGGATTGTAGCCACAGGGTCCAATCCAAGGTGTGTGCAGAATGTACACCCATACACCACGCACAGTGCATATATACTATGCACATGGTTGTATGCATGCTCTGTGTTTGGTATGCACACATACTGCATATGTGCAGTGCATGTGCTTGCCCTTGGATCACCCACAGAGAGCAAACAGTTAACAATGACAGGGCTGTATATAATAATTCTGCTAAGGAATCTGAGGCTGTATAATCTCTCCAAGTGTGATGGCTGCCATCTGAGCAAAGTCAAGGAATTGCACCAGAGACCCCAGTGGTAAAGCACGAGTCTCTCCAACATGAGTTAAAGAGCCAAACTATTCAGCCAAACTGCAGTCAACTTGTGTCTCGTATGGATCAAGTACAGATGGGGACAAGCAACACACATTTGACCCATGGCTTAGGCTTTTTTTTTTTTCCTTGCTGGTTTCCTCTAGACTTTTACATCACTGGAATGGGTCTCACTTCCTCCTGCTCTGGCAATCCAATCTCCAGAGCATTAGGATCCAAATTCAAAGGGGTGATGTCACAACCATGATTTCAGTGTATCAAGCACATGGCATGGGTTATGTTCACTGGAGTGTTATCACATGGTCGTAGAACTTACAGACAAACCACCTTTCTTTTTTATTATTATTTTAAATACACACTAGCATGAAAAAGAAAAATCCGCCTGCATCGTGTTCCAAACACTTTAAAAAAAAGAAGAAAAAAAGAAATAATTTTCATTAACGCGCCAAATGAATCCATCACATAACTTATTGCTGGAATGGGAATTTACCCAAGCAGTTAAAAGACTCCAATCAGCTCCCATAATTCAAGTAACTGAAGCCTGACCTACTGCCAGACAGACTGCAATAAGGAACTGATAGTGGGTTGGGAGAACATGATTGTGGAGAGAGCCATTTCTCAGAACAGCGATGTGGACAGGAAGTGAAGATTGGCTCTGAAAGGAAAACAGGCACCTCCTTAAAAGACTATTAATGCATTCCATCTTCTTGGGAAGGGTACAACAGATTGAGTATTGCCGTTAGAGCTCAGTACCAGCTTGCTTTCATTTAGCCTGGCCAATAGTTAATATGTCCAGCTCTCATTCAAAGACTTCACTCTAGAGCAGTTTGTTCTCTCCCAAAACACACATCCATTTTCTCTACATTTTATTGGTTTTACACATTTTTTTAATCCACTGGAGGATTACATTGTCTGTTCAAAATATAGCCCATTAAAGTCACTCAGTAACATTTATAAATTTTCTAATAATCAGGCTTAGTTCTAGGGGCATGGATACCTCAAAGAACCAGAGCTAGTATCCCCTCTGCATAAAATACGCCAGGAGAAAATCAGCATCAAAAACCAGCTCTTGGAAGCAAGATACAAAGCAAGAGGTAGAAGGGAGGATGTAGCTCTCTGGAGTCTTGCTCTTCTGCCAACGGAAGGCATTCTTTTCAGGCCGTCAGAGGGAGCTGAGGTGCTTGTTCTGTAAGGAGTTCCTCATGAGAATGATCAACACCTAACGTGCATAGCCTAAGGAATGTAGTTGAATGGAGAGACAAACAGCAGCCCTGGAGAAAGAGAGACCTTTTTGACAGACAGCCTTTCCAACTCAGCAAAGTGATCCCACAATCCAGGTCTCTGAGGTTAAGGACTGTGTGCCCGCTTTGCTGATTAAAGGAAGCAAGCTGGCTGAGGAAATGGAAGGCCTAAGTGTTTTCAGGGACTGATCTCGGCCCACCTCTGACTTGGAGTAATGATCCTTGACTAATTGGTTTAAGTTGTGAATATAACTAAGGAAGAAATTCTTTTCCCCCTGTTTAACCCCAGAGGCATCTCCTGTCTTTTGAGGGCTTGCTTCGGTGGCTTGGCCTCAACTAAGAGGGGCCTGAAACAGGGTAAGCTATTACCAGGGAAAAGTAGTCAGTAGTTAATTGTAGGAGTTTTGTTGTTCATGCCTGGGCTAACTTCAGAGCTCTCAGAGAAGGCAGGGGCAGAGCTAGCGGACTGGGTGTGAGAGGTATGGGGAATGAAACTTCCTGTGAAAATTTTATGTACTTACTGTGTTGCTTGCAAGGGGTGATGCCAAGCTGACCAGCTCCTATGTAAACAGAGAGCAGAAAGTCATGTGAATCTCTTTGAGCCATACCCACCCACAACAGAGCATGTCTAAAAGACAGCCTCCGCTCCTATGTTCCATCGTACTACCTAAGGCCAGCTAGGGATGACCTCTTGGAAGTTCTATCATTGTACCAAGTCTGAGTGCAGGCTCGGGGGATGCCCTCCAGCTTCTTGCAGAGTTGGGGGAGGGGGAAATCTCCTTGTGGGGAGGCCATTGGGGTGACTGTTGAACCAATTGGGGTCACAGGGAGGTATGGCAGGAGGAGGAAATGTCATCAGGGGTACAGGGAGCTTAATGTGAGGTCAGTGGTGATTAAAACAATTATAATTCATTATCTTATTCAGGATGAAGCTGCTGACCTCGTATGCATTACATACTGAGACCTGACTGGATGAGGCCTCTGGGCCTGTCTTGGTATACCTGTTTCACAGGTACTTGTTTCAGCTCTAGTCCAGGGCATTTATAATGCAGCTTTCTCTTTTTCTGGTAATGCTTGAGAGAAGAGTGCCAACAAGGTGGGAGGAGGAGGAGGAACCTGGAGTAGTAGTTCATTTGCAGATGGGATCCTATGGTAAACAAAGTCCAAGAAAGGAAGAGAATCCAAACTGAAAGAACCAATGAAACTTTTATTCCCCTATTATGTTTAATTCCCTGACACCAAATTTAGTTCTAGATCCTTACTCTCACTGGATGACAGCTTTTACTGGTGAGGTTATCTTTTCTCCATAATAATTAGGATTATTTCTAATTCACAGGTACCAGAGTCCAACCTCTCATCTGTAACTAGTGTACTCAGCCTTGAAAGTCTTTGGACTACCCCATCCTGTTATAGTCTTGGGCCTCTTCAGCTAGATCTAGAGTAACCTGTTATCTCTTTCATTAGGGGAAGCGAGGTTTAATATTAAGGAATTGCCTAGGCAAAATTCCCAGTCTAGATTATGTTGGTATATGCTCTTATCATCCCCACACAGGAAATTGACCACACAGACAAATATGTTGTTTACAAGTAGAGAAGTAATTTATTAAAACACAAGACAAAGAAAGTGAAGAATATCTGATACAAAATATAGATGAGATATGCATGAAAATGAATTAGAATTCAAACCCAGTAATGCATAAATGCATAAATGATTTCACACAGTACTTAGAAATGATTTAGAAATAAAAGACTAATGATTAGTAAATGTAAACTAGGAATTCTAAATGAGAAGTGGTCTATGATAGAAAAGACCCTCCAAGAAGATGGCCAGCCTTCCCGAGTTGATAAATCTTACTCAATAGAAGAAGAAGATGAGAGGATATGCGACGTGAAGTGAGGTGAAGAGTTTCTTTCCCCAAGAGTGACTGCTACAGACCAAGGGGTCCGCAGGCAATGTTCTGGGTAATGAGCTGCACAGCTAGCAATCTGGCAAATTGTGTCAACCTTTATAGCCCATGTTGTGACCACAATAACAAATATGGCAACTCCATGATTATTCATTAAGCTTAGCAATTTTATTATAATTTTAGCTAAATATGGTGACATTCTGTGCCACCCAATCAGACCTTTTATCTCACTTCCAATTTCTTATTCTGACCTATCAACTGGCCGCTTCTCCATTTCTCTCTCTATTGGCATAACTCCAACTAAGGACAAAGTCAAATTAGCCTTAGGCCTGGTTACACCTATTCCCTATTGCTCTTTTCTGTTAGTCTAATTCTACTCGTGATAAGCAAGCAGCCAGCATATAGCTATTAACCAAATAAAATATTACGAAGGGCATAGCTATAATAGGGAGAGGCAGTGCAGCTGCACCAAAGCCCATGAGTCTGGGGGCCCATGCTTTCTGGTGTAGCTGTGTCTCCTGCCACTGGGAGAGAGGAGGGTCCCATTCCATCTATGGGCCCATAGCAACATAGCTATGCCCCAGGCCCTGAAGGAACACTTTACCCACACTGGGCATTCTGGGAAACTACTCTGTGTGTTATCTTAGGTGGTAGAACAAAGTTCTTAAAACATAGATCTTAAAACTTCCTCTTCAGTTCTCCCTAATCTCACTCCTGTGATGAGCAGGAGCATTTCAATGAGCTACTATGGACAATTGCAGGAACCCTGAACTGCCCTTCCCCAAAGTGGGCATTTATGCTATTCTAAACTTTGCATTTCCCCTTCTTTTTCAGTTCCCCAATGTTACCCAGAACCACTTCCTCTCTAGCCTTATGACTCCAAGCCAGCATTCTAGTGGCAAGCTCATTACCAAGACTGATTGCCTATCATTTAGTATTGTTACATATCAATCTCTATTATCATCTTTCCTGTTCTCTCACTCTATATCATCTCTCATTATTCCCTCTAAATCTTAGCTTTTGTTATTGTTCTTCATCAGCCTCTATAGTTTCCTAGGCTTCCTTTGTGTTCAGTTCATAAAATCGTAGGGTTGAAAGGATGCCAAGGGTTTATTGTTTTATTCACATAAAACTATCTGACTTGGATTAAAGCAGAAGCTATAGGGGTCCCCAAAATCTGGTTGTGTATGTGTTTAGTGTGCATCATGGATAGCTCTGCAAAGCAAAAAAGCAGGAGGAGTCAGCAATGGCAGAGGCAGTTACTAGATCTAAAACTAATATTTACAGTGAATGCTGTATCTGAGCAATTTGTGCACTTAGATTGTGGGTCTGCCTACGTGGATTTAGGGATGGGTAAACGCAGTTCGGAAGTTCGGAGTTCGGACTGAACTCGACTAGTTCGGTCGACTGAACTGAACTTCTGAACCTATCTCAATTTTCGAACCGAGTCGAATTTCCCAACTCAGCTCTGTTCGCCCATCCCTACGTGGATTAAACTCTCTATTTGTTCCTGGTGTTCCCACTTTGTCAGATATCCATTTCAATTATTCTGGTTTGGTTATTTTGAGCTGGTCAATTTGGTATTTCAGTTATTTTATTTCTGCATTATTAGCCCCTCTTTCATGGTGGGTTTTAGTTTCAAATATACCTGGCATTATTCTGAGGGGTCTGGGGCCTCCACAATCAGTGGTAGTTCATGGTGCTGCTTGGTGTTCATATTAGCCAAAAGAAGAGTTGCAGGAAGGAGGTATTTGGTCAGCCTGGAATATGCTGGATATACTGGAGTTCAAGGGTTTGTGACTTTGTGTGATGGGTAGCCTGACCTTGACTTGCATTCCTAAGTCCCTAGTGACATACCAAATTAAGTCCCTCTGTCCTGAAACATGACCCTTTTTCTCCATTCCACTCATCTTGATCACCTTATAGGACCTACCCATTGAATAGGTTACTTACATGTTCTGCAAATCTACTTAAATAATTGATTTGACAAAAGGACCTAATCTCAATTCACTTACTTTCCCACAGTTTGGGTTCAAAGGCAGCTGGGCATTCTAACTGACAATTTCAAGGGAGATGACGACCCATCAGAGCATCTGACCACCAGAGAGTAGTACAAGGACAACAGACCATTGCTATAAGGCCTTGCCTTGGCCATCTGGTGCAGGAGTGGGCAAAATTCCCAACCCCAAGAGCCACATACTGAAATCTATATACTCGATGTAACCAAGCCAAGCGCGTGCACCTGAGACCTCACAACTTCATGAATGTTACACTCCTTGTCTCTCCCTCTGTTCCCCTTCCTTCGTCTCCACCCAACCCCCCACCCCCATCTCTCAGATTGTAAGCTCTAGGGCTTGCCGTGTCTATTCCATTACTTTGTAAAGCACCAGGTACATTGTTTGCGCTATATAAATGCTTGCTAATAATAATAATAATAATAATCTTGATATGGCTGAGAGTCAGAAGATACACACATGCATGCTCACACAGACCCCTCCTGGTTTGTGGTTGTCTGGCAGTGCTCTGTGGTCCTGGATGATGAAATTCTGAGAAGTCGCTGCAATTGCACAGCAGCTGCTATGACTCAGGTGCAATGAAGTAAGACAAAGAACTTTTAAGGTAGCATGGTGCCGAGAACCAGCCCTGACTGAGAGCCATACTTAAACTGCCTCCTGAGCCACAGCTTGTCCACTTCTGATTTAGTGGCTGTGCTATGCATTAGCTACTTGCTTTAGACTCATAGTACAAGTATGTGCAGACTCATTACAGGCTCGGGCTGAAGCAAGATTTCACCAAAACAGGAAATCTTGTCAAAATCCTGGTTCCTGATACCATCTAGGTCGAATCGAATCAAGAACCTCCCAGTACTTGGTAAGGTCTCAACCTACATTTCATTTCTCAATTTACCAACTTTCCACTTACCAGGATCCCATTTTCCGCTTTGCCATCCATTTTGAATCCCAAGTGTCAGTGCCACATGCAAGACACCCAAGGGGGGAGGTGAAATCCCCTCAGGGATTGTAAGCGGCCAGCTCAGGAGCTAGTGCCAGACAGTGATCATCACTGGTAAAGGAAAGGTGCAGGAGAAGGGGAAAGGGATTGCAGACAGAGTAAGAGGCCACAGTCCAGGGGGGCAGGAAAGACAGAGCTAGGGAAGAAAGGGTCTCACAGCATACAGGGTTCCTCGGAGGGAAATGATCCAGGAACAGAGGAGGGGTGCACACACAAGGACCACTCGGGAGCAGGGAAGGGCTTTGAGTTTATAACGTGGGTAAGAGGCACAGGCAAGGCGAGAGGGGATTGCAACACAGGGATTGCCCAGAGGCAAGAGGGCTTCAGGCCAATACCCAGGGAATCAAGGCAGGTGTGGTGGGGGGTGGGGGGTGGCGGCTCATGGTAGAGAGCTTGCTCAAAGGGAAACTATCCAGAAATACTTCACATGAGAGACAGCAGAAGGGTGTAGCACGAGGAGCTGGTTGTGACTCCCAAAGGAACAGATAACAAGCCCTTAAGTATTGCAACCCCTGGGGTGGGGCAGCTATGGTACTCCCTGCGTGGCTCTATCCCCCTGCTTAGCTAATTATCCCTTTCCTCTCTATTCCTGATGTTTTTGAAACTGCTGTCTGGACTTCTCTTTGCCTCTTATCTGTTTGCAAATGGAGGGAGCAGTGAAATCCCCTAAGTTGCCCAGAAAAGGGGATCTGGAGAGGGTGCTGGGATCGGCGACTCCTCTTGGGGGGGGAGGGGGGCAGGTTTCTAACACCGAGCAGTAATACAGGTACAGTATTGCATTTCTTGCCCTCATTTTCCCTTGTACTTCCTTGACACTCATTGACTGGCCCACAGATTCCTGTACTAATCTGCAATCCACTTACAGATTGGTCCAAGCAAAGGGAACAACATAGAACAATAATGCTGATTGAAGGCACTGGAATTGAGGTTAAGGGGCACTGGGGGAAGGCTAAGGGGTAGGCTATTTGTATAGTGATTGGCTCAGAAACGCAGAAACAACAAACCCGAAAGCAAAACAGTACCCTTGGCAATGCAGTAAGCAGTAAATGAACGGTATGCACTGCAGTTAACATTAAGTGGAAAGTCGGTAAATCAGGATGGTATCTTGCAGTATTGCAAGAATCAAGAAATTGAATTCGTATCGGGAAACAGTTGGGAAATGGTTCCCGATATGGCACATTACAAGCAGTAATTTAGCTGCTCGTTTTAGCCCTAGGGATGAGTGAACAGAACGCGGTCCGGATGTTCAGATGTTCGGTCGTTTGGTTCGAAACCCGAGTTCGGGTTCGATGTTTCAGTTCAGTCGAGTTCGGTTTGGCCAAACTTGGTTAAACATTCAAAAATAGCGAAACTGAAACGAAATCGAAACCTAATTTTTGGCCCTGGAAAGATGTTTTTCCCACCCCGAAACTCATCTGAACTCATCCGAACACAACCGAACTGTTTGGTTGCTCGAGAGTTCAGTTCAGACGTTCAGTTCGGATATCCAAACAGACCGAGTTCGGTCCGAACTCCGAACATCCAAACCACGTTCGCCCATCCCCTATTCAGCCCTACTACAGGCATGGCAAGTTTTTCCAGTTTAAATAGCAATGACTCTCTACCTTGAAACCAGTGGGGTGCAACAGAAGGCATCACTTGTCACTCACTGAATACAGGAATCCAGTGCAAAATCTAAAGCTTTAAAGAGCGTGATCTCCTACTTGGAAGTGCCTTGGGGTGATATTTAGCACGTTCTCACCAGTTCCCAGAACCACTTGTTAAAATTCAGGTAGTTTGTGAAAACTGGTTGTCCCAGTCACCATCAATGGGAGAAAGGGAAGGAGTGAGACAAGGAGCCACTGGGGGCAGACCCAGGAGCAAGACGAGGAGCTGTGCTGTTGCGGGGACCCATTCTCAGACTCAGTGGTGGCATAGCTCTTCTCTTGCGCCTGGATGGGTCCACCAGATCCCTCCTGGTAACAGCAGTTTCCCCTCTCCTGGCCGGGGGAAGAGCTGTACCTGATGAGCAAACTACCAGTCTGGGAGTGCAGTGGGAGGGCCAGGGCCATGCCTGGCTCCCTTGCCAGCGCAGATCCTGGGGAAGCTGCTGCCGCCACTGCCCCCAGGAGGAAGCCAGATAGGAGCCAGTCCAGTAGTAGAGGAGGATCTGTGCCACCACTGGGTGTAAGATTGGTAGGGTTACCATACCTCCCCTTTAAAAGAGGCTGCTTATAAAAAATACATGGTGCGGGGCTGCATTGGTTCTGGTGCAGCCCTGCAACATGTAATTTTCATAAGCTCCCTCTTTTAAACGGGAGGTATGGTAATCCTAAAAACTGGGACCCTGCAGCAGCATAGCTCCTCCCTTGCTCCTTGGCTGGCCCCCTGGCTCTCTCAGCAGGTTTTGTCTGGGCAGGGCTTCCAGTTCAGCCAGTTGGTTCAACCAGTTGCCCTCTCTCTCTCTCTCTCTCTCTCTCTCTCTCTCTCTCTCTCTCTCTCTCACACACACACACACACACACACACACACACACACA
>QEPC01013957.1:2964132-2976395 GCA_003113815.1 Sphenodon punctatus
ACTTCTGAGCCTAGGCCACACAACTAAATCTGGTGCCTCAAAGTAATCTGAAGCTATCTACAAAAGTAAATAAATAAATAAAATAAAAACGTACAATTCTAAGTGGAAAAGATTCTCTCCTTTTGGTTAAACCAAAAATCCATATCAGTTGACCAACTGATGCTCCCTTTAATTTTGTGATATTTGTTGGAGTTAGCCGAGACGGGCGTGGTGCATTCTTCCATAAGAGTGCACCCCTTGGCCATAGCTAGACATTTGACACTACCTAACTGTCAGCCTCTCTCTGACCACCCCCTAGCAAAAAAAATAATAATCCTTAAAGGGCTTATTATCTTGTTTCCTCCTCATACGCACCTGGTCTCACAGTGGGACCTCAACCTCACACTCAATCAGTTTACAGACCACTCTTTTGAACCAGCAGAACACTGTGATTTGTTCCACTGGACTTTGAAGACAACTTTTCTGGTTTCCATTACCTCTCTTAGGCGTTTGAGCTCGCTCACTGTTATTTCCATCAAGGAGCCTTAACTGTTAGTCTTCCCAGACAGGATAGAAATCTCTCTCCATCCTTCCTTTATCCACAAAATGGTGTCTCCATTTCATTTAGCCTGGAAAATTGTTCTACCAGTTTCCTACCTCCACCACATGACTCTGACATGTTGAGTCAATGTCATACTTTAGATGTCAAGAGGGCGGTACTCCTTTATTTAGAGAAGACCCAGCATTGCAGTCAGTCTGATAATTTGTTCTTCTCACCTTCCCTTCCCAGGTTAGGGCATAAGGTTTCCTCCCAAACCATTTCTAAATGGCTGGTCCATGTGACTTCCTTGACATATCAGCAAGCAGGTCTTTCTCCTCCACCATATTTGAAGGTTCATTCCCTTAGAGGGCTCAGTGCCTCTAGAGCGGCATTCTGTGGCCTACCGCCTCAGGGCTGAAACCTGGAGTTCCCGCCATACAATTTTAAAACATTATGCTCTTCATCTTTCCACTGAGCCAGACACTGCTCTGGGAGTGTCTATACTGAATTCTGTTTTTAAAACCTAAAGAAAGGTTGTTTCTTATGGTATTGTAAAATAATAATAAATAATAATAATAAATAAAATATACTGAACAATAATACATAAACTAAAATATAATAAATAATAAGAAGAATAAATAATAAAATGTTTATATATACATATGTGTGTATATAATAGCAATTGATCAGTAGAATGGACTTTTTTATCAAGTTCTTACAATAAAATTAAGATTTTTTGACTGAGAAATACATCGCTTTATTCTGTAAAGAAAATTCCCCCACCGCCTTGTTCTAGGCTTGGTACTCTCCCATTTGTGAGAATGGGAGGAGCCACTCGAAGAAGAAGAGAAGCTTGCTACCTTGTAAACAAGGTTCTTCAAGATGACTCCAAACATTCTCACAAATGCCCACCCTTCCAGCCCCGCATGAAATTTTCTTCATGCACACTCAGGGTTGGAAGGAACTGTTGGGTTTAGGCAGGAAGATGACTTATATTTTCATTTCATTTCATTTCATTTTCATTTCATTTTTAATTTATACCCCGCACTCGCTCACAAAAGTGACTCGTGCGACTTACAACAAAAATTAAAATCACAACGATATAAATACAACATAACATAACCACAATATACATTCCATAAACAATTTCATATCACCACAACAACAAAAGAAATATCACAAGACCTCACAATCGAGGTCATCTACCAACAATCCTCTACACGTCCAAACCTCTCCCGCTGCCACCGGGAAAGGAAGAGGGGGCCCTCCCCCCCACCCCTTCCACTCTCACCAGGAAGGGAGGGAGCAACCAACCCCTCACAACAACTCTCAAATTTGCCATAACATAATATAATAAATCACAATAGTTCACAATAATACAGTCCCACTAACAATAAATAGGTCAATTGAATAAGTAGGTCAACCCCAATCCTCCCCTGCCACTCCCTCCCTATCACCCCTTCTGCTCTCACCAGAACGGGGAGACCCTTACTAATCTATAACAAATTTACAAAAACAATCCCACCACAACCTATTATATTACATAATACTAACATAGAACACAGCCCAAACAGTAAGTAGGTCAGCCCACAAATAGGTCAAGACAATCCTCCCCCCCTCCTCCATCAACATACCAACAGTATAACAGTCTTCTTCACCTCCCTCCTCCCCTCCCCTTCAACCAAAACTCTACCTCCTCTTTCCACCCACTTTCAACAGGGGAGAGAACCCTCATCCCTCGCCTACGTAACTCCCCTTGCCACCATGCAATAACAATGTTGACCTTCTGGGGTGGCCTCGGCCGATGTACCCCGCCGAAGGGCGCCCCTTTGGCCGTGCCCCTTTGGCACATGCCACCGGCACAGCCATCGGCCGTCCCCAGCTCTTGATGGGTCGGCCCAGGGGCAGGTCCTCCCTGACCCTACCCCCTTGTTAGATGACAGGGCGGAGTCTCCTGAGCCCCCCAGCTGCCAGTGATCTCTCCCCACACCTGCTGATCGTCGAGCCCCCTTCTCCTCCCAACACCCTTGTGGGGGGAGGGGAGGCAGGGGAGGGGAGGGGAGCACAGAGGTGTCAACGTTCCAGGGGGGTCCCCCCCACTTGAGGGGAATACCCTCCAGGCACCCTCAACCCACTGTTCCAGAGGGGGGAGCGTCCCATAGTCCAGTCTCTGGGAAGACCCCCTACCCGGCCGATCTCACCTTGCTCTACTCTCCATCCGGGTGGCTGCCCCCGCAGCGTTCTCCTGCCGCATAATGCCCTCTGCTGGCACCGCTTCCCAAAGCGGGGCGCTTGCTATTCTGGCCATTTAGGGTGGGGGGCATGGTTTTAAAGCATGAGCTTGGTATATGCCGGTAAGAGAAGGGTGTGCAAGCGTAAACCCATTTGTGAGAATGTCTGGAGCCATCTCGAAGAACCTTGTTTACAAGGTAGCAACCTTCTGTTCTCNAAGAACCTTGTTTACAAGGTAGCAACCTTCTGTTCTCTCACAATTGCCACTTCTCAGAGCCTCCAACCACAAGCTCTCTCACAACTGCCACTTCCTCCGGCTGTGGAGCTCTCTTGCAACCACCACTCCCAAGGTCCTTCAATCACAAGCTCTCTCACAACTGCCGTCCCCCAAAGCCCCTGCCCACAGAGCTCATTCACAACTGCCACTCCCCAAAGCCTCCAACCATGAGCTTTCTGAGAGCTACTGAACCTGAGACGTTTTGGCTGCAAAGTCACAAGAGAATCCTACTTCACCTTATCACACTGGTATTCATCCTAACTGGTATTCTTTCCTTTATTGTTACTCCCTCTCCCTCCTTGGCATTAATATCCTCAGCATAGCTGTGTACTGTTAGAATAACTTTCCCTTATCTGTTGCTTATCTGAGTTATATCTATTAGGCTTCCTTTTCTCATGTGTCATTTCCATCTGGCCAATTTTGTTGCTCTTCCCTCATCACCATCCAATTTACGAGTAAGGATTGGCCCTGACCAGTTTCTTTGGATTCTTTGTAGGGATATGTAGAGATCCTGTGTTCAACATTTCTCAACTCACAGTCACACTGGCTTTGCTCAGGATCCAGAAGCGTTTTCAGCTGCAAGCATGTCTTTTTTTGTGACATTACTGGTTAAAAAAAAAGAATAAGACGTATAATCATTGTGGGAGTTTTTCCCCTTCCAATGGGCCTTTATAGTAAATGAGACAAACTTTTTGGAGCCTTTACTTATTTGTCATAGGCCCTGACACAAGTTCTCAGGGCTTACGAAGTCCAGACTCTGGGGATGTATAACTTCAGGTCAGGTCCAAAATATGCTGCATGGGGCCCCTTCTTTTTTATGACCAAGTTTTCCTTTGAGTCCAATTTCATGTATAACAAATGTTGTAAATGGTGCAGCTTTGGTGCCCTCTTGTGGAAAGAAAGAAACAAAGCACTTGGATGGTGAAAAGTGAAATGTTTGAAGGATGGATAAAAATAGATTAGAAAGGTTTATTTTTGTCTATGTAAATGCACTCACTTGGAGAATTAAAGTTACTTCTGATTTATATTTGAAAAAAGGTTACTTCCATCAGCCTTTAGAGATACTATGGACTGAGCGGGCACTTTGCCTGTTGTTTCATTAGCTTGTAGGGATGTGTGAATGCAGTTTGGAAGTTCGGGGTTCGGCCTGAACTCGGGGTGTTCGGCCTGTTCGCGAACACCCCGAATCCGAACCACCCCCATCCAAACTGGTTAGGGCAGGGGCAGGGAGGAACTCGGTTTTCCCTCCCCCCTCCAGGCTGCGTGGATGAAAGGGGCGCCGGGGAGCACCTCCCCCCCACCCTGCCCAGCCTTGTAAAAAAATAAAATAATTAACCCCGCCACCCCAGGGATCACCCTACCTGGTGGTGCCGGAGCTCTGGCCCTGGGTCTGGTGACGGCAAGTCCGGCGGCAGGTCTGGCGGCACTCCGGAGCACTTCAGGCTGCTACTAGGCCTTCTGGGTCAAACCGGAAAGCCTAGTAGCGGCCTGAAGCACTCCAGAGCGCCGCTACCGCCACCAGATGTGCTGCCGCTGCCACCACCGGACCCAGGACTGGAGCCCCGGCACCACCAGCTAGGTTGGGTGTAGCAGAGGCGGCGGCAGCGGCAGCGGGTCCAGCGGATATGCCGGAGGCGGTGCTCCGGAGCGCTTCAGGCCGCTATTAGGCCTTCCGGGTCAAACCGAAAGGCCTAGTAGTGGCCTGAAGCTCTCCCGAGTGCCATCACCATCGGACCCACCACCACCGGAACCGGGGTCAGAGCCCCGGCACCACCAGGTAGGGTGATCCCTGGGGTAGGGGGGTTAAAAAAAAATGACCAGGCTGGGCGGGGGGGGGAGGTACTCCCCAGCTCCCCTTCCACCTATGCAGCCTGGAGGGGGGAGGGAAAACTGCCCCAACCCACCACCCAAACAGATTCCCCCCCCCCAAACCCATTTGGACCAAACAGGCAGAACCAAATGGTTTCGGGTTTGGCAGAACCCCGAACAGGCCGAACAGCAAAAAAAAACCAACGGTGTTCGCACATCCCTACTAGCTTGCACTTTTCACGTTTGGCACAGTTGCTATAAATCCAAAATACGGTTACTTTCTGACTAGAGTTTAAGCAAGTATCTACAAAAATGGGTATACGTGTCAAAATTATGGTACCCAACCCAAATCGGTAACATTGGATACTAATCGGTACCTGATTAGTGCCTGATGAGCTACCCAATCTTCAGAGTTTCAGTACAATTTTTCTGGTTTTCTGATCACTAAAACAGTAATCTCTTAATAACGGTAATAAATGGTATTTTGGGGTGATTGGGTGCCCAACTTGCTACTCAGGTATCAATCAGGCACCCAACAGACTACTTGAAATTGTGGGTATTCTCTGTGGACAGCAACTGTGCTGCCCTTTCCAGCTCTGTTTCTGACCTGTACTTTTCATTCATGGCATTATTGACTAAGGCTGCAGTCCTGAACCCACTGAAGTCCATAGCAAAACTTTAATTGACTTTAATGGGCAATGATTGCACCCTCTGTCCTATTTTCCAGCTCTTTATGACTGGACTTCTGAAGACCAACATAGACAATGACTCCATGAAAAGGTCTTGTTGAGCATTCAGAGAACTTTTAAAATGTTTAGTCTCTTGTGTTTCTTCATTATAAAACATTCTGTTTTATGTTGGTGTTAAATGTTGCCCTCCTTTTGGTAGTTTTATATTGGATTTTAGTTGTGTTTTTTATCTTGTAAGCTACCCCGGGCTGCCTGATGGCAAGAGGGGCAGGGTATTAAATTGAAAAATTAAATAAATAAATATACTTTTCTGATAGCTCTGCAGCACGATCCTCCAGCATTTTAGTGCCAGTGCTAACCCTATGCACTACTGTAGGATGTAATGGTGCTAAAGGCTAGTGCCAGCAATTAAATTCTAGATCACGCTCTTAGCCAGCTATCTTTTCACTTGTTTTGTGGGACTATGGATGAAAACAAACAAGATAATAGCCTGCCGGAGTCTGGGTTCGGTCCATACAGCCCCCACTCAGCCCCCTCCCCACATGTTTAGCATGTCTAGCCTAATAAATGGGCAGACCCAGGCATGTATTTCATGCACTTACAGGCAGCCCCCACAGGCAGCGCCAGTGAGAGCAAGAGCAGAGAGAGGGTCAGGAAGCGTTCACTCCTCAGATGCTTCAGGATTTCTGCCCACAACTCCGTGGTGCTGGCAGACCTATATGCACAGGGGTGCTGCACGCAACTTAATTGATGGGACGGGGATATGTGGGTGCACATTAGCCTACATTAGCTTGTATTCACCTGCATGGCAGGCTTCACATTCTCCAAGACCCCACTGTGAGTGGGGGCTGCAGGTCCAGTGGCTGGTGGCCACGTGACTGGTGGGGGTGAACAGCTAATAAAGTGGCTGGTGGACACTCATCTGGTGTATGGACTAATGTGGACTATTGGCTCATTTGTTGACATCCCTAGTTCCATCAGACTTTATAGTTTAACAGCATAAAGAAATATTTAAGAAAAATTAGCTGTACTGGAGCCAGCCGGAAAACATAGGTCTAGAAAAGCCAAGTTGGGTAGCAGGGAAAAGAAAGTTAAGGCAGGTTGTTAGTGTGCAGGACTGATTGGGGCCTAGCAGAAAGAAGGGGAACCAGGAAGGAGCAGTCAGCATGTGTTAACCTGGTCCAGCAAGGGGTCTTGGCACGTGAAGCTAGGATTAGCCTGAAGTCTGATAGAAGGTCCAAAAGAACTCAGAAAAAAAAAGCCCTCTATTGATACCTCTGGGCAAGGGAGGGCTTTGAGCTAAACAACCCCTGGAATAACAGAAAAAGTACCGATTGTGAGAGAATGAAGAAAGGAAAGAAACCTATTCTTCAGCATATCCTCCTAGCAAGGAAAAGATTGGATGCATGAATGCTGAATTAGCCTGCCTGATACTGCAGTATGTAAAGAAAAATACCTCTGACTGGTTTGGGGGAAACCAAAGTGTAGAGCGGGCTATGGTGACTGGAGGTGATTGTGTCTGTGTGCATAGTCATCTATTGTGCATCTGTGTGCATTTTGCATCTTATTAGAGTGGAGCTCCTTCTCAGGTAAGGAAAACAGCCGACTCTTCTGATTTTGCAGGCTCCTGTGATAGCATGGTGTCTCCTTGCAGAGGAACTGAGCTTTGGTGTGGTGTCTCCTTGCAAAGGAATTGGGCTGGTGTGGTGTCTCCTTGTGGAAGATTTAAGTCTGTCTGTTGTAAGGCTGGTCTTGTAGATCAAGTCATGTAGCCCAATTTGTTTAAGCCATATACATTTCATTATCAGCTGCGTACACTCCTCCCTTGAAATAACTGCACCAGCATCTATGTTTTGCAATTTCCTTATCTGTGAGAGTTCCATACTTAAGTGATGTGTATCAAAGCAGCCTTATTGCAATCTAGTGCTAGGGATTTCTACGTGTAACTTGCAGGAGAGGTGGTGAAGAGCTATACATCCCACACATGAGAACACCTTTCTTATTATTAACTAATAACTAATGCTATGAAAGTAAGTAGGTAGTCTACAATGCAGCAATTATCATTTGAAAAGGAAAAAGATGATTAAGAGTTACAATTAATAGCAACCCAATCATAAGTCTAGTGGGTAAGAGGTTGGACTTGGCCCTGGGAGACCAGAGTTCAAACCCTGTCTTAGTCATAAACTCATTGGGTGGCCTTGAGCCAGTCACTTTCTCTTAGTCTCAGTTCCCCATCTGTAAAAAGAGAGAATAATAATTTGGACTATGGCAACCTCCTTCTTACTAGCCTCCCCAGGTCTCACTTTTACCCTCTCATTTCTGCTCAGCACTCTGCTGCTAAGGTCATTTACCTCCCCCATCTTGTTGATAATGTTCGAGCCCCGCCTCTCCTTCTTTTGCTGGTTCCCTTTCCCCTTTCACATCCAGCACAAACTCCTTGTCTTTACCTTCATGTGCCTTAATGACCCTCTCCTCCATGTCTTCCTACCTTTATTTTCCTGCTATGTTCCTACCTGGGAGTTTTGCTTGTCCTCTGCCACCACCCTCATCCACTCCAGAATCTCCTGACTCCTCAACCATAAAAACATATGTGCCATAATGGGTCAGACCAATGGTCCAAGACCAGCATCCTGTCCCCAACAGTGGCCACTCTCAGTTGCTCCGGAGATGTACCCAACAGGTCAGAATGGAGTTTTCCAATCCCTGCTGTTCACTCCCAGCTCCCCACAGTCAGAGATTACATCCTAATGGTTGGACCTATTTCAATAAATGGACCTATCCTCCAAGAACTTACCCAAGCCTTTTTTAAACCTAGCTATTCTACTGCCCTTCACCACATCCTCTGGCAATAAGTTCCACACATTAATTGTGCATGGATAGAAAAAAAACCAACCTTATTTTATTTGTTTTACATCTGTTGCCAGTTAGTGTCATAGTGTCCTCTAGTTCTAGACTATTTGAGAGGGTAAATAAAAACGTTCTAATTACTTGTTCCACACCACCCCACTCATGATTTTACAAATATCCTATCATATCCCCTCTCAGTTGTCTCTTCTTCACCCTGAAGAGCCCTAACTTACTGAGCCTCTCCTCGCACGGAACCACTTTTAAAGTGTTCCATACTCTTGATCACTTTGTTACCCTTCCTTGGACCTTTTTCAGTTCTACTATATCTTTTTTGAGGCATGCTGACCAAAACTACACACAATATTCAAGGTGTAATCATCACACCACATATTTATATAGCAACATTATGATTATTTTTTCTTTGTAACTTCTTTCACTATTCATGAAACTTCTTACACTCTGCTTCCTCCCTCATGACCTTCAGATCCCTCCTAAAAATCTGCCTCTTCCATCAATCCTTCCTTAACTCCTCTCACCCCCATAGATTTCACCTTGATGCTTCTCCTTGCACCGTCTCATCCTGCAGGATCCTCCTCCTCCCCTGTAGGTAAGCAAAGCACAGGCACCTGCAACTTCATGAATGCATCCCCCTATCCTTCTCTATGTGCCCTTCCCTGTCTCCCCTCCCTTTTGTCCATTCTAGATTGTAAGCACTTTGGGGCAGGGACATCTCTCTATAATTCTGACTGTTCAGTGCCAGGCACATTGCTGAGGCTATATAAAAATAATAATAAATAATACTAATGACCTACCTTGCAGGGTTGTTGTGAGAGTGAACTAGATAAGCATTTAGAACACTAAAAGTGCTATAGAAATGATAAATAATAAAAGCATAATATGCCCCAAACCTCGGAGAGAAGTAGGTTTCTAAGCCTACTTTAAAAGTGGCTCATTTCACAGTCTTTCACAGACTAAGAACAAGGCCATTCTATAGCCTCAATGCATCAGAGTCTGATGGAGCTATTTGCACAAACCAATAAACACATTTCCTGAGGCATCAGAGGCCAAGATACTAGAAAGCAAAGTCAGCAGCTCAGAAAAAGTATCTAAGGCTGTCTTCACACAAGACACTCTCCACTCACTACCCACCCACTATACATGTTGCAGGGCTGCAGTGTTGCCCTGTGGGTGCCCCATAACATGTATAGTGGGTGGGAGGTGGGTGGAGAGTGTCTTGTGTGAGAACACCCTAAGATACACTCTATGGATATCTTTTTAAAAATCAGACCAAATTCTTAGTACGTGTTCACACAGCCTGCAAGTGAAAGGATTGAAGCAGTTAATCTCACCCCAGTAACCAAAGTGCTGCCCACACTGGCCACAAGAAAGGATTTATGGGCAAAACAAAAATACCTGTGTGCCTGTCAGTTAAAAAGAATGGATACATCAATTAGTTTCTTAGTAATAGTTCTTGGGGGGGGGGGAGGAATTATTAGCCAGCTCAAACCATGTTAGAGGGAATGGTGTTAGTCCAGTCCTGATGTGTGCACACGTACTGCTGAACAGTCACTAGGGACATGTGAACGCGGTTCAGGAGTTCGGAGTTTGGACTGAACTTGGGCCATTCGGACGACCGAATGACTGAACCCAAACTGACCAAACCGAACTCGATTCGAACTCGGAAACGACAGAACAGTTTGGTATCATTCAGGTGAGTTCGGATGAGTTCGGGTGGCAAAAACGTGACTGGGAGGAGGGGGCAGCTGAGGAGCAGACTTCTTGGCATCAAGAGTGGAGAGGTTTGGAGTAGCAGCCAGGCTGCCCAATCACCATCCCTTTTTTCCTCAGACCTCTGGCTTCGCAGTCTGAGATTGGACATGGGGGACATGGGGCTAGGCTGCACAGAGTCAATGGGGCTTCTGGTAAGGTGGGTGCAGCAAGTAACAAAAGTCATTGCCTTCCCCCTTCCAACACCTTCTGAGCTAGCCACTAATCCTGACAGTACAGCAGGCATTTTCAGAAGTCTCCCTCTCCCAGCAGTTTGTGTTCCTTCCTATTCCTATTCCTAATTCATTGCCATCCTCCTCCTATTTCACCCATCCCACACATTTACCTCCCTAGTTTCATTTATTTAGATATGATTAGATAGATTTAGGTGTTATTTTTATTTTTTAACCCTCCCTGTGTTCTTTCTCCCTATCCTCCATTGAATCCTTCCCTCCTCCCTGTATATATTCCATCCCTAATTCCCTTCCCCTGTTTTTGGATTTATTTAGAGTAGCATTAGATTGATTTAGGTTTCATTTCAGTTTTGTACCCCTCCCTGTGTTGTTTGTTGTGAGCTGTCTGTGTTTCCCCCCACCCCCATCCCTGTGTAATATTGTATATATATATAGAGAGAGATTAGATAGTACATGTCCAGAGAGAAAGGGAGAGATAGGATCCCCGCTGCTAGAACGAGAGAGATGGGGAGTTGGGGGGGGGAGTAAGAGGTGCATCTGGCTCAAGCTGCCACCTGCCAGAACTGGCGGGAGATCTGATCTGTGTTCATGCACAATGCCCATGTCCAGAAGCAAACCTACCAGAATGAGATGGAAATAATACACAATGTAATAATCATATGCCTCTGCCTGTGTGCCTCCCTGTACCACCTATTGCAATGATTGAATAAGTGTGCCCAACCAAGCACTAATTCTAGGGACATCATTCAACTTCCATGGGCTGCCATTCCACTGTACCTGAAGCAGTCATGCCAGTCCCAGGAACCATCATCAAGATTCTGGGACCATCATTCCAGTCACGGGGGGCTGTCATTCCATTCCACTGCATCCAGAAGCAGTCACTCAAGTCCCAAGAACCATCGTCTGGGTGCTGCTGCTGTTTGTGCCTGACTGGCCAGTGGCCACCGCGCCCGCCTACCAGCCTGTCCCCTCAACAGCCTACTCCTCCACAGCCACACGCTGATGCCCGCTGTCGCAGCTGAAATAGCCTCTCTGTCCACCCACCTCCTGCTGCCTGCTGCCAAAGAGCCTCTCTCTCTTTCTGTCTGGCACCCCCTCACTGGAAATATGATATCCCTGGCTGGCTGCTCTACCTGGGGCGCTGTCTGCAAGTCTCCCCCCCCCTCCCCGGGGCAATCTTTCTGCGAGCTGAACACTCCTCTCCACTCAAGGGCTTCAAAGGGACCAACCGACAAATGTAACCAAGTATTATATATCCCAAATTGGCTTCCCAAGGCTTCCCCCCATTTGGTGATCTCTCTGAGAGAGCGGGCAGTGCACCTGCCGATGCTCACTTATACCTCTGCCAGACTGCCACAGCCTCTCTCTCTCTCTGGCACACCCACACAGACACAAGCCCTGCCCCTCCTGGGGGGCTGTCCTCCACTTGAGGGCTTCAAAGGGACCAACCGACAAATGTAACCAAGTATTATATATCACAACCCAGCTTCCCCCACCCCCCCATGCGGTGATCTCTGTGAGAGCGGGCAGTGCACTTGCCAATGCCCACTTATGCCTCTGCCAGACTGCCACAGTCTCTCTCTCTCTCTGGCACACCCACACAGACACAAGCCCTGCTCCTCCTGGGGGGCTGTCTGCAAGTTGAGACCCTGCTGGCACATCTTGGGGCTAATATGCTACCTGTGCTGCTGCTGTTAGGTAATCTGACAAGCTGTATATACAATGAGATTCTGCCACCTGCCAGAAGCAGCACAGAGGGGGAAAAGATTGGACGGGTCAAACAAAGCTGGTAACAATTTAAATATTTATTTATTTATTTATTTTTCAGATTTATATCCCGCCCCCTCCTGCAATGCAGCTCGGGGCGGCTAACAACAATGGTAAAAACAATTAAAATTCAATTAAAAATCAATATAAAATACAACAAA
>QEPC01013957.1:2993178-3003507 GCA_003113815.1 Sphenodon punctatus
AGGCCAGTATGAATTTTGACCACAAGCAATTAACGTTTAAGCTGCAATAACTTTTTATTTTCCTGATGGATATTTTTCAAACTTTGTGGATATGATGGTCGTCACAATTTACAGCCATGATGAAATTTTCAGAAACGTAGGTCAAGCGGTTTTTGCAAAATTGGGGCTTCAGCAGTCGCCTGTTTATAATGAAGAGTGGCTGTACATTTAAGTATTCAGGCAGCTGCCGCTGCCTGAAAATTCCCTCAAATAACTTACTTTCTTTCTTCCATTCACATTTATACCACGTCCTTCCTGAAGGCTCAGGGTGGCTTACAAAAGACATAAATACAATTTGAAAACATTTAAAATAACACAAATAGTACTTAATAAGTACAATCTTAAATGTATTTATTACTTACCCACATTTTGAAATGGGTCCAACATACACAGACAGATTTCTGAATCTTGAAAATAACATGACAATATGAAGTCACCATATTATCAAGACAGGGACACTTTTGCGGTACTACTTTTTAGAATTACAACATTGTCACTCAGAAAATGTGCAACTTTTAAAAGAAAAGAGGGGGGAAACCCTGCACTGCACTAGTACTGTGGATGCTCTCTGCCAATTTCTGACTCAACAGTGACGCAGTCATATTTCTCAGAGCAGAGGTTTCTTTCCAGTAACTTAGTGTGTGAATGAGTTTTTCATGAAATACTGAGCAAGTGTCATTATCATTCACCAAAGAACAGCTTTGATTGTCTCTAAACCCATTCAAATTTTCTCATCACTCCAAATTCTGTTGATCACACTGAATGCTCTTGCGAATGGACTGCTTGTTCCTAGTCCACATAGATCAAATTCTGCTCTGGATAAGAATGTATCGTGAACAGACATTTTGTAGTTGTTTATTTAAAAATAGGTTTCGATTGATGAAAAGAAAAATCTAGGACATTTCAGGTGTCCTGGCCAAAAGATGACTGTGATATTCTAAAACATCAGATAAAATATATTGGTACAGCACTGGCAAAACTGGGACATAGGAATTAGGCTCCCATATTCATGCATTTCCTCCATAGCAGTCAATGGGGGAAACGCAGAATACATGGGGTCCTGCATATATAGGATCACTTTAAAGGTGTATTACTCATTTGGTCCTAGTGTAGTTTTTGTAACTACACTAAAAAGAGACATGTTGCCCATTTGACATTATTTTGTTCGTGGTCAGTTTCACTATTACCAAGGTTTAATAATCTGACTTTTTTTGCCAATATTATTCCAGAAAATGCAACGCAGGGAATGTAATGCTCTAGCTAATTAAAAATTCTGTGCTCCCTTCTGAGGGCACACAAAAATATGCATATATTTCACAGTACTACTTTCACAAAGAAAAGATATATATGTAATACGTTTTGTCAACTCCAGAGCTAGCTTACCCTATGAATCCGCTACCTGCACTACTGAACATCTGTGGAGGAAATCTCATGAACTACGGGTGTGCACTTCATTTGTTATTTCAATAAGGAAAATGAAATTTTCATTTTTTGTTTTCATTATTACAATGGCTGTCTGGAAGCAGAGCAGCAGCATGGGCCCACGCATCAGATGGGTGAGGTGGATGACCCTGGCAGCAGAGTTTTGGATGGAGATAGGGGGAGTTGCAGGCTAGATCGTCGACAATGCTATGGTGCTGCCCAGGGCAATGGCTGTCTGGAAGCAGAGCAGCAGCATGGGCCCACGCATCAGATGGCCCAATGCTCTGCTATGGACCAGTGCCCCGGGCTTGATTGGCCCGCTCCACCAGAGGTGCTCCATGATGTTCCGGCGCACCACCAGCAGGGCTGCCCCAGAGTAGGCACGGCCTGCTTCGCAGTGCCAGAACATCTGGAGGGGCACCTTTAGATAGATTTGCCTCAAGGAGATAAAGCAGGCTTGCCTGGCCAGCACCAGAACAACAGCCTGTCTAAAATCACCCATTGTCACAATCCAGCCTGTCCCCAAAACAAATAGCCTGAGATTCATCTATAACTTTCCCACTCCTTTACATTTCATGTTCAGTATGTTGCCACAGCCTGTTGCTTCTCCCTGCATAACATCACTAGAACTCAGCCCTTCCCTATCCCTCCTGCCAAGACTCTAGTTTAGTTTTGCAACAACCCCCTCATGGGATAATTCTCCATGACACTTGGTTTCTTCAGCAAGTTTTAAACTTGCAAGTACTGAAGCTAATCAGTTTCTTCATTTACTTCATTTACTTCATTTATTTGTTTGTTTATTTGAATTTTTATGCCACCCTTCCCAAAAGGCTCAGAGCAGCTCACAAGCCACACACAAACATTAAAATAATACAATAAAACACCCTCTTCTCCAACCCGCAGCCTCCCCCACTACCCTATCTAGAAACCCAACTAAACCCCACCTATCCCTGCCTGCCAAATGCTTTTCCAAATAAAAATGTTTTGCACCACCTCCAGAAGATAGCCAGGCTCAGGCTCAAGTGAACCTCCTGGGGAAGGGAGTTCCACAACGTGAGGGCAGCAACCAAAACCGCTCTCCTACCACATAGACAAGGGTAACAGATAAATGTGTAGGAGGCTGCCCCCCTAAAATTGTAGGGGCCACCCCCTGGCAACTGTAGGGGCCGCAAAGGGACATGATAGGATAGGTGGTATTTCAGATATATGGAACCCAGACTGTTAAACACAACATGATGATAGACACGAGAATTTTTAGACCAAAAACACTTTGGTTTAAGAGGGGTGTGTGTGTGTGTGTGTGTGTGTGTTACGGTGAATATTAACAAACTTAAACACCAAAAAGCATGGGAATTGCAAGTTAAGGCCTTAGCCTTAACTCACTTGTCATGTAAGCAGTAAAGATGTTGTACAGTCTCACATATAGTACTCACTTATAACTTAGTAGGAGTGGGACATCAGGGCAAATACCGGGTACCAGTTTTACCGGTTCCCGGATTTAAAAAAAACGGCTTACCGGATTAATATCGGTTTACCGGTACTGGATCTTTTACATTGATTTCAATGGGGAACTGTCCCCATTGAAATCAATAAAAAAACAAAACAACCTCCCCCCTCCCCGAGTCCAGGCTGCGCAGGTGGAAGGGGGGACACCCCCCACACACCCTGCCCAGCCTGGATTTAAAGTTAAACAACAAAAATTTCCCCTAAGTCCCTAGTGCGGGCTCCGGGCCGCCGCCGCCCGCCGGCGAGTGCGACCCAGAGCCAGCCAGCAGGCACCAGCAGCAGGTAAGTGTACCGGTACTGTACTGATCCCTGGGGTGGGGGGTGGTTTAACACCCACCCCCACCCCAGGGATCACCCTACCTCCCCACCCAGGACTGGTGAGGTTGCAGCTCGTCTGCATACGCTCCCAGCATCCTCGGCTGTCATCGCTCGAGGACACCACGACTCTCCTGGGGCTTGGCCTTCCTGCCGCCCCAAGCTCCACCGACCAGCGGGCCAAAAAGCGCGCGCCTAAAGGCGCGCGCCTTACAGGTACTTTTCTCCATTTCTTTTCTACTGTACTTCCCCCTCCTATCTTACTCACTAACATGTCTGCCCTATTTTCTCGCCTTTTCTTTCCCTCCTCTCCTTCTCCTCTTCCTGTCCATCTTTTTCTTCCTCTACTTTTCTCCTCCCAGCTTCTTCCTCCCCCCAACCGATCACCACTCTCTAACCTCCCCCATACATCCTTTGCTCCCTTGGCTACTTTCTCTCATTGCTCCCCTTCCACTCCTGTCTCTAGCCTTCCTCGATGCTCCCCTTCTCCCAATCTTATCCCTATTCCTCCTGTCTCTAGCCTACCACGACGCTCCCCTTCTCCCAATCTTATCCCTATTCCTTGCCTCCCCCCTCATCAACTACCATTTTTCTGCTCCCTCTGGAACTGTCGCTCATCTATCAGTAAAGCTCCCTATATCCATGATCTTTTCCTCTCTCGCTCCCTCCAGCTCCTTGCCCTTACTGAAACTTGGATCACTCCCTCGGACTCTGTCACGCCTGCTACCCTCTCCTGTGGGGGTCTCTCCTTCTCTCACCAACCCCGCCCTGAAGGACGGGGTGGTGGGGTGGGCCTCCTTCTTGCTAAATCCTGTCAGTTCCAACCAATTTCTCCTCCCCCCTCTCTCTCCTTCCATACCTTTGAGGCTCACTCCGTGCGCCTCTACTCCCCCCTCCATCTACGTGTTGCTGTCATCTACCGTCCCCCTGGTCCTCTCTCTTCCTTTCTTTCTGACTTTGAGTCCTGGCTCACTTTCTTCCTCTCTGTTGATATCCCCACTCTCATCCTTGGTGACTTCAACATTCATGTTGATGACCCATCTCAGCCCTCAGTCTCTCGCTTCCTCTCCCTAGCCTCCTCCTTCAACCTCCACCTTTGGACCAACTCCCCCACCCATACTAATGGCCATTCTCTTGATCTTGTCCTCTCTAGAAACTGCTCTGTCGCTGATCTCTCCTTCGATCCTCATCCTATATCAGACCACTTCCTTGCCTCTTTCAACATTTCCCACTGTCCCCCCTCCTCTTCCCCTTCTCTACGCCCCTTCCGTGACCTTCAAGCTATTGATCCCCTGGACTTTGCCTCCTCTCTCTCTCCCCTTCTTCCTACAGTCTTCTCTTCCTCCTCCCCTGACTCCGCTGTCTCTGCTCTCAACGCCTCTCTCTCCTCCACACTTGACTCCCATGCCCCTCTCTCTTCCCGCCCTGCCTTCTCCCACAACCCCCGTCCTTGGCTCACCCCTAGTATCCGCCACCTCCGTTCTTGCACTCGTGCTGCTGAACGACTCTGGCGCAAATCCCATTCTCACGCTGACTTCCTTCACTTCAAATTCTGTCTCTCCACCCTTACTTCTGCTATCTCCCTTGCTAGACAACACTACTATGCCTCCCGCATTGAGTCCTGTTCTCGGGACCCTCGCCGCCTGTTCTCTACCTTTGACTCCCTCCTCAAGCCTCCCTGTCCTCCCCCTCCTTCTTCCCTTTCTGCTCAGGATCTTGCCTCCTTCTTCACCTCCAAGATAGACAAGATCCGCCTCGACATCGCTTCCCACTCCTCTCTTCCCACTCCCACCCCTCTCCCTCCTCCCCCTCCTTCTCTCATGTCCTCCTTCTCCCCTGCCTCCCTTAAGGAAATCTCCTCTCTGCTCTCCTCCTCCAACCCTTCCACTTGCCCCCTTGATCCCATTCCTTCCCGCCTCCTCACCTCCATTACTCCCACTGTCGCCCCTTCCTTCCTGCACATCATCAACCTCTCCCTCTCTACTGGCTCTTTCCCTTCTGCCTTCAAACATGCCACAGTCTCTCCTATTCTCAAAAAGTCCACTCTTGACCCCTCTGACCCTTCTAGCTATCGTCCTGTCTCACTCCTTCCTTTTGCTTCCAAGCTGCTTGAACGTGTTGTCTACTCCCGCTGCCTTGACTTCCTATCCTCCAACTCCTCCCTTGACCCCCTCCAATCTGGCTTCCGCCCCCTTCATTCTACTGAAACTGCTCTCGCTAAGATCACCAACGATCTTCTGGTGGCTAAATCTAAACGTCTCTATTCCATTCTTGTCCTCCTTGATCTCTCTGCTGCCTTCGATACTGTTGACCACTCACTCTTGCTGGATTCCCTTCACTCCCTTGGCTTTTGTGGCTCTGTCCATAACTGGTTCTCCTCCTACCTCTCTGACCGCTCCTTTAATGTGTCTCTCTCCAACTCCGCCTCCTCCTCCTTCCCCCTCTCAGTTGGTGTTCCTCAAGGCTCTGTTCTTGGCCCTCTCCTCTTCTCGATCTATACCTCATCCTTAGGCAAACTCATTGCCTCCCATGGCTTCCAATACCACCTCTATGCTGATGACACTCAACTCTATCTCTCTACTCCCTCTCTCTCTCCCTCTGTTCAAGCTCGTCTCATCAACTGTCTCTCTGACATCTCTACCTGGATGTCTCAACGTCAACTCAAACTCAACATGGCTAAAACTGAACTCCTTATCTTCCCCCCTCATCCTTCCTCTCCTTCCTCACTGTCAATAACTATTGATGGAGTCACCATCCTGCCTGTCCCCCAAGCCCGTAGCCTAGGCTTCATCTTTGACTCAGCCCTTTCTTTTAAACCCTACATTGACTCTGTTGCTAAATCCTGTCGCTTCTCCCTCCATAACATTGCTAAGATTCGCCCTTTTCTCTCTGTCTCGTCTGCCAAAACTCTTGTTCATGCTCTGGTCATCTCTCGCCTCGATTACTGTAACCTCCTTCTCACTGGCCTTCCCCGGTCTCACCTTTCTCCCCTCATCTCTGTCCAAAACTCTGCTGCCAGGGTCATCTACCTCGCCAGTCGCTTCGACCATGTGCAGCCCCTCCTCTCTTCGCTTCACTGGCTTCCCCTTCCTGAACGAATCCTGCACAAGCTCCTAGTCTTCACCTATAAAGCTCTTCACAACCTTGCTCCCCCCTACCTCTCTGCACTTATCGCCCTCCATACTCCAGCCCGTGCACTTCGCTCCTCCTCTGTCCCTTCTCTCACCCTTCCACGCCTTCCCTGCTCCCCTAAGCGCCTTCGTCCCTTCTCACTTGCTGCCCCCCATGCCTGGAACTCCCTCCCTGTCCACATCCGCCTTGCCCCCTCCCTTCATACCTTCAAATCTCTCCTTAAAACTCACCTCTTTCGCTCTGCTCTGTCTGACTCTTTATCCTGCTGAGCCACTATTCCTATACCTACGATCGGTTTACCCTTATCCTTGCAACATGGACCTGCCTGCTGTCATTCTCATCGTAACTAAGCCAAGTACGTGCACTTGAGACCTCGCATCTTCATGAATGTTAGACCCCTTGTCTCTCCCTCTGTTCCCCTTCCTAAGTCTCTCCCCCAGCTCCTGTCTCTCAGATTGTAAGCCCTAGGGGCAGGGACCCTGTCTATTTTATTACTTTGTAAAGTGCCAGGTACACTGCTGGCGCTATATAAATGTTTGTTAATAATAATAAAATAATAACCCAGGGATTGCCATTGCCTACCTTGAACTCCGGGCAGCGGCGGTGGCGTTCCGAAGGCTTCAGCGCTGGCTGTGGGGCTGTTGGCTTCAGCATGCTACTAGGCCTTCCGGGGAAACCCGTAAGTTCACCGGAAGGCCTAGTAGCATGCTGAAGCCAGCAGCCCCACAGCCAGTGCTGAAGCCGCCAGACCGCCGCCACCACCGCTGCCGCCCGGAGCTCAAGGTAGGCAATGGCGATGCCTGGGTGGGGAGGTAGGGTGATCCCTGGGCTGGGGTGTGTGTTAAACCACCCCCCACCTCAGGGATCAGTACAGTACCGGTACACTTACCCGCTGCTGGTGCTGGCTGGCTGGCTCTGGGTCGCACTCGCCGCTGGCGGCCCGGAGCCCGCAGGATTTAGGGGAATTTTTTTTTGTTGTTTAACTTTAAATCCAGGCTGGGCAGGGTGGGTGGGGGGGTGTCCCCCCTTCCACCCGCACAGCCTGGACTCGAGGAGGGAAATGTTTGGCTTTTTTTGTGGGTTTTTTTTACATTGCGGCCATTCATTTGAATGGCCGCAATGTAAAAAAATCCGGTAGGGGAATCCGGTAAATTACACCGGATTACCGGGTTTAATCCAATACTGCCGGTACACCAAATACTGGGCAGTATCAGATACCGGTAGATCTGGTAGTCCCACCCCTATAACTTAGGCTCCAGGCACCCACACTTTGTCTCTCCCACACTTGCCTGCATTGTTCCTTCTTCCAGGTCTCAGTTCCCACCCACCTACATTGCCCCCTCCCCATGCCTCTCCTCCACCTGGAGTTTCCCACCCCACCCATCCACATTACCCTCTCACCAGTACTGTCCCTTCCCCCCTGCCCTCCTACTGTCCCCATGAAATTCGTTACAGAATGTAATAGCATGTCTCCTTACGGGTTCGGGCCACCATGAGCACATTACACCAGTGCTCTGGGCTCTGCACTGGCTGCCTATAGTCTTCTGGGCCCAATTCAAGGTGTTGGTGTTAAACTATAAAGCCCTATATGGCTTGGCCTGACTTACCTACAGGATCGCCTCACTCTCCATGCTCTGGAGTGACCCCTGCGGTCAGCCAGGAGCACCCTCCTTGAGGTTCCCCCATGTGGCCACTATGGAGAGGACATTCACGGTGGCCACACCTCGACTGTGGAATTCCCTCCTGGCAGAGGCCCGGATGGCCCCAGACCTCCCTTCCTTCTGATGTATGACTAAGTCCTGGCTATTTCACCAGGCATTTGGAGGGGAAGATGGGGTTTAGCATTGGGGGTTAGGGAGGGAGATCTATTTTTTCTCTCCCTCTCTTTTATTATGTTGTTTTAGCTGTTGTTTTTATGTGTAAGCCGCCCTGAGCAGGAAGGGCAGGGTAATAAAATTTGTTAAATAAATAAATAATACATAAATGCTCCTTTTCCCATTACCTTCTAGTACCACCTCAGTGCTTCATGTAATCACAAGCTGGGTATTCCAAAAAGAAACAAGCATATCTTACAGAAGTTTGAAGCTATCTTTACAGTTGAGTCAAATTTCAGTGGCCTACATAATTTCTACATAGAAGACATTTTTGTGCCCTTGTTCTTTCCAGACAACCTGTGGTTCCTGTGTCATCTCTTGTTATCAACAGTCATGAAAACATATTCTTTTCTGCCTTATTCTGACAGTCTTGATACCACACTTTCCTGTTGCAGAAACATCTTTTCATTGTGGTTTCATCTAAAAGTTAAATGCAAATGCTAGGGAAAAAAATGAGACTTTTGTTTTTTTAATCAACCTAGATCACAGAGTGAGCGATGTGCTCTAACTGCAAGGGCCTAAATGAATGTGACAACAATGTGGAGATGGGAGGGGTTTGGATGTAGTAGACATCCCATATTTTTGGTCAACATCCCTTTCCATATTTAAAAGCCCTCAGGTTCACAGTAGAAACCACAGTCCAGTGTTCATTCCAGAATAGACACAGCACAAGCACCAGTTATAGAATTAGCTTCCTTGCACACCTCTTTTGATGTGACTCAGCTATGCTTTGGACAAACCACTCTTAGCATGGGGGAGTAGAGCTGTTCAAAAATAAAGCATATGGGGAACAATTGTCTTCAAAATGCCATTTGTCTATTCAGGAACTGGTGACACAAAGTGCAGTGCTTCTAATCTCACCCAATGTGAACATGATGTGTGAAAATACTGCCCAATAGGGATGGGCGAACAGATAGCGGTTCGTGTTCGTTCGTTTCGATCCGGTTGTTCGGTTCGTTCGTTCAGTTCATTCGCCGAGTTTAGGTTCAGCCATTTGGTTCAGTCGTATTCGGTTCGGTTCGGGCATTCAGAAAAAGTATCGCAAGAGCACATGATTGCGTCGGAAACCGGAAATCCGAGTGTGTGTGAAGCTGTGTGGTGAGAGAGTGTGTGTTTGTGGCTGGCTGTTTGATTTTGTGTGTTTTGACTGTTTGTGTTTGTTTTGGCTGTGTTGTTTTGGTTGGTGAGTGTTGGTGGGTGACTGTGTGTTTTTGTCTGTGTGTGAATGAGCTTTTTGGGGGGGAATGAAGAAGACTGTTGTCTTGATTCCCCAGCTGGGGGCCGACTTTGTGCTCCCAGAGCTGGTGTTGGTGGAGGAGGAAGCGGTCGCTGGCCCAGCCCCTGGACCGTCGGTGGTGGTGGCCAGCTCCTTGGATGAGGAGCAAGCGGTGAGCACAGGAGGTGCTGCCAGGTTTGTAAACTTTTTTTTTACTTTGAGGACAAGAAAGGCTCTATCTGTTAGAGCGAGCTCACAGGCATGCGGGTGGGTGTGTGGGTGGTGAGCATCAGTCAGGCACAAACAGTGGGCATCAGTGGGTAGCAGCGGATTTCTGCCACAGAGAGAGGGGGGTACTGTAGTGTGTGGGGCTCTTCCAGAAGTCAGGCATGAGCACGAGCAGCACCCCCACCCAAACATGTGCCAGGCTAGCAAGGGTCTCCACCCTCCAGTTGTCATCCCATTCCCTACGCACCCCCAAATAAGGCCAGGGTCTTTCTAGTTGCAATCCCTAGCATCCCCTAGCACCCCAAGGAGGGCAGGATTTGCACGTGCCAGCAAGGATACTTCAAGTTGCCATCGCTACTAGTACACAAAGAAGGGCAGGATTTGCACGTGCCAGCCAGGGTCTCTCCATTTGCCATCCCATTCCCTACCATTCCCTAGCACCCCAAGGAGGGCAGGATTTGCACGTGCCAGCCAGGGTCACATCTCCCGTTGCCCTCCCTAGCACCCCAAGGAGATAGGACTAGAGACATCATCATAAATGCATGATATTACTTTGGTGTTCTTAATGTGTTCCCATTTCAGAGAGGAATCGGATGC